>JARGCV010000275.1:0-335000 GCA_034064705.1 Bothrops alternatus | reverse complement strand
TGAAGAAGCTTCTTGGATGAGAAGCAAAATATCTTCAAAGAAAGAACAAG
The DNA here is from genome assembly GCA_034064705.1 of Bothrops alternatus. Lineage (NCBI taxonomy): Eukaryota > Metazoa > Chordata > Lepidosauria > Squamata > Viperidae > Bothrops > Bothrops alternatus. The sequence goes on along the minus strand of JARGCV010000275.1, from coordinate 334,950 downwards.
AAAGTCCAGTTGCCTCTTGAAAAAGCACCATTGACCTGGTGCTCCATAGACATTCTGACACTTACTCATCAGAAGTATCTGGCATTAAGGAAGATTCTTTAGGGGGAAAACTAGGCGATTTAGCATATCTTGGACTTGGTCAGCTTTCATTGACGTCACATTCCTGTCCTATGTGCCTGATTGTACTTTGAACGTGTTGACTGTATCATTCACTACAACATGCGTCATCAGGTCTGTAACCTAATTCATTAATCAGGTGATGTGGGTTTTATGTAAACAAGGCTGGGCCAGCCTTCTAAGCTGGGAAAGTTGCCAGATTAGGGGAGCTTCATAATTACTTTCTATAGTCATTATCTTAGAACCCCTACAACTTCCAAGATGGACTTGCAGGTGAAAGATACCATAATGTCATGCTTATCCATTGTTGCTATAGACTGCCCTACATATGCAGGCCCTTCCTAAAAGAATACACAGGGTTGATTTTATTTATTGCATAGCCAAATGGTGGTAGACATCTGTTTCTGGGTATAATTCTTGGATTATAGGACTGCAGGTTAAGATACAGGCAAAAAAATCCTGAACCAATTCTGTCTGAGCTTAGACAGGAAGAGGAAGAGGAAGAGGGACCACCTGTGGTAAGATGGGTGGCCAATAAATTTTATAAATAAAGAGGAGGAGCATGAGGAGGAAGAGCTTGAGGGTTCTTAATCAGATGCACAAGCCAAGGTGCAAGGCAATATTAGCAATTGCTCAGGTATGACCCAGCGACAGAAGAAGACTTTGTTGCTCCTCAGGTCCAGGGCGAGAAAGAGTTAAAGACCTCTTTGCCTCCATGTCTGCTGGGAGTGACTTGTGGGCCAAGTGCCCCTGACAGCTGCTGGGGTTTAAAATATATAGCCCCTTGGAAAAAAAGGCAGCTGCAAGTGGAAAAGATGATGGTCTGAAGCACAGGAGAATTTTCACCAACCTTGGCTGCCCATTTCTTGCTGAGAGAGAGAGAGAGAGAGGGGGGGGGGGAGAGAGAGAGAGAGAGAGAGAGAGAGAGAGAGAGAGAGAGAGAGAGAGAAGAGAGAGAGAGAGAGAGAGGAGAGAGAGAGAGAGAGAGAGAGAGAGAGAGAGAGAGAGAGAGAGAGAGAGAGAGAGAGAGCACAGTGGCTGGTGTTTGTTTACAAGTCACTCTGGGGCCACATTGCTTTTTGCAGAACACAGGCAAAAAAGGTCCTTGCAGGCAACAGTTCCGGGCTAAACAGATTGACATCGAATGAGATATCCAAGATAATTACAGCCCAGAAGAGGTGGCTAAATGCTGAAGTCTTTGCAATTCAGTTTGTTGATTTATTCTTGTGTTTAAACAGAATACAGGTAGCTGCAACTTCTAGCTGATATTTCTGGTCTTAGTTTGTGCAGTCATGGAAAATACGTGATGACGTTCCTGTGACATGTTACTACTATGTTCCTGAATGCCACTATTGTGGCTCCCTTCCTTCTCCAGCTTGGTCTCACAAGGCAGGTCCTCAAGTACTGATATAAGAGAATATTTTTAGCTCAGAGTTAAACTATAGAGTCCTTGGGGCTCTCTGAGCTTAATGGTTTTCTTGCAGATGTTTCATTACCAAACTAGGTAACCACATCAGTTGATCAGATGTTATCAAGCGATGATGTTACCTGGTTTGCAATGAAACATCTGCAAGAAAACCACCAAGCCGTGAAAGCACCATGGACTCCATGGTCCTCCTCCTCCTCCTCTTCCTCTCTCCACACCCCACTACTTTCTAACATCTGTTTCTTTTTGTCCATTCATCATCTCATCCATCCCTCTATCCATTATTTCTCTCTTTATCTTCTCTATCTATCTATCTATCTATCTATCTATCTATCTATCTATCTATCTATCTATCTCTACCTGTCATTTCATCATCTGTCTCCCCATCCATTATCTGTCTGTCATCCATCCCCTCTGTCTATCTGTCCATCTGTCCATCCGTCCATCCATCCATCCATCCATCCATCCATCCATCCATCCATCCATCCATCCATCCATCCATCCATCCATCCATCCATCCATCCATCTTCCTGTCCATGTTTGGACAGCCTTAACACTGACCAAGGTGTTACTGTTACAGAGACATGGACCCATCTCTCAGAGTGCCTGAAGTTACACCTGATTAACCAGGTGGTTAATCTACAGAGTCCCTCTTAAGGATCAGGTTTGCAAAGCCCTGGAAGCAGAGGCATATCTGGGGTCTGGTTGAAAAAATCATAATGGCATCCACGACCATCCAAACAAAGCTCCACCTATTTTCGTATGTGTCATTGGCGCAGCTTCCATTGCACCTTCTTGACTTTTTTTTTTTTTTTAAATTAACCCCTACCCCGGAAGTACTCTCGAGGGCTCTTAGAGTCCACAACGGGGCAGGCAAAGACCGGGCATTTAGCCCAAACCACGAAACCTTCCTTGGGGCTGGTCCGTGCCAAACCCGAAAGCCAACGCCGGCTCTCTTGGTCGTGTGAACCCAACCCAGCGTGGCCAGGAGTCACCTCCCAGTAAGGCGTCCAGAAAGCCCAGCCCGGGGCCAAGCCAAGGCGTTGGGGTAAGGCAGGCAGCCCCCTTTTCCTCCCCTCCTCCAAGCCCACCGCTGAGGTCGCCCCTTCCCTTCCCTGGCCTCGCCTCCAGCCCCGCCGAGCACGTTTACGCGCCGCTCCCCAGGGCGCGCCCCGGCTCCTTCCCCACCCGCCCCGTCCCCACGCCCTGGAGGAGGCCCGGGGCTGCCCCTCCCGGCCCTTGGCGCCCATCCAGCAGCGGCGGCAGGAGCGCCCGAGAGCCGGCGCTGGCAGGGCGGCCGCGCGAGGGGAGGAGAAAGCGCGGAGGAAGGGGGAGCCTTCGGAGCGGGCGGAGGAAAGAGGCGTGCGAAGAGCCAGCCGGCCATGGCAGCAGTAGCGGCGGCGGCGGCGGCCGGCAGGAAGGGAGGCGAGCGCCGGGGGCGGCAGCAGCAGCAGCGGCGGCGGCGGCGGCGGCAGCAGCAGCCGGCTTCGGGCATCTGATTGGAGCCGCCGCGCCCGGGCAGCTCGTGGGGAGGCGGCCAGGAGCCTCGGGGACCCGCCGCGCAGCAGGCAGGGGAGGCGGAGGATGCAGGCGAAGAAGTCCCGCGGCTCCTCGACGGGCGGCGGCGGCGGCGGCGGCGGCGGCGAGGTCGGCGAGCTGCAAGGAGGGGACGAAGCGCAGCGCGCCAAGAAGCGGAAAAAGAAGGACTCGCGCTTCGCCAGCATCCAGGTCTTCCTGGTGTCCGAGTGCGTCCTGATGCTGGCCCAGGGCACCGTGGGCGCCTACCTGGTGAGCGGGAGGCCGGGGGGGGGGGAAGGCGGCGGGGGTGGGGGGTGGGGAGGGGGCGAGAGGGACCAGGCGCTTGGAAGGAGACGGGGCGGGGACCGGGGTCTCTAGTCCCGGTGACCGACCCAGAATGGAGCCGCCAACCTTATCCTGGGACACGTATATTCAGCTTCATGGGGAGGGGGGGAGGCTGCCCATCGCGTTGCAAAAAAAAAAAGACCCCCCCCGGCCCCGGGGCGAAGGGCTGGCGTGTCCCTGCCCCGCCCGAGCGCGGCCGCAGAGGCGGGCGAGGGAGCGAGCGGGTTGCCTTGGGCTGGCGGTGCGCCCTGCCTCTCCGCCGCCGGCCCGGGTCTGTGCCAGGCTTGCGGGAGGCTCCGAAGGTGCTGCGAAGGGGCGTGTTTGGCGCAGGTTGCCTTGACTGACACCACCGGCCAGCCAGGCGCAGCCACCCCCCCCCCCCACCATCCCCGGTCCCTTTGCCCGGCCGTTCGCGCCTCGTCTTCCGCCTGCCGCGCTCTTGGGCTGGAGGCCAGGAAGAGCCCCCGAAGCCCTCCGAGCCGGCTTAAGCCCCGCTCGGAGCCGGCGGACAGGGGCGAGAGTTAGTCGGAGTTAGCCCCAACGAAAGGGCTCCGCTGCCCCTTGGTGGGCCCGCGGCGCTGCCCGCTGCGGCCGCTGGGAGCGTGGACCACTTTCTGAAATGCGCCCTTGTGCCAAGTGGAGGTTCCTGGGCTTGGTTGGGTCGCTTTTGGGACGGGCTCCGGGTCCTGATTCCCTTCCAAAGGGAATAAGGGCCTTCGGAGTCCCTGGTTAGCCGGATTAAAATTGACCCTTGCCGGTGACAGAGAGTAGGAAGTAAGTAAGAAGAGAGTAGGAAGTCGTGAGAGGTGCACAGTTGATAAGGTGACCTCAGGGCTTAGCTCTTTTCAGCTGCGGGACAGACTTGCAGACTTTTAAACCAAACTGGTAGGTAGGGAGAACTTAAGGGTGGTTTGTTACATTAATCCAGGTTCTGATAATCCAGCCAGTGACCACAGGGATTGGTCTGTGTGTGTGTGTGTCTGTGTGTGAAGCAACTGGCTCAGTGAACTGTGGCTTCCTGTGTTCAGCCTATCTGGCAAACTAATTGTAATAATTGGTTGCTTTAGCTTAACTGTGTTCAACTCAGTTTGACAGATATTTGGAACTACAGTTCCTGTGTGGCCCCAGAGCCAATTGGAGTTGACGGTCAAAACTTCCATGGGGCTTCTTACTTTTTTACTTTACTTTTATTAGATTTCTATGCTGCCCTTCTCCTGGGACCCAGGGCGGCTTACAACAATAATACAATAAAAAGTTAAGTTACAGTAACAGTCAGCCATCCTATCCAAGCACATTCATTCAGTCCAAAACACATTCATGCAACATGCAACTTCTCCTGCTTTAAGTCAATGCCATTATGATGGCCCTTGTGTTTCAGGTTGGAAACAATTTGTAAGCCTCCCAGAATCTCTGGGAGCCAGCCAGCGTATATATTTATTTAATAATAATAATATGGCTGTTGTTTTCAGGCCTGCCTAACAGAGCTGTTGGAAAGCTACCATAGAAAAATGTTTCAAGCAAAAACTTAAAAAGTGCTTCCTGCGCTAGAAGTCAAAATGCCAAAGGATCCTGAAATTCATCTCTCTATCCTGCTCATTTCCCACTTTTTTTTCCCTGATGTCTTTTCCTTTGAAATGCAAAGCATCAGCTGACTTGAGAGAGAGAGAGAGAGAGAGACCTTGCTTGCCCCTGATAACAGCCGCTAATCTGCAGAGGCTTCACAGCAGAGAAATAAGCACCACCATCATTTGCTAATATCTGTAGATGACATTGCTGTTTGAAGGCCCTTCAAGAGAGAGAGAGAATGGCAAAATTAAATAAAGAATTGTAAGCTCTGGGGGGCAGAGACCCTCGTGGGTTTTGCTTACAGGTCTCTATGTCTATTGGTGACAATGCAGTAACCCTTGTTACAGCCTCCCAAATTTAGTGCCTTCCAGATGTGGGCGAAGGTGCGTTCTCCGAGCTGGTGGGTTGCTTTCTGAACCCCTAAACTCCGCTGGAGATGTTACCTAGCCTGGTAATGAAACCTTCAGAAGCCAGTCCAGAAGCTCGGAGAACGAACCTTCACCCGAGCTAACAAGATATTCGTCACTATTGCAAGCCTTCCAGATGTGTTGGGAGTACAGCTGCTGGCATTCCCAGGCACGTCTAGAAGGGACCCCTTGTGGATTGTGTTTCACAAGGGAGCTTCTAAAAGGTGAGCTGTCCAGAAGACAGGATCTTACGACAGCAATGGCGCAAGAGAAATTGAGAAATGGGGGTGGGCAAGGGAAGGAAAATGTATTTTTGCAAACCTTTGCCTTGTGCATCTCTGTTTAGCTGTTTTGGTGCCGTCCAAGTGACTCAGTATTTGCTATGGGATTACCTCTCTGTGTGGGAAGAGAGCAAGTGAAGAAAACATACATTCAGAAATAGACAGGGGAGGAAAGGCAAAAGAGTACAGGGTCACTGGGGGGGTTAGCTGCCCTGCTGGGCGGTTGGATGTATGGGTCCCTAAGAACTGGAAAAGGAGAAAGCTGGAGAGGGTTTTTTTCTGCCTGCTTCATTTTCTCATCCTGGAGCAAAATGGCAGGGGGGCAGTTATGAATGCCCTGACCGCTTTGGCATTTCCGTGTCCAAGGCCAGTTCATAGCATAGGGCTTTGCCCAGGTTGGTTGGTTTAGTTTAGCTGAATGAGGCAAGGAAAAGTGGCAGAATCTTCTGGTCAGTTCTTGCAAAACACCCCCCCCCCACACACACACAAACAAACAAACAGTGGAAAATATTTTTTAAAAGATACATTGCAATGCAAGGCTGGGCTGGGCATTTAAGCATTTTATTCAGCGCAATTCATTTTCCACTTGATAAAGTACCCAGGCAGCTATCCAATGACATTTAGTATAACCAACTCTTAAAAGCATAAATTTAAATAAAAATATAAATAGATATATAAATATGGTTTCTGAGGATGAACAGATATGCAGAATACCACGGTGGGAAAAAACAAAAACAAAAACGTGAGAGGCCAGACTTGGCTCTAACTCTGAGCATTCTTTCTGCTTTTCTTATTGATTGGAATCAAGTTGAATTGCTTTATTTCCTTTTGTTGTCCAACGTAATCTCAGAATCAACATCACAAACTTCGATCCGGAGACAGGCTGTGTATGACAGGCTAACTATTTGAAAATTATGCCTTCATACAACATCGAACTAGGCTCAGGGTGATGTCATAATTGCATCTTTGGCTGGGGGGGGAAGATATGGGTGGGAAAGTTCTAATCCTATTGAAGAACCTCTGTGGGATTTAATTAATTTGAAGTCTCCCTATTTGAACACTGGTTCCCTTTCTTGGATACTTTTGATTCCCTCTAAGTCACTGTTTATTTTAACCTGAGTTGCCAGAAAGTTGCCCCAAACAGTACATCCTTCCCTGCTGCTTTAGAATAATGAATGCACACATTGGGGTTTTTTTAAAAATTCTATAAATGTCTTCTGTCAAGTGGTAGAAAAATTATTGTTTTGGCCTGTAGCTGAAGGTTAACTGAGAATTTATGTTGCTCTTTGCTTTGTTTCTTCTTTGGTCCCACAACCTTACTATCACTCCAAATTTCTCGGGAAAGATATTGTTTTCATCCCTTTTACCTGAGGAATTGGAACTTATTTTGAACATTCAGAGTTGTTGCAGTAGCTTTAGTAAGAGAACACAACAAAATGTTAGCCTTTAACCTTTACAAGTGATGTAAGGCCTGGGATACATCACATTATTAAAAACATCTGGAATCCCCCTGTTTTTTTTTTTTAACCCCAGGGAGTTTTTAACAATAACATTTAAAACCAACCTACCGGTATCTTGTACAAGAATGGTCTATGGATGCAAATGTAGTTTCTTCCTGCTTCTGAGATATATATCAGATTAAAATAAGGGTGTAGGAAATAAGACCTTTGTACGTGCCACTCAGGCATTTTGTATTCAGACTCTGAAAGGTTAATTGCTATCATCATGATGAAAACTGCTCCAATGCTGCTATGAATTGAAAGCTTTGGTGGGTAGCACAGAAGGCTGATTCAAAGTTCATGAACTGGATGTTCCAACAGTCTCGGCCAGCATGAACCACCTGGAGCAGGGTGTTTGTTGGGAGATCTAGTTCATTAACATTTTCTCTCTAGACTGCAGAATTGCAGAGTGGGGTTTTAAATCAGGACTTGGTGGGACTTGTGGATTGGATGTAGCTTATATTTGTTGTTGTTTTAACCATTTAGCCGTGTCCGACTCTGGGCAACTTTATAGGCAAGCGTTCGCCATGCTACCCTGTCAAGAACAAATTCTTTCAAATGTTGGATGTTTGAGTTTGTACCGGATGTGATGTTATCAAGCCAGCATGTTCTTTGCTTGCCCCTTCTTCTTGATCCACTAACCCAAGGGTCTTCAAACTTGGCCCTTTTATGACTTGTAGACTTCAACTCCCAGAATTCCTCAGCCAGCGTGCCTGGTTGAGGAATTCTGGGAGCTGAAGTCCACAAGTCATAAAAGGGCTAAGTTTGAAGACCCCTGGTATAAAGCTTCAGTGGACCACAGTTGTCCTGAGTGATGGAGGTCAACAACTATGGACCCATCTAATGGCAGCTACAACATAGCATTTACCAGCACCATCTTCTCTTTTTTCTCATAGCTTACGTCTTTGACTTGCTATTTTTGGTGCTCTGTATAACACTAGAAGGGAATAGTTGATAGTTTGCTTGCCTGAATACGTGCATATATAAACGACTGTGTACATTTGGTAAGAGGGATAAAAGTATTCAGTGTGTTATTTATAAAGTTTGTCTTGCCCTTGATAGCCAGAGTCATATGTGTTCTTGAGTTGTGTATAAAATAGTTTTTAAAATGATTTATCATTATGAAATATTTTGCTATGCCCTAAGAAGGAAAGAAGGAGAAGGAATGATAAACTGTTTTTTTTTAATTCATTATTGGAGCAGGACACAAAGTTGCAACTTTGCATATAAAGCACAAAAGACTTTTGTACTATGACAACATAGCATCTGATTTAATAAAAACATTGTATACTTTTTCTTTCCAGCAAAATTAGCTAACTCTTGAGATGAATCCTAGCCTTCCAAAATTATAGTAAAATAATTATTGACAAGTAAATTCAGGAAAAAAAAGAATAGTATGGCAGAAAATTAAATAAACACTGTGTGGACCTTCCTTCCTTCCTTCCTTCCTTCCTTCCTTCCTTCCTTCCTTCCTTCCTTCCTTCCTTCCTTCCTTCCTTCCTTCCTTCCTTCCTTCCCACCCTTCCTCCTCCTGCTTCTTTCTTTCTTTCTTTCTTTCTTTCTTTCTTTCTTTCTTTCTTTCTTTCTTTCTTTCTTTCTTTCTTTCTTTCTTTCTTTCTTTCTTTCTTTCTTTCTTTCTTTCTTTCTTTCTTTCTTTCTTTCCTGAAAGTTATTTAATTTTTATTTTAAACATGGAAAATAATCGAGTCCCAGGAATCTTCTCTGCTTGGCTTCTTCTAGCCATGCAGGCTGCCTGCACTTCCGTGTTTTGTTCCTCCTGAGGTAACCTTGGCAACGACTCTGGGAACATCTAACAAAATGGCCCCGTCGAGGGCATTCTTGTGCAGTCTTGCCGTTGCTTTGAGGAGAAATTGCTCCTCCCTGAAAAGGATGCACGGTGCCGTGCCATGTCCAGATTCACTTAGGGTGGAGGGCTGACCCCCTGTCTCTCCTCAGATTTGGAGAGGGTTTCACAGACGCACACACACTCTGCTATTTTTACATTCCCTTTAATGTTCTGTTTATATTTTTTGCTATTAGCCCATGAGAACTTTGAAAATAGACCTCAGCCCCGAACTGGAGTTTTGCTGGCAAAGATCCGGTGGAAGTTAACCTCATAATGCAAGTTTAACTGAAGCTTGGTCCTTATTTGCCTTTGGGGAGAGCAGTCAGCCTCCAGGCAATCAGGACAAGGAGCAGGAAAACTGTCATTTGTCCTGAGCCAGAAAAAATAACTGAAATGCATCATCCAGGACAAGCAAACTAGAACTGTTTCGTGGCTTTCTAACTCCCATGTCTTGTGTGTGTTTTTTTTTTTTAAATTAAATGAAACAAAACTCTACTTCCCGGAGCAGTTAAAGACATGTTGAATCCATTAGTACTGATAAAAATAGAAAAAGTACACTTAGTCCTTGACTTACAGCCACTGCTGAGTCCAATATTTCTGTTGCTAAGCAAAAGAGTTGTTAAGTGAATTTTGCCCCCTTTTACGACCTTCCAAGAACATAAGAACATAAGAACCGAAGAAGAGCCCTGCTGAATCAGGCCAAAGCCCATCGAGTCCAGCATTCTGTGTCACACAGTGGCCCACCAAATGTACATGGGGATCTTGAGCAGAAAGAGAAGGCAAAACCCTCCCTTTCCCTTGACCCCCAACAAATGGTACTCAAGGGAATCCTGCCTGCCTCAACCAACATAGAGGCGGCACATGGACATCTGTTTTAATAACCACCGATACACTTGGCATCCATGAATCTATCTAGCCCTGCCTTGAAGCTGTCAAGGCTGACAGCTGTCACGACCCCTTCTGGAAGTGAATTCCATAAATCAACGACCCTCTGGGTGAAGAAATATTTCCCTTTATTTGTCCTCACTTTCTTAGCTACGAGCTTTAGGGAGTGCCCCCTTGTCCTGGTATTGTGTGATAGAGAAAAGAATTTTTCTCTATCCACCTTTTCTATCCCATGCATGATTTTATACACTTCGATCAAGTCACCCCTTAAACGCCGTCTTTCAAGGCTGAAGAGACCAAGGCGTTGCAATCTGGTTTCATAAGGGAGGCGCTCCATTTCCTTGATCATTCTTGTTGCCCTTTTTTGCACCTTTTCCAGTTCCATTATATCCTTCTTGAGGTGTGGTGACCAGAACTGTACACAGTATTCCTTGCCACAATGGTTAAGTGAGTCACTGCAGTTCGGTTAGTAACACGGTTGTTAAGTGGATCTGGCTCCCCCATTGACTTTGCTTGTTGGAAGCTCGCAAAAGGGGATCACGGGACCCCAGGACACTGTGACCATCATAAATATGAGTTGGTTGCCAAGGGTCTGAATTTTGATCATGTGACCTTGGGGATGGGGCAACGGTTTTAAGTGTGAAAAATGGTCATCAGTTGCTTTTTTCAGTGCTGTTGTAACTTTGGTCATTAAATGAAGTGTTGTACACGAAGGTCTACCTGTAGGCCAGTGATCAGGCCCAGTCCTAGAGATGAGATTCAACTGGGTTGAATCCCTTATTTGTTTGTTCCTAATGGACAAAGTTTTGCCAAACTAAAGCTGTAACTTTCTTGCCTACTAGATACATCCTGAGAGATTCTTGTGTGTGGCTACCCTGAAACTCTTCCTCCCTCTCCTCTCCAGTTTGCAACTGCACAATTCCTTAATCCGAGCCACTTTCTTTTGGGGAAGACACCGAGTTGGCCAAATACACTCCCACATACACTCACACTGCTGCTGCAAGTGCACAGTCCATTACACTAATTGAAGTTAGTATTCCTGAAAAGATGAGCTATAAAAGGAGACAGGGGTCTTCCCTTGGTCGCTCTTGATATCGTTTTGGCTGGCGAAATTCTGGGAATGGTAGACCCAAAAGCTTTGGAGGTCATCAGTGTCATTTAGAGTCGCAGAAGTTTCATTGAATTGAGCTGAACTTGGGACTTGTTCCTGAGAATAGACAGAAAGTGGAAGAACTTGTTAAAGCACCATTAAGGTGTATGTGAAAATGGGAGAGTTTTTGTGCATTCTCCACAGAGAAGGAGCTGGAGATTGTGCAAGCGGTCAAAATCTTGGACTGGAAGGTAGATTCCAGTCCATCATCAACCATGAATTCCCTCTGGGTGATTTTGGCTCAGTTTTTCTCTCTCAGCTGGTCCAATCTTGCAAGGTGTTGATCATAAGGAAAAATTGGAAGGAGGGCAGGGTATTATTGAACAAAAATGAAAACGACCGTTCATTGGACCATGTTTGTGCAACAAGCTTAATCAAGTGAAATTGCAAGGCCAAAGTGATTGCAATTCACACAACATACCGGTAGTAAACTGGATTAACTTTGTTTTTCTCTCTGTATGGTTCAACATGTTGTGCAAACCCAGACAAACCATAACATGGGCGAATTAATGACTCATGGTATTTAAACTCAGTATTGATTCAGTAACCAAATTAAGAATACAGTGCAAACTTATGATAGACTAGAAACTGTGGATAGACTATAGAAAAGAGAAACACCAATCAAATAAATTGTAACAGGCGTCTAGTTGAGGCTTGATGTGAGGAGCGAAAAATGTTTACCAAACCAGACGTTTATAAAGATTAATACTTAGTGATGTATATCAGGTGCTATGATGATTGATGCATACTATGATCTTATGTTCAATGCTGATTGTATGACGGTAGATAGACCATATACAAGAGATGTTTTTTCGGGTCTTATGAAGACAGCTTATTAATATGAACCCAGATTTAATATTGATTGCATTAATACTGGGAAAGCGTACTGAATTTCTACCTCAGGATACTGAATTTCTACCTCAGGATTTTTAGTTAGGGGTCATAAAAGATTGTACTAATACTGAGATGAATAATATGTGATAGACTAGGAACTGTGGATAGATTATAGAAAAGAGAAACACCAAGCAAATAAATCGTAACAGGCGTCTAGTGGAGGCTTGATGTGCGGAGTGAAAAATGTTTACCAAACCAGACGATTATAAAGATTAATACTTAGTGATGTATACCAGGTGTTATGATGATTGATGCATACTATGATTCTATGTTCAATGCTGATTGTTTTAATAAAATAATTTTTTATTTAAAAAAAAAGAATACAGTGCAAACTAAACATTTTCCTTGGTCAAAGAGGCACATTCATGCACCTTCTTGTAGTATTTATTTTAAGTAGTCCGTTCTTCTCGCTTCTTCTTCCCATCAACTATGCTCTAGCACAGTGTTTCTTAACCTTGGCGATTTTAAGGCATGTGGACTTCAACTCCCAGAATTCCACAGCCAGCAACTGAGTAGGGCCTTAGAAACTAGGATCAATGAGGATGAAGGTTCATTCTCCGAGCTTGTGGGTTGATTCTTGAACATTTCGTTACCAGGCTAGGTAACATCTTCAGCAGAGTTTAGGGCAGGGGTAGGCAACCTTGGCTCTTTTATGACTCGTGAACTTCAACTCCCAGAATTCCTGAGCCAGCCTGGCTCAGCTTGGAAACCTCTCCCTTTCCCCTCAGCATGGCTGGCTCAGGAATTCCAAGAGTCATAAAAGAGCCAAGGTTGCCTACCCCTGGGTTAGGGAATGTCAGTGTCTGTGTTCTTCTGTTTATAAGGGCTTCAGGTGTGGGTGTGTCGAGTGAGGGTCTTGTATGGGTCAGGTGTGAGTCATCAGTGAGGTACTTGTGCTGTCTCTGATTGGCGGTGTGGTTGATGTGGATTCTGAGAGGTTCATAGGCTGGTTTTAGGTCGATGTGTCAGTTGATGGAATTGCATGTGGAGTGCCAGGCTGTGATGAACACACGAGCTGGGCGGGTGGCAGCATGGTCGATGATTTTTGTGTTGCTCCAATTGAACACCTGCCCATGAAGCTCTTATAAACAGAAGAAGACCAACACTGAAATCATCTAAACTCCACTGAAGATGTTTCCTAGTTTGATAATGAAATGTTTGGAAACCAACCAGAAGCTTGGAGAACGAACCTTCACCCTCATCCTACACCCTAGCTACAGATATCACCACTATTGCAAACTAGGATCAATGCTATTGACTATTCACACTTATCCTCATCTTAGAAATTAGTGACAGTGTTGTTGACTGTTTATGTTCCTAACTGCAATGACAGCAAAATGTCATGATGTGGCAACACAAAGTCCACCTTTTCTTGCACCACAATACTGCACATAGCAACATCAAGGGCGGCATCTAAATAACAATGTTGCAATGCACATATTGTCACACAACCCCACTCAGCTCAGCTCAACCTTGCCTCACTGGGTTGTTGATGTGGGGAAGATAGGAGAAGGAAGGAATATTATGTTGGCTGCCTGGAGTTATGGATAAAGTAATAAAGGCAGGATAAAAATCTAATAAAATAAAAATGAATAACATCTCTAAAAATAATTATGGTTATGGTTAGTGTCAAAACACTTACGGGAAGAAATGTTTCCTTTTTCTGACAAACTGGTCCTGTTGAGCAAAAAAGATATGAGCAAGTTCTGCTTTTCTAAGTACCTGCTAACATTTTGCAAACAAAACAAAACAAAAAAACAAGAAACACAACAGAAGCATGGGTGAAGTACAAATAAATATAGTGAGTAAAACTCTCCCATCACTAAAAACTTAAATGGAGATTAGAAGGTGATTGCAGCAATCGATGTTTGTAGCCCTTTGCAGAAGATATGGGCATTCATCCACCTTTCCAAGGCTTGCAGACTGCCTAAAAGGATTCAGAATAACTTTATGAATTCCAGCATCTAAATCAACATACCTGAAGAGAAACTGAACAAAACTTGTAGCTAATTCTGCCGACTGCCAGCATGTATATTGTTCCTGCACACAACAACACAGAATCTTAGTTTGAAAGTTGATCCCTAAGATAACTATGATTTTTGGTTTGGAGGGTGTGACTTTGCAGGAAGCTCTTTTAAACTCTGCTGAGGGTGCTTTGAGAGGGGAAAAAAGCAAATACCGGTACTTTTGATCTTATTTATGTTCAGTTAGAAGCTTTTCCATCTATGACCTTGCATACAAAGTGAAGCCTTCCAATGTGATCATTATGGTATGTCTAAAGTCCTTCAACCTTAACTTCTAACTGATTACCAGCCAATTAAAGATGCTTTAGTGCAGTTGGTCATTACTACTGGGTTGATTCCTTAGGTTCTTATTTATCATTAGATCATGCTCAGTGCGTTTATATATATATGTATGTATGTAAGTGTTGTATCTAGCCCTTCTCAGCTTAGTAAAATCCACAGAAATATTTCTTTAAGAGTTTTATTTAACATAGTTCAAGAGATTCACTTCAAAGCAAGCTGCTGGCATTTTGTTTGCGGAACGGCCAAATCTGACTTATTTACATTCAGCTTAAACACGCTCTCCCTCCCTTCCAATTAACTCACTCTTTATCTCTCAGGTTGTCCAAGATCTCATTAATCTTCCGTACATTCCAAAAACACCAGAAAACTGAGTTCAAACGAACCTCTCAAGGCATCAGGCTACTCCTTGATATTAACGTTGCTCGTGACAAAGAATTAGTCCCTCCTTTATCTTCTAATATAGTGTCCGATATGTCACTTCCCCCATTACTTCCTTTTTCCACGTAACTGAAACCTCCGCCTATCAAACCTTCGGAATCTCGGATCAAGCCATATATTGTCCTGTTCCAAGTCTGACTCCTCGCTTTGAGAGTCTGACTCAGACTGCATACAAATCTCCTCACTGTCTGGCTCGGCTGCCGGGAGGGGAAAATACCCAGAGGGGCCTGGTTGTTCTTCGTCATCCTCTGAGATTTCCCCAGCTGGTCTAGAGACACCCACAACAGTAAGTAGCCCACAATTGGATATTTTGCTGTTTCTGGCCATATCGCTGTAATAAACTGATTTAAAATATTATTGGGTTGATTCCTTAGGTTTAAATTCCTGCCCATTTGTATATGGCTGAACCTCCGATACAGTTGTCATCAGGAGAGGTTTAAAACTAGAGAACAATTTGGAAAGCTTTAAAAAAAAATCAAAATGAAGACATTTCTCTCTGACAACAGAAAACTGGAAATCCTGAGCTGTTTGTAACAATTTTCTATCATCTTAATTCTGCCCTTCTTTGCCAATCTAATCAAACCATTCTTTTTTAGGTTATTTGGTAAATGGCGATTTCTCTCTACTTCTGCAAATGGAAAGCAAATTCTACTCCTGTAGATATTTTGGTCCTCCTTAATATTTTTCTCATCCTAATGCTCAAATCTTAGCTTAATCTGGGGTGAAATCATTCATTTTACAGCCAGGAGCAAAAATCTTGGGTCAGATCATTCCCAGGCTTTTATGTTTTGTCCTTTGCTCTGCAAAGAATCTTACTTAATTTTCTCTGTTCAACCTTTAGCTTTCCAGTGTGCAAAATAGCTGGAGGTGACCTAGTTGCATAGATTCATCCTTGGCTGGAATCAGGAGAGGGGGCTTGCTGTAGGGGGGGAAAAAAAGCTGTCCAGCTGGAGATGTGTTGCTGGAGATAGCAGTTCTGTGTGTTCTTCTTGGTTGTGCTTTTGAGTAAAAGCCTCTGAACTGTCTGCTGATGGCCAACAGCAGTTCTGAAATTTGCTATTCTATCTGAAGATGACGGAGGCGAAGGAGACAGAGCACACTGCACAGGAAAGATCAGATTAGTTGGGCCCAGTTTGTGAGGAGATCACGTTAGAACTGGTTTTTGTTGTTGTTGGTTGCAAAGTCGTGTCTGACTCATCGCCACCCCATGGACAACGTTCTTCCAGGCCTTCCTGTCCTCTACCATCTTCTGGAGTCCATTTAAGCTCACGCCTGCTGCTTCAGTGACTCCATCCAACCACCTCATTTTCTGTCGTCCCCTTCTTCTCTTGCCCTCCGTCTTTCCCAGCATCAGGCTCTTCTCCAGTGAGTCCTTCCTCCTCATTAGGTGGCCAGTTTGATCGCCTTGCAGTCCAGGGGACTCGCAGGAGTCTTCTCCAGCACCAGAGTTCAGAGGCCTCAATTCTTTGGTGCTCAGCCTTTCTTATGGTCCAACTTTCACAGCCGTACATTGCAACTGGGAAAACCATGGCCTTGACTATACGCACTTTTGTTGACAGGGTGATGTCTCTGATTTTTAGGCTAAGGCTAATGTCTAGGATGGTCTTCCTGTAATGGAGTGTACTAAAGAGATGGATTTCCAGCAAGGAGGACATGTGTTCCAGAGAAATAACAACGGGATGTTACATGTGAAAGAAAGAAGGGAAGACAGCCCCTCCCTAATAGTTCACCGAGTGTATCATAGAAGCATTTAGAACATAGGACATAGAATAACAGAGATGGAACAGAACTTGGAGATCATCTAGTCCAACCTTGAGTTTGAGCAGGAGGGTCTATACAATTTCAGGCAAATGGTTGTCCAACCTCCTCTTAAAAAACTCCAGTGATGGGGAACCGACAACGTCTGAAGGCAAGCCATTCCACCGGTGGATTGTTCTTACCATTAAATTTCTCTTTAGTTCTAGGTTGCTTCTCTCCTTGGTTAGTTTCCATCCATTGTTTCTTGTCTTGCTTTCCAGTAGGATAGGTAGGTAGTGTGTTGTGGTTAAGGTATCAGGGTAGAAACTAGGAGACTGTAAATTCTAGTCCTGCTTTAGGCACAAAGACAGTTGGGTAAACCTGGGCCAGACATGTTCTCTCAGCCCTAGAGAACCCTTCCAAAACTTTCAAGATAATTTCAGGAACTTGTTCAGGCAACTACGAAGGGCCAACATTGACTCAAAGGCACATATACATGCCCTAAGGCAGAGATGTCCAGATCTTCCGATGAATTGGTGAGAAGACAGGTCTGTTCACCAATGATGGAAAATAACAAGGAGTACCCAACAAAATGTTCCCATAAGCAAAAATGTAGTGAGTCACAAGGCAGCCGACACCAACAAGTTCTAGCTTGCACCGTTGAGTACCAAACAAAATGGTGAAAAGCAGGACAAAATGTTCACGTCAAAATGTGATGAGTTTGAAAGCCCTACTGGGCGAACCATAGCAGTAAAGCTTCCAGCTGAATATTTTAGTTGAAAGTTCACTGAGTAGGTAGAAATTGTCCTGTGTAAGAATTCAGTCAAAAGCAAATGTTTACTACAGCTGTGAGGGAATAGTACACACGCAAACACATTAGTATGCTGAGTTTATACTTGGCAAATGGATCCCCCTTGTGTTATGGTGGGGGGAGTGAAGTTTATGAGTTTTCTTGACGCAAATGGTTTTGAAGACCAGTGGCAACACACGTCAAATGAAGATGTCCTGCTGAATTGGCAGATTGCTTGAATTTTTACTGACTTCTTTGGGCTGTCTAGGACAAACTTAACACAACCTTATCCATCTAAGACTCTGTCCAGGCTCTGAAAGTTAATCTTTGTAGCAAGGTTGGAAGACTCCCATCTTGAAGAATCTGGTTTAACGTATGCCAGATCCCAGGTGGATCTGGCAATCATTTTCCTTCTCCCTTCTTGTGAAGGCTTTTTCATTTTGGGAACTGCAGGTGTTTCAAAAGGGTAGAGGAGAGAGATTAGTTTAATTGTGTGCACAGAATGAGTAATCAGGGTACTTGCGCTTCTAAGCTCAGAGGGTCTTGAGGCTTTTTTCCCCCAGCTCTGCTTGCATAACACCCTTAAGTAGGTCAATTAAAGATTGAGGAGTGAATTTTTAATCTTGCTTCATATTTGTGGGCTTACCATCTCCTGTGAACCCACCTCTCTCTGTTAGCTTTACAATTTACAATATTAAGCACACTCGGAGAACGAATTAATGAAGTCACTAGGTTAAGAAGTTGGCAGGGGCTAATGCTGGGAAAGATGGAGGGCAAGAGAAGAAGAAAGGGACGACAGAGAAGGAGGTGGCTGGATGGAGTCCCTGAAGCAGGAGGCCTGAGCTGAAATGGACTCCAGAAGATGGTAGAGGACAGGAAGGCCTGGAGGAACGTTGTCAATGGGGTCATGATGGGTCACGACTTCGCAACTAACAACAACATTATTCATGCAAACGGCCTAATCCAGGTCATTGGAGGAAAGCAGTGCCTCCATTTGCACAACAGGTGAAGTGTGGTCAGTACAGGATAGTCCTTGTCTTACGACCAACGAGCAAAGTCAGGGAAGGCTTAATTTGCTTAATGACCCCACGATTCGCTTAACAGCTGTGATTCATTTAACAACCGTGGGGAAAAGGTTGCAAACTGAGGCACGACTCCCTTTAACAAGCGTCCTGCTTTGCAGTCGAAATTTTTGTCCCAGTTGTGGTCATAAGTGAAGGACTTACGAATCTGAATGGGCCTTTTTTCTCAAGAAGCTCTTCCCCAAATATCTTCCGTAGGCCAACAAATAGATTTTTTTTTCTCCTGGCTAGGCCCACAATGGTTTTATTGTCTTTGAATGGATGAGTCCGCTTTGAGATTGCTCATTGTATGTTTTCTAAATGCCCAGATTGGGGGTTTGTCCTGAATTAGTGTTTTATTTCAGGGAAAATATATGTTAAGAAAGATCGCTCTATCTGGAAGGACTCTGAGTACCCTTGTTGCCATATCTGCATAAAGTTACTTACACACACACACACACACACAGAGAGAGAGAGAGAGAGAGAGAGAGAGAGACAGACAGACAGACAGACAGACAGACAGACAGAGAGAGAAACACAGAGAGAGAGAGAGAGAGAGAGAGAGACAGAGACAGACAGAGACACAGAGAGAGAGAGAGAGAGAGACAGAAAGACAGACAGAGAGAGAGAGAGACAGACACACACACACACACACACACACACACAGAGAGAGAGAGAGAGAGAGAGAGAGAGAGAGAGAGAGATACCATACCAGGATTGGCTTTGCAGAGACTATAAGAACGTGTTTCCTCGATCCTGGCTTAAACTCTGACGATGCCAGCAGATGCTGATGAAAGCTAAGTTTTAAATAAATTTGTAGTCTTGGTGATCTGTGCCTCTTGATGTTGAATATGAATATACCCGAGACTCATATTTTAAAGACTATTTTAGATACCACATGTATGTACGTATATCTCACAAATGAAGAGATCTTTTTACAGGGGCAAAAGAGACGGCTTCAGTAGACCTTAACAGTTTGACAGATCGGAACATTAGCTGGAGAATATTTATAGGTGGAGCCAGAACATTTTATTTTTACTGCAAATGCTGATGAAAAGAAGGATTCTTGATTAGGCAATCAGTCCCTTAGGACTTGGACTGGTAAAACGGTCCCTAAAAATAGAGATGGTGAAAGGAAGGGAGGCTAGGAGTTCACAGAACAAGGAACAGGAGGGGAAGATGGGAAGAGTAATAGTTCACTTGGGAGGTTAAGCATCAGAGAGAGGAACGTTATTGGCAAAACATGGGCCGTCCAAGGAGAAAATGGATAGAGGTGATAGATTTCCAGAAAAGAAAGAAGCAACCATTCACCTGAGGCATGTGTTTCCTACTAAGGAGATCCAAATGGACTTTTTTTTCTTTATAAATGGTTCCAAAAACATCTTCAGTAGGACAACAAAGATTTCTAGAAAAGGAAGAAGAAAAAAATGCACATTAGGCGTGTGTTTCTTACTAAGGAAATATGGATTGACCTTTTTCTTGGTGTTCTTCCAAAAATATCTTCCAACACCCGAGCAATAGATTTCTAGAAAAGGAAGAAGAAACAGTCCAGTTTAGGTATGTGTTTCCTACTAAGGACATCCGAATGGACCTTTTTCTGGAGATTTGAAAAACCTGCAGCAAGAACACACTGATATAGCTAATATTTGGGGGCATAGACTAGTTGCACATAGCACTTTAAGGACTGCCAATCATGGGAGTCCCCAGCCTTTGAGTTCCTTCCATACCGTATAGACAGAGACCAGTGTGAAAGCAGTCAATAACCTTGCAATAGTGGCAAACATCTGATCCTCACTAGACCCATCACAAGACCCTCACCTGATGTGACTCTCCCATCACAAGAGCTACTGACTACACGAAGCCCTTAGAAGCAGAAGAACACCAACACTGAATAGAATAGAATAGAATAGAATAGAATAGAATAGAATAGAATAGAATAGAATAGAATAGAATAGAATAGAATAGAATAGAATAGAATAGAATAGAATAGAGCTGGAAGGGACCTTGGAGGTCGTCTAGTCCAGCCCCCTGTCCAAGCATGAGAACCTATACCAGGGATAGGCAACCTTGGCTCTTTTATGACTCGTGGACTTCAACTTCAGTGCTGGCTCAGAAATTCTGGGAGTTGAAGTCCACGAGTCATAAAAGAGCCAAGGTTGCCTACCCCTGACCTATACCATCTCAGACAGGTGAATGTCTGGTGGTCTCTTTTTGAAAACCCCCAGTGATGGAGCACCCACAATTTCTGGCAATAAACTGTTCCACTGGTTAATTGTCCTCACTGGATTCCACTGAAGATGTTACCTGGTAACAAAAGGTTCGGAAACTAACCCACTAGCTCGGAGACCGTACCTCCACCCGCTAATCGTAACCTTATTTATTTTATTTTTTTCAATGAGACACAGACCATATTCTAACTCAGGCTTCTTTTTAAAAATTATGTCAGATCCAGCAATTCTGATTCAATTACAGGTTGAAAAAGAGTGTTTTTCTTTTTTTAATGGATTGCATTAACCCCTGTCTCCATGCAGCTGGGAGATGTGCTTTAAACAGCCAGCCAGCTAGGTAGCAATGTGTATGCAACAAAGTAGGGGTGAGAAAGTCCCTTACATAAGTCTCTTTGCTCCATAAATCAAGCTTCCAAGCATTTGGACTCTCAGCTCCCTGGAGAGAGCCAATTCATGTTCATGGAAATATACAGCATGTTAAAAGAAAAAACCCAAAACCATGATCTTTTTCCAATTAAAGTGCCCAGGAAGTCCAGATACGAATTACAGCAGTTATTAGCTTTACAAATGGAACTTTTAAGGTGTTGGGAGATTTATCTTGCACATTATATGGAGGCCAGAAATAAAATCAAAAGCTTCTGGCTTTGATCACTTGCTTCTTTTTTCATTGCTTTTCAACAAGCAGGACCTACTGCGGACTCCATACCTTTCTTCTGCTCGCCCTCATTTGATTGCTTGATGTGCCATCAAGCTGTTTTTTGGCTTCTAGAAACCCATATAGATAGATGACAATCTGTCTCTAACCTGGTGTTTCAGGTTAGGTGTTGCCACTGTACCTGAGTCCATTCAGTTTCTTTCCATCACACTTATGTCACATTTATCACACCATTTCAGACAGATGGCTGTCCAGTCTCTTCTTAAAAACTTCCAGTGTTGGAGCATTCACCGCTTCTGGAGGCAGGTTGTTCCACTGGTTAATTGTTCTGAGGATGTTTTGCCTCAGTTCTAAGTTGCTTCTCTCCTTGATCAGTTTCCATCCATTGCTTCTCATCCTGCCTTCAGGTGCCTTGGAAAATAGCTTGACTCCCTCTTCTTTGTGGCAGCCCCTGAGATACTGGAAGACTGCTATCATGTCCCCCCTCGTCCTTCTATTTGTTAAACTAGACATACCCAATTCCAGCAACCGTTCTTTATATGTTTAGCTTCCAGTCCCCTAATCATAATGCGTGTGAAGGTTCTCAATCATCCAAGTCATGGTTGTTCCAAAGATGCTTTTCCAAAAGGTAACTGGACTTTTTTTTTTGGGGGGGGGGATGTTTCTTGAAAACATTTCGCTTCTCACCCAAGAAGCTTCTTCAGTTTTTTTTTTCACTATAAAAATTCTTTTATTGAAACAATCAACATTGAACATAAAAACATATTATGCAGCAATCATCCTGGCACCTGATATACAACACTAAGAAGCTTCTTCAGTTTTGAAGAAGAACTGAAGAAGCTTCTTGGATGAGAAGGGAAACGTTTTCAACGTTTTCAACGTTTTCAAGGAGGGGAAAAAAAACAATTTTCAAACATTTTCATGGAAGAAGCCAAGAAAGTCCAGTTGCCTTTTGGAACAGCATTATTGGCTTCACCCCTAATCTTGATCTGAGAGGTGGGATTGCACTGGAGTTAAACGTCAGATGTTTATACTTCATGCTTTGTACTTTTAAATGATTTTTTTTTTAAAAAAAAGCAGTTTCACAAAACATAAGCCAGATAACCTGCTGCATTAGAGCTCCCTCCATGAAGAACATCAGGAAAGCTTGCTAGCAAATTCACAATGTTCTGAAAAGCGGTGAACCATTTGTGAGTTTACAAGGCCAGGTGCAACCCCTTCTTTTGACCACAGTGCCTTTGCTGTGTACAAAACACACTCTAACAGCAGCCCTTGATGTTTGCACAAAGCCTTCTTTTTCAGATGGCTTGTTTACCCTCTTTAAAGACTTAGAATGCTTTATCCTATGTCTGCCCTCACTTTCGAGAACTCCTCCTTTGTATCCTGGTCTCCATTGTCACGGCTATTTTCTAATCAGCAGACACATCTTGCTAGCTTTCTCCCCGTCACGTGCTGGGCATGGACAGCGTTCTCTCCTAGCAATCGCGTGAAGCCAAAGATCATATTTCTCAGAGGCCGTATTAGTAATATTTATTAGAACAAAGGTTTAGGTTGCAATGCAAGGATTCCAGCAAACGCCTTATTTTCAAATGGGAAACCAAGCTATAATAATAGTAGTAGTAGTAATAATAATAATAGTAATAATAATAATAGTAATAATAGTAATAATAGTAATAATAATAGTAATAATAGTAATAATAGTAAAGTTGGAAGGGACTTTGGAGGTCATCTAGTCCAACCCCCTGCCCAGGCAGGAAACCCTACACCATTTTGGACAGATGGCTGTCCAGTCTCTTCTTAAAAACTTCCAGTGTTGGAGCATTCACCGCTTCTGGAGGCAGGTTGTTCCACTGGTTAATTGTTCTAACTGTCAGGAAGTTTCTCCTTAGTTCTAGGTTGCTTCTCTCCTTGATGAGTTTCCATCCGTTGCTTCTTGTCCTGCCTTCAGGAGCCTTGGAGAATAGCTATAGGCAACTCGAGACTACAAAAGTCTGGTGGTATATGGACATTCTCAGCCATCCAGGTCCTGGTTATTCCAAAGATGCTTTTTTTTTCAAAAGGCAACTGGAGTTCCTTTGTTTATTTCACCTCTTGAATAAGTTTCGCTTCTCATCCAGGAAGCTTCTTCAGTTCTTTTTAACACTAATAAGAATAATGCTAACTGAAAGAGAATAAAAAATAAAGAGAAAAAAAAGAAATAAAAGAAAAAGTTAAAAGTTCAACAGGAAAAAAAATGGAAAAGTAGGAAAAGGGGGGGAAGATATAAAGAAGTGGCTTCTGATCTTTTTTATAGCAATTATAAATATAATTATTCTTTAACCTCTCTGTCTAAAGTTACATCACAACTCTTTTTGTTCTATAGTCTATCCTATCTTGCCATGCAAATTATAAATCATTTTTTTTATGCAAAAGCTGTAAGGGGTGGTGGTTCCAGTGACCAATAAATGCAGATAGTCTCTTTTCTCTAATCAAAGAAGTCAATTTAGCCATTTCAGCAAATTCTCTCATCTTCACTAACCATTCCTCCATTGTAAGTATTGCCAAATCTTTCCATCTTTGTCCGTACAATAATCTGCCTCAGTTATCATATCCAAAAACAAAGTTTCATGTAGCAGTCTATTGAAAAACAACCCACACTAACCATGTGCTCCATTACTAAAGTAACAAGCCAACCTCCCACAAGAGGAGTTGTGTAAGAACATTATTCAGACGAGCACAAATGCACTGCAGCAAACAAGAAAAAATGAAACAAACTGCCTATGCACCATCTCCAAACAAAATGGATGCCCACACAACTTGATAAAAAAACACTTGGCCACTCAGTCCACTACAGCACAGCCAACATAAGCTATAAAAAGGATAAGACTGCTACATATCAGCAATATCTCAGAAACAATCACACAGCAACCCTGTAGCACACAAACCAGCTAAAGCCCTCAAAAATTTCTTAAGTAAACCAAAAGACCCAGTAGCCCAAGAAGAAAAAGCAAGTGTCATCTACAACATAGAGCGTAAAGACTGTAACAGTCACTATGTAGGACAGGCAGGCATAAGACTAGCAGAGCGCATCCATGAACACTAATTAGCAATCAGAAAACCACTTCATTTCACAGCACATAGACAGACTTAGCCATAGTTTCAACTGGGAAAGTGCGAGCATTCTAGGCAGTAGAAAACTGCTGGAAGCTTAGCATTCAGAGAAATCAGCCATCCACAGACACATAGTGATAAACCACATTTACACACCATTCAAAAGAGGCAATCAAAAGCTGAGAAGGAAAGAAAAAGTTCACAATATATATTCATTCCAGCAATCAGCACCCTGATAAGCAGGAATTAACATCAGACAAACAATCAGAAAACCACAACCCAATCAAGGAACTATTAATCAAGCAGACAATAAGAAAACAACGCTTCAATGAAAGAACTACTAAGGAGACAATCATACTCCTACTAAGAGTGGCAGGGCAAGCTATTGCATACAAACAGGGAGCAAACACCATACTCACCAACACTGATGATGTTACCTAGTCAATAATAAAACATCTGCAAGCAGACAACCAAGCTCAGAGGGCATCAAAAACCCCACAGTTCAACCCCAAACCACATACAGTATATTCTCTTCTATTGGTATCACTATAGTTTTGTGTTTATTAGGCCTGATTAAAAAAAACGTATTGTGCTGTGGTTCCTCATTTTGTGTTCCTTACTGAGCTCAAAGACTTCAGGTAAAATTTAGGCACCTGCAGAGAGGCAGCAGTTGAAGAGAATACCTTGTGTGTTGTCCCTAGTTCAGTGGTGGTGAATCTATGGCACGGGTGCCGGAGGCGGCACTCAGAGCCCTCTCTGTGGGCACGCGCACCGTCGCCCCAGTCCTAGGCCTTCATCTGGGTTTTATAAAACCTTTCCACTTTAGGCCTCCACCGCCGTGTGCAAAAAAAGAGGTTCAATCAATCAGTCAGTTTCAACTTCTCACGGGGAAATAAAAAGATCTTGCAAAGTTGGAATGGATTGATTGAACTTTTTAGTCCCACCCAGTCTGCCGTTACCACTGCAGCCACGCCCACCCAATGGGCCACACCTACCCAATGGGCCACACCCACCCGGCACCTGACGATGCGTAAGTGGGTTTTGGGTTGCAGTTTGGGCACTCGGTCTCTAAAAGGTTCGCCATCACTGCCCTAGTTTGTTCACTGCTGTCCTGAGAATTGTCCTTCTGCACCAGAAAGGTAAACCATCTTGGTATTTTCCCCCCAAATGCACATTCTTTCTCCACCCAATGAACTTTCAATCCCTCTCTGCATCTTCAGATACCTAGGGAGAAGTTGTTGTGGGATGACAAATGCTGTCAGAGCCTTCTAGAAGTTGGCTTCAGGGCATCTTCTGCTTTGAAGGGTGCATATTAGAAAACTTTGCAATTGCCTCCAGTCTTGGCTATTTCTGATTTTCTCCAGAGACAGCAAAGTCTTCAGTGTATGTTGTGAATTTTTGAAATGGAAAAGAAAGAAGAAAGTTAGGTTTTAAGGAAGATCAAAAAGTTAATCTCTTTTACTCCCTCTCTCTCTTTGTACTGCATTCTCACAACACACTTCTATCAATTCAGTTACAAAGTGAGTGGCTGTATTCGCACAGCATGCTAAGTTTAATTTCCTTCCTTCCTTTGCTTTGCATTTTGCATGACCCAATCTGTAGAAAGCTAGAAAATGAACCAGTTGGGTAAAATTGGGTGAATTGTGTTGGGTGAAATTTGCCCTTAGCAGAATAACAGAGTTGAAAGGACTTTAGAAGTCTTTTAGGCCAATCCTCCATACAAGCAGGAGACTCTATACCATTCTGGACAAATCTCTTAAAAAACCTCCAGTGATGGAGCACAACTTCTAGTGGCAAGCTGTTCTATTGATTAGTTATTCTCGCTGTCAGGAAATTTTGTCTTATTTCTAGGTTGGTTCTCTCCTTGATTGGTTTCCATCTGTTGCTTCTTGTCCTGCTTTCTGGTGCTTTGGAGAATAGATCAAACCCTTCCTCTTTGTGGCAACCCCTCAAATATTGGAACACTGCTGGTCCTCCTTTTCACTAAACTAGACCTTGTGTATAAGCTGTCATGGTTCCGGTAGATGAGACCAATTAAAAGAACTTTGAGGCAAGAAATTCTTCCTCAAAGAACATTTTTATTTGGCTACAAAATAACGGCACATAAAAAGGTGAACCCAAGACTAAATTCCCCTCCCTTCAGTTACAAAGTTGCAAGTTGTAATTCCCACCCCAGTTAGATGTCATAAATGACATTCACCAATTGTTAGTAAATGCAAACACTCCTCCCAGCTCTCCAGCCCGCCCAAAATGTTATCAGCAATGACCTTGGTTCCCATACACTTGAATTGTTTTGGTTAACTGAAAACTATACCCCCTTTTCTTCTTCTAATCTAACTAGGTGGCAATGAAGACAGAGTGAAAATGGCTTCAGTTCGGTTTGTTGCAGCGTTGACATTAACTCTTTCCTGAAGGAGCTATTGGCATCCCTATGAAATCCATCCAGATGTTATCAGGGAAATGATTCTCCATCGCAAGGCTGCCACGCTTTGAAGTGAATCATCTCTCATTTCTTGCTCTCTTTCCTTGCAGGTGAGCATCTTGACCACCTTAGAACGGCGGTTCAACCTCCAGAGCGCCGACGTTGGTGTGATCGCCAGCAGCTTTGAGATTGGCAACTTGGTTCTCATCCTTTTTGTGAGCTACTTTGGTGCCCGGGGACACCGGCCACGTTTGATAGGATGCGGAGGGATTATTATGGCTTTGGGAGCCCTTCTTTCAGCTCTGCCAGAATTCCTCACTCATCAGTATGAGTATGAATCCGGAGAGATTCGGTGGCGGGCCGAAGGGAGGGATGTCTGCGTAGCCAATGGATCCACGAGTGACGAGGGACCAGATCCTGATAGGATCTGCAGGAGCAGGACTGCCACGAACATGATGTATTTGCTTCTCATTGGAGCGCAAGTCCTTCTGGGAATTGGGGCAACTCCAGTGCAACCTTTGGGGGTCTCCTACATTGATGACCATGTGAGGCGGAAGGATTCTTCCCTGTACATTGGTAAGTCATGACCCTTCCTTGCAAAGGCTTTTAATTCATTTTATGATTGTTCACCACACAGTTGCTGAGATGGGCAGCCAAACATGAATGAGTGAATGAATGAATGAAAGAGAGAGAGAGAGAGAGAGAGAGAGAGAGAGAGAGCGAGAGAGAGAGAGAGAGAGAGAGAGAGAGAGAGAGAGAGAGAGAGAGAGAGAGAGAGAGAGAGAGAGAGAGAGAGAGAGAGAGAGAGAGAGAGAGAGAGAGAGAGAGAGAGAGAGCATGGAAATGTTGAGGGTGATTCATTTTCCCATTTTGTTGACTTCTTCCTAAATCAAAATTTTGTCTGATCTTTTCCTGGGTAATTTTGAAAAGAGGATTTGGACAATCTGATTCTGCTTTTCCCAGCTCCCTTAATGTACAATACAAATCCTCCCATTTATAGAACATTAAATTGGTACTATGATGCATTTGCAAATTGGAATAGTGTTCTGGCCATTGCACACTTAATACAACTAGAAAACAAGGACAACTTTTTTCCTTTCTCCTCTCCCCAGTTCACATGGTTCACTAGAAATCAAACTAGTTCCTGTGTAAATGAATCATCTTTTTGGAATTTGCTCCTGAGGCAACTGATTTTAAGTTCTTGCATTTTTCCTCCTGCCCCCTTTTTTTCCTCCTAAAGGAGCTGTTGATTGATATTTCCAGTCTTTAGCTCATAAATACTGTCTTTGCAGCTCTGCCTTCATCTTTCTGTGTGGTGGACATTTACAGGTCTATCTTAGGAGGCAGACAAGCACTTTTAGGAGACATGGAAACTAGCGAAGAATATATTGTGGTTGGGACCTCAATGCAACTGGAGTTTGTATCTGACTTCAGTGGACTGTCAGCATGGTGCTTTTATAGTGTTGGCTTTGGTGAAATAAGAACTCCCTGGTGGAATTTGCAATGGATCCTTCTGGACCATGGGGTTTTGGCAAGTGTCTAAATATTTCCATTTCTGTTTTCAAATCTAGCTGAGAACTCTTGTTGTCTGCCCAGAAATTATAGTTCCCATCTTAGATTTTTTTTTTCTGGCAGACTGGCCAGTGGTGGGCTTGTGTGAGAGAAGGAGCTGGTGTGATGGACTACAGTGAAGTGGAAGTTTCCCAGGAAAGTGGCAGCACATTCCAGAAAGGGGAGCAAGATAAGAGGCAAGTCGGCCCAGAGCTGGATAGAAGGCAGAGGAAGAGAGTAAAGATAGGATAGAGTAGGGGTCCCCAATCCCTGGTCGCTGGATGAGTACTGTCCATAATGGTTTGCAAGGGTAACCCTATGGAACTTGGAGATCTCTAACAAGCAAACCTATGGCCTCTGAAATCCAGTTAGTTGTAAAACAACAATAGGAGAACACTGTTGTCCTTGCATCCTGCTTGTGAGATCTTAGAAGCCCATCCATCGTGTTATGAAAAATAAAAAAAATAAATCGTGACACTATCTGGATTACATCACTGGGTATGAGGAACTCCCAGATCACTGGGTGTTTGCAAATTAAAATATATCAATAAACTGCAATGCAAATGCAAAGTACCCTTCCCTGTGCATGATTTTTCACTGGTCTGGAGATGCTTAAGCCAAATTCAATCTTCAAACGAATTTGGCTGCAGCCATCTTCAGTTGCCAGCTTACTTAACCTGAGGCTTTTCATAGCAAATACAAACTCAGATTTATTAAGTTACCATGGAAGTGTGAAACTTAGCTGCAGGATGGTATTTGGCTTGGTGATCCTACATTACTGGAGATCCGCTCTAGAAGTTGATCCTGGCAGGATTCGGGGGGGGGCAGCCTCCAAATTCCACTGTCTCTGAACATACTACAATCAGCTATTTCCTTTCTGCTGCTTAAGAAGTCCCTTCTTAATTTGGTCTCAGGGAAAGAATGCCTATTGCCGGGCAGCAGAATGGATATTTTGTGACTCACACAGAAAAGGAGATGATTTAGACCAGGAGAATTTTAAAGTTTGCAACAGACATCTTTAGACTCAGAATGTTTGGTAAGATATCTCTGGCAGGATATGGAAGCTGCCTGAGTAGGGAATGAAAAATTTCCAAAATGCAATTGTTCTTTGTGCTTGTAATTGAAATGGCCCCGTGAAGATAACCATTCTGTTTGTTCAAGGCTGCTGGCATTTAACAGAACTAATTTTCTGTTAATAATCCTCTAGGGTTGACAACTGCAATGTGATTCATTAGGCAGATATTTTCCCAATGTCTTCTGCGAGCTACATTCCTGCAGCCTTTTAAACTTTAGTCGTATGGATCATTTGAGACCGAGGTAGAAGTGATTGATTATAGTTGTCTAAAAAGAATGGAGCTGCTTTTTTTTCCTTTTCATTGCTCTAATGTTCCAGAATATTCTCAGTTTTCTAATGTCACTGGCCCATCTTAACCTCCGAAATTGCCTTGTTCTTGGGGAATTGAAAACAAGTCTTTGCACCGATCTTGGAGGACTGATGGGAATGAGAATAGAATGGGAGTAGGAATAGAATGGAAGGCAAGGCAAGGCAAGGGAATGGGAATGGGAATAGAATGGGAGTGGGGAAGGAAAGGAAACGGGAATGAAAATGGGAATAGAATGGGAGTGGGAATGGAAGGGAAGGGAATGGGAATGGATTGGGAGTGAGAACGGAATGGAACAGAACAGAATAGAATTCTTTATTGGCCAAGTATAATTGGATACACAAGGAATTGTTCATGAAGGCTTTAAGCTAGAGAGCAGGCAACATTCTGCCCACAGGCAGCAAAGCAAACTGCCTGCTTTCAGCATCATCTTTATTTCCAGATAAATGCTCCCAGGTTCCAGTTTTTATCTAGGAATATAATGAAAGAACCTGTGGAGCATAACCTCTGGAGCATTTCCCATCTATCAACCCTAAGAGGCAGGCCAGACCAAGAAAGGCAGCCCATGGAAGGCTAAAATGACTGTAACGATTGGTTATAGTAACAGAATCTGTCTGTGCTTCTCCTCCACCCTCTTTTATATTCATGTGAATTGTGTGCGTCTGAGACGTTTTGAAAAACCTCTCTCTTATTTGGACTGAAGCAAAGATCTGTTTTCATTATTTGATAACTGCAAAACTTGTTGATTACGGTCCCAAGCTATGCCTTGCTGATTTAACTGGATCAAAAGCTTTTTATAGACTGTTCGTTCTTTTCATATAAAACATTTTATGTTGTACCTCATTGACAGCACTGTGATAGCAGATATAAAATATTGAGCTTGTAGACTAGATGCCAAAGATAGATTCCCCCCCCTCTCTCTGTGTGTAACTTCCATAATTCTGCCAAGTAAATTATGTGGATTTGTTCACGAGATCAGCCGCAGTCAAACTCAACCTAGAGGAGATTTGTACATCATTTCCCACATCTGCTAAGGAACATGCTTTGACTTCCAAATCATGCAAAACCATAAGGTGCTTTGACTGGTTTTATCTGGGTTAACTGGATGGTGCCTTCCATAAACCAAGATTAAACAAAGCCTGGTTTAGGAGAATACCTGAACTTGCCCTTGGAGAAGGCAGGCATTTTGAACAGCACATTGAACAGGAAGTCTTATTCTCAGTGCTCACATTTTCATACAGTTAAACAGAAAAAGAAGTAAGAGGCATTGAGTATTTGAACCTTTCAGAAAAGAGGTGGAAAAATCTTATTTTGGATGTAAATTTCTAATGTCAATTTCTAATTGCTGGCTGGTGTCGGGTCCATTCCCAGCGACGAGGCAATAAATTCCAGTTGAATTATTTTATTTGTGTGCATCTAGCAGACAGAATCTTGCCAAAGTAAAGCTATAATTTTCAGAGCTACTAGATACAATATATCCTGAGAGAGTCTAGAGCAGGGGTAGTCAATCTTGGCTCTTTTATGACTTGTGGACTTCAACTCCCAGAATTCCTGAGCCACCAAAGCTGGCTCAGGAATTCTGGGAGCTGAAGTCCATGACTCATAAAAGTCCACGACTGAAGTCCACGACTCATACCCCATTCTGGGAGCTGAAGTCCACGACTCATAAAAGTCCACGACTGAAGTCCACGACTCATACCCCTGCTCTAGAGTATGGCTACCCAGAATTCTTTCCTATCCAGCTCAGAACTGCAAAGTCTGTTCATATGGGTCTCTTTCTGGGAAAGCTGTCTTGGCCAAATCCTCCCCCTTTACTCCTTCAGGTGTTCCTTCCATCACACTGGGATAGACTACCACCTTCTTCTACCTCTGGTTTAAGTCGGAAAACGAAGCGACAGCTAATCAATTAATTGGAAACCTCCTGTCCACATTGAACAGGAAATGGTTAGGGATGCTTTTTATCAAATTAAAAAGAGAAGCGCACTGCATCATCGGGACTCTGAGCCTGCGGTCTGCTGCCACAGTTGCTCTACTTCCTTTAGCTGAGAGCTTTTCTGCAGAGTGAACTTGAGTAAGCAAGGTGGGCAGCAAGCAGAGGATCAAACCATTTACACAAACCATGGATCAGCCTCCTGTTTTGTGAGAACATTGAGCTTTTTTTTTTTTTTACTTGATGCACCAATCAGAGAAAGTCCCTTTAAACTAAAGATCGCTGTTGGAAACTTCTGCAACCTGAATAGGGCTTAATTTGTATATTTTGCTGGGGCGATTTGTACCAGAGCAGGTCATATTCTCCCTCTGGGAACATTCCCGGCAGTCCTTGACTTAACAACTGAAACTGAGCCAGGAATTTCTGTTGTTACGTGAGATAATTGTTGTTGTTAGTTGCAAAGTTGTGTCCAACCCCATCGCGACCCCATGGACAACGTTCCTCCAGGCCTTCCTGTCCTCTGGAGTCCATTTAAGCTCACGCCTCCTGCTTCAGTGACTCCATCCAGCCATGTCGTCTCCTTCTTCTCTTGCCCTCCATCTTTCCCAGCATGAGGCTCTTCTCCAGGGAGTCCTTCCTTCTCATTAGATGGCCAAAGTACTTGAGTTTCAACTTCAAGATCTGGTCTTCTACAGAGCAGTCGGGGTTGATCTCCTCCAGGCTTTCCCGTCCTCTACCATCTTCTGGAGTCCCTTTAAGCTCAGGCCTACTGCTTCAGGGACTCCATCCCGCCACCTCCTTCTCTGTCGTCCCCTTCTTCTCTTGCCCTCAATCTATCCCAGCATGAGGCTCTTCTCCAGGGAGTCCTTCCTTCTCATTAGGTGGCCAAAGTACTTGAGTTTCAACTTCAGGATCTGGCCTTCTAAAGAGCAGTCGGGGTTGATCTCCTCCAGGCCTTCCTGTCCTCTACCATCTTCTGGAGTCCATTTAAGCTCATGCCTGCTGCTTCAGGGACTCCCTCCAGCCACCTCATTCTCTGTCATCCCCTTCTTCTATTGCCCTCCATCTTTCCCAGCATGAGGCTCTTCTCCAGTGAGTCCTTCCTTCTCATTAGGTGGCCAAAGCACTTGAGTTTCAACTTCAGGATCTGGCCTTCTAAAGAGCAGTCGGAGTTGATCTCCTCTAGGACTGACCGGTTTGATCGCCTTGCAGTCCAGGGGACTCGCAGGAGTCTTCTCCAGCACCAGAGTTCAAAGGCCTCCATTCTTTGGCGCTCAGCCTTTCTTTTTTTTTTTTATTGTTACAAATGTTTTTATTATGCATTTATGATATTACAGTGTATTCTGTATTATTATTTTTTATTTTGAACTTTTATTTTTTATTAATTATATATTTGTAAATGTAAACATAGGAAACAAAGGAAAAAATCAGGTTGAGTGCAACTCAACTTAATACATTCATTTTGTACTTGTAAACATTCTTCACTCAGCATATCATGAATTAACTATAAGCTAGATACATTTTCTTTGATTGATGTTTCTCTTGTATGTAGTCTATCCATTTTTTCCAGTCCAACATATATTTTTCATTTGAGTGATCCTTCAAGTATGCAGATATTTTGGCCATGCTGTTTGTTTTAACGCTGGAGGTTTTATTGAATAAGATACGGATTGGACGACAGGACTACAGATTATGTGCCTTTGCGGATGACTTGCTTGTGACACTGACTCAACCAGCACAATCAGCCAAGAGATTGATGGAGATAATTAAGGATTATGGTAGGGTTTCAGGCTTCAAATTAAACATATCCAAGACAAAGATGCTAGTTAAAAATTTAGATAACAAAGCAAAACATGACCTGGAAAGAATAACGGGCTGTGAAATAGTTAAGAAAGTTAAATACCTAGGAGTGGCTATTGAAGCTTCTAATGGGAAGCTATATAAAAATAACTATGAGGTGTTGTGGACTCAGCCTTTCTTATGGTCCAACTTTCACAGCCATACATTGCAACTGGGAAAACCATGGCCTTGACTATACGCACTTTTGTTGGCAAAGTGATGTCTCTGCTTTTTAGTATGCTGTCTAGATTTGCCATAGCTTTCCTCCCCAGGAGCGTCTTTTAATTTCTTGGCTGCAGTCCCCAACTATGGTGATCTTGGAGCCCAGGAAGATAATTGTTAAGTGAGTTTTATCCCATTTTATGACCTTTCTTGTCATGGTGATTAAGCAAACAACGGCCATTGTTAGTAACATGGTTGTTAAATGAATCTGGCTTCCCTATTGAGTTTGCTTGTCAGAAGGTCACAAAAGGAGATCACAGGACACTATAACCGTCATAAATATGAGTCAGTTGCCAAGCATCTGAATTTTGATCACATGACCATGAGGATGTGCAAGGGTCATAAGTATGAAAAATAGTCATAAGTCACTTTTTTCAGTTCGAACAGTCACTAAACAAACTGTTGTAAGTTGAGGGCTACCTGTATTACATTTGGACCAATCTCTCCAAGACGTGTTATGTAGCCACAGGTCTTGTTATGTCGCTTGAGCAATGGACGGAGGTGGACCATGTTTTGAGCATGCTCCTGGATATCCGGGGAGTGGGGCAAAGGGGACAGATGTTGTCACACCTATCACAACGTCATTGCTCAGATGATGCAAATCATTTAATTATATAATTTATCACATTGAATTGAGGGTATCATGGCATGTGTGATGTTGTTATGGTTTGTCCTGGTAACTTTTGGGAGTGTTGTCTATGGAGAGCCATGACCTGGGAAATTCTGGGAGTTGAAGTCCACAAGACTTCCAGCTTCTTAACTCCTGGTGCTTAGGTTTGCAAGCAGTTTCTTCTTATTTAGACTCCCATGTTGTCTATCTCTAAACAGGTGGCCAAGTTTGAGGACCCCTGGTCTAATTGAATAGGGACTACTCTTCAGTTCTATTTTGATCTTGCTTTCAGAGGTTACTCCCAATCTTTCTCAAGTCATATTTCTGAGGGTATTTGAGAGCTTCGTTCATTGTTGGGTTTCATCTCCATCCTGATTTCTTCCCTGATGGCTCCTAATGATTTTGATGTAATAACTTTCCCAGAGCCGTGATAAATTCAGCATGGACAGATGTGATTAGTATTTTTTTAAGTTATTTAACTTGGGAAATGAAATGCAAACAAGCCTGGTTTGAGCTAAGCAAATGTTATCTGTAATTAGTTGATGTTGCAATTATCCTGCACTTGGATCTTATTAGTGGCCAGCTAATTATATGCAGCCCTTGTAATTTACTCCATCTGAGTATCAGAGATAACAAACGGAAAACTTGAAAGAGCTTTATAGGTTATGTCTGTGGCCAGTAATCATGGTTTCCATCGATGGGCGAGTAGGGTTAAATTTGAGTAACACATAATCTGTCAGGAATATGGTGGGGCCCTGTCTTTGTAAAACAGACCTAACATACTGTTCTTTTAAAACGAAGAAAAGGCCCAGCCCCTTATCCGCATGTCAGCTTTCTGACTCTGCCCATGATACATCATTGCTCCACCCGTTGTTTCCTTGCCCCTATAAAAGTTGTGGCCCCTGGCCACCAAAAGATTACACACTTCTGTGTACATTTCTCACAATGTATTGGCGTTCTGGGAATTAGTCAACATTTGGCTTCCAGCAAATTGACTATGGCTATATCTTATCTCCAAATTGGGTTTTTGTACTTATTATCATAAGTTTGCTTGAGCATATCATATAGGTTATAGGTGTAGGTTTTCCTGCTTGAGCAAGGGGCTGGACTAGAAGACCTCCAAGGTCCCTTCCAACTCTATTCTATTCTAATGGGATATCATATCATATCAATCATTTTCTTTCTTTCTTTCTTTCTTTCTTTCTTTCTTTCTTTCTTTCTTTTTCTTTCTTTCTTTCTTTCCCTTCCTTCCTTCCTTCCTTCCTTCCTTCCTTCCTTCCTTCCTTCCTTCCTTCCTTCCTTCCTTCCTTCCTTCCTTCCTTCCTTTCCCTTTCTCTTTTTGTTGGTTCCTAGATGAATCTGCATGCCCAAACAATTAGACACGGGCAGTTTTCCCTCCATGCCATCACTCTGCTGAACACCTAATTCCCACAGTACTGTCTTATGTCTTATTTCCTATTGGTATTTTAGGACTATATCACTTTGTTGTTTGTATGTACCCTGAGAGGTTCTGCGCCAGAGAAAATTCCTTGTGTGTCCACTCACGCTTGGCCAGTAAAGAATATTCTGTTCTGTTCTATTCTTTAAAGAAAAAACCCTTTAGGGATCTAACCTCCTTATAAGGTCTGGCTAGGGTAAAGCAGGTGATTTTATTTTAAAATCAATGCACTCCTCAGCTTAGCATTACACCCGTGATTTTCATACAAGACTTTTTTCCTTTTAATCAATACCAAGACTCCAGTTTGGCAGCACAATCTCCATGCGGTTACTGGATGAGCAAAAGCCATTGTGGGCTATTGATTTTTTCCCCCTCATTCATCAGGCAGGTCTTGTGTAATTGAACAACACGCAGGCAAGAGTGAAAGAGTGAAAGAGGAGGCTCGCAGAAGTGGGGACGTCTGTTCGATTCACTCTTTGCTCCAAAAGATTTGACTGGCATTAAATTTAAAAAAAACAAAACACCCCCACACACAAGAAGTTGGCCTCTTCCCAAAAGCTGATGCAGCTCTTAGAGCTTTGCAAAAGTTGTGGCCAGCTTAGGTTCTTTTTTTTTTTTTCTCTGCCCAGGATGACAGAAGGGGAAATAGAGGAAGAACGGATGATGTTTAATTCATTTAATGAGATGTGTGTTTGGTTTTGATTTTGTTCAGACATTGTCCACTTGTTTTCTCTGGATTCTCCCTCCCTCTAATCTTTTTGCAATGCATCTTCCAACACTGCAGTTAACCAGCAATGCAGTCTCCCTTCCTTCGCTTAGAGGACACCCTTGGCTGAAAGCACAGGATATAGAGTCACAGGGCTAGAAGGGATCTCAAAGGTCTTCTAGACCCGTGGTTCTTGATCTTGATCTGGGCGATACCGCCCCCCAGGGGGCGATTTCATTTTTCAGGGGTGTGATGGAACAAAAAGGAGCGACGTGGGGGCGAAGGAATGAAAAGGGGGCGATATGGGGGCGATGGAGCAAGGGGAGGCTTGGCGATGCAGCCGACGGGCAGGGCATTCCGCAGATGCCCCGTGGCCCGACTTGAGCCCAGGGACGCCAGCGGCACATGGGACGGCCTGCCAACATGACCTTGAGCCAGGCCGTCCCCGCAGGCCCGGCGGGCAGCGGAGCTAGGTGCCTCCAGCGGCAACAGGGGCAACAGGGGGTCTTCTGCTGCCTCCTGCCCCCTTCCCCGCCCCTTCCGCACCCTCTGCCTTTCATTCTCTCTCTCTCTCTCTCTCTCTCTCTCTCTCTCTCTCTCTCTCTCACACACACACACACACACACACACACACACACACACAGAGTGGAGGAAGAGGACTGGCAGACCAAGGGCAGAAAGAGGGAGAGGGAGGGAGGGAGGGAGGGGGAGAGAGAGCGAGCCTTTTGACATCTAAAATGAAGATAACACTGAAGATATATTTATTATATTTATATTATATATTATATATTATATATATTTATTCAATTTCTATACCGCCCCTCTCCCATAGGACTCGGGGCGGTTTACAACCCAATAAAAACATATAAAACAATAAATATTTAAAATTAAATTAAATTAAATAAATACAAGGCTGTTACTAAAAACCTGTTAAAAAACCCAATTCTAAAACCCGAACAGCCTTGTTTAAAAATTTAAAACCCGAGGAGATCTAGGCTAGGCCGGCTTGATTGAAGAGATGAGTCTTCAACTCTCTTCTGAAGGTGCGGAGATCATGACACGTCCGGAGTTCAGGGGGGAGCTCGTTCCACATCGTTGGTGCCCCCACAGAAAAGGCTCTCCCCCTGGGCGCCACCAGCCGACACTGCTTAGCCGATGGCAACCTGAGGAGGCCCTCTCTGTGGGAGCGAACTGGTCGATGGGAGGTATTTACTGGCAGAAGGCGGTCTTGTAAATAACTGGGTCCTATGCCATGGAGCGCTTTAAAAGTGGTAACCAGTACCTTGAAGCGCACCCGGAAAGCCACCGGCAACCAGTGCAGCTCGCGCAGGATGGGGCCATTCGTGCCCGCCAGGGTGCCCCCACTACCACCCGCGCGGCTGCATTCTGTGCCAGTTGAAGCCTCCGCGTGCATAATAAAGGTAAAAAAGGATATATGCAGTGTTATCTTCATTTTAGATGTCAAAAGGGTTTTGCGGCTCCTAGTGTTTTGTTTTCAGTGGTCATTACATTTAAGTGTCTTGAATAAACACATGTATCATGAAGTTTGGGAATAAAGTGACAGGTGGCACCAAAATTTTTCACACAGTTGAGATATGGGGAAAAGACTGGAAATAAATTATTTGCATCGCTATGTCCTGATGACAATTTTAAAGAAAACAAAAAAAGCGTTTGCATAAATTGAAGAATTATTTCCTATGTTGTGATTGAGAGGTTATGTTGGGGGAGGGGGGCGATGACAACTTCCTCATTGGCTCAAGGGGGGCGATTCGTTCAAGAAGGTTAAGAACCACTGTTCTAGACCACCACCACCCTTCTCAAGGCAGGAGCCTTATACCACCACAGCCAGATGGTTGTCCAGTTTCTTCATGAAAACCTCCAGTGATGGAGTACCCACAACTCTGGAAGGCAAGCTATTCCATCGATTAATTGTTTTCACTGTCAGCTAATTTCTCCTTACTTCTAGGTTGGATCTCTCCTTAACAAGCTTCCACCCCTTACTTCTTGTCCTGCCCTCTGGTGCTTTGGAAAATAAGTCAATCCTCTCAATTCCGTGACAGCCCTTCAAGTATTAGAAGACGGTTATCATTTCTCCCCTAATCCTTTCCTTCTGTAGACTAGACACACATAGTTCCCTCAACCATTTCGTCATACGATTTGCGTCCAGACCCTTTTATCATTTCTCTACATATTTTCTAGAGTCTCAGCACTTATTTTTTTTTTTTTTTTTTTGCATCCTGTTGAGCAGAATTGTATGCAGTATTCCAGGTTAGTCTCACTAGTGCGGTATAAAATGGTACTATCACTTCTCATGAGCGTCTGTTTTTCTGAGGTTAAGCTGAGCAACATTAGAGGTAGCTCCATGGGAGAAAGAAATAAGAAAAACTGCTGTACTGACTGAAACTTTGATTGGCTTCTTTTGAGCATTTAACCCTTTTAAAACCTTGCTGGATTCAAGAGTAGCTTATGAGGGGGGATTTGATGAAAGCTGCATTTTGAAAGGTCAGTTGAACCTCCTTTGGAATGTATGCATTCCTTTGAGCAGCAACAGTAATCAATCCCCATTGGATGTTCAACAACATCACATACATTAATTCCAGGAATATAATAACGTTCCACATTGGGAACATGTTCTTCAAGCTAGTTTTTTTTCCCCTCCTTTGTCTCCACCCTTAAAATGGGACTGGAGCAAGTCTGCCCCTTCTGTTCTTTTCAGTTCCTTTGGCATGGTCTCCATCTAGATAGCCTCACCTGGAAATAGTAATGCTAGATCAATGCAGAATTCTTTGAACCCGGCTTTAATGCTGAGTGGCGAGTATCAAAATGTTAAAATAAAGATAATGGCTGAAATTTTGAGGGATTGCTAAAGATTACTTGGCAATCTTTGCCCCAAGACCTGACATGATTACAGCAGTTATCCAAATCTTGCAAAGTATCTGCATTCTTGCCCCAAATTTCAAATTCCTCATGTGAGATCTCCAAAAGCTGTGTGGGTCAGGTTTGAGCCATTTTTCTTCTCTTCATTAACCTTTCCTTAATCTGAGCATCCTGAGGACACCATCAAGGTGGAGGACGAGAGTCCCGCAGAATCCCTACTGCTAAATTTTGAGATAATCACCTCTCAAAATAAGCCAATGAGATGCAAAGTTGCTAAGTGACCAAGGAATGCTGGCAGGTTGGGAGAAAGGAAGGGGAAAAAAATAGAAATGGGAATGAAATATCTAGAAAAGAATGTGCGAGGTTGAAGTTTCCCCGCGCATGTGGATTGGTTTCCGAACATTTCGTTACCAGGCTAGATAACATGTTCAGTGGAGTTTAAACTTTAAACCTTCACCCTCATCCTATACCCTGGCTACAGATATTCGCCACCATTGCGAAGAGAATGTGTGTGGTAGATTGGAATTCTTAACAAAACTATTCCATGCTGTGACATTTTGTGACAGGCCTTGCTTCCTGAGGGTCTGTGCCAACATCCTACATGTTTCTTGCAGTTAGACAGTAGAATACATTGTCCTCCCTGATGGTCAGCGGGAGGGGGCCATTTGTGCCTTGATACCTTTTACTCTTTCCCCCAACCCTTGAGGGGGCAGGGAGAGAGGGAGGCAGCATCCTTGCAAATACGGTGCATTGATTTGGTGCCAATTAAGGGGCACAATGGCTCAGTGGTTAAAGATGCTGAGCTTGTCTACTAGAGAGCTGACAGGCCAGGTTTGAGACCCGAGCTCCAGATGATGGGGCGAGCTCCTGTTCCTTGCCCCAGCTCCTTCCCACCTATGAGTTTGAAAGTATGCAATGCAAGTAGATTAATAAGTACCACTTCGGTGGGAAGGTAATAGTGTTCCATGCACCTTTCATGTATAGCCACAGGACCACGGAAAATATCTTCGTACAATGCTTGTTCCCTTGGCCAAGAAACAGAGATGAGCACCGTGCCCCAGAGTTGGACACAATGGACAAGGAAACCTTTACCTTTTTTTTAATCTTAAGCTGACTTAATTAAATATAGTTAGCTTGGTTGAACTCCCAGAAAACCTTTCTAGGAGAAAAAGGAATGTTCCAGGATGTATGCATTGTATCCGAATATTCTGTTATCAGTACCCTGGTTGATCTGGTGGGAATCTTTTATTTTCCCAGCTGCTTTTATTCCGTTGGCTGAACAAATCAACAAATTCAAACAAATGAATGCAAATGCCGGGCAGGAAGTATGAAATGGGATGGATAGGGATGATTGAGGCTAGGCTTATCTGCAGGATGTGGTGAAGAAAAAGTCAAGATGGTAGCTGTGATGTTATGCTTATAGCTCTGCCTCTACTTGCATCACAAGTAGCCAAACCTTGCATATTCCTGTTTCTAATGTTTCACTTATTTGTTCTTAAATGCTGCACTGTTTGGTGTGGACACATAGAGATGACCACCAGGGTAGGGAAAGCCACAAAGGAACATTAAAAAGGTAGAAGATAGATGGTTGGTCATTCATGGTGGCTCATGGATCACATCCAGGGAGAACCAGGTTCAAGGGCAACCCGCATCCATGAAAATGCACGGGTATCTTGGGCCAGTTGCTCATTGTTGTAGAGTCATTGTCCAGGAGATCAAACTGGGGCATAAAGTCCTATAAAAGAGTTTAGAACTCTTGGAAGAGGGAAAAGATACGAATCCAACAAACCAACGTATGGATTGCAGTTCATCTGGTTCCTCCCCTTGCATTTCATAATTTACCCCTTCTGTCATATTAAGAATTACATTTTTTGGCAGCCACTTTTGATGGAGTTCCAGGATTGTGTCCAAGAATTTTTAGGAGCCATATGTGTTCCTGGAACTCAAATGCGTTGGTGCCATATTGGAGACTGAGCCTCCTCATGGGCACACTTAGCAACGATCAAGGATGTCCAGTTTCCTCTGGAACAATTGAGTCAAGATGACGAGAGAGAGAGAGAGAGAGAGAGAGAGAGAGAGAGAGAGAGAGAGAGAGAGAGAGAGAGAGAGAGAGAGAGAGAGAGAGAGAGACAGAGAGAGAGAGAGAGAGAGACAGAGAGAGAGAGAGGACAGAGAGAGAGAGAGAGAGAGACAGAGAGACAGAGAGAGAGACAGAGAGACAGAGAGAGAGACAGAGAGAGAGAGACAGAGAGAGACAGAGAGAGACAGAGAGAGAGAGACAGAGAGAGAGAGACAGAGAGAGAGAGACAGAGAGAGAGACAGAGAGAGAGAGAGACAGAGAGAGAGACAGAGAGAGAGACAGAGAGAGAGAGAGACAGAGACAGAGACAGAGAGAGACAGAGAGAGAGACAGAGAGAGAGAGAGAGAGAGAGACAGAGACAGAGACAGAGACAGAGACAGACAGAGAGAGACAGAGAGAGAGAGACAGAGAGAGAGAGAGAGACAGAGAGAGAGAGAGAGAGAGAGAGAGAGAGACAGAGAGAGACAGAGAGAGACAGAGAGACAGAGAGAGACAGAGAGACAGAGAGAGACAGAGAGAGACAGAGAGAGAGAGAGAGAGACAGAGAGAGACAGAGAGAGAGAGAGAGAGAGAGAGAGAGAGAGAGAGAGAGAGAGAGAGAGAGAGAGAGAGAGAGACAGACAGAGAGACAGAGAGACAGAGAGAGAGAGACAGAGATCTCTGAGCCTGAAGGAGTTCAGCTTGGCTTTTTCAGGAACTACGACTTCTTCTGCCAAAATTCAGGGGACAAGGCAGCTGTTCCTTGCCTGTCAAAATGCAGATTGGTGGCCATTATAAATAGAAGCATGAAACATTTTTCTCTGGCCTCAGAAAGGTGAAATCCCAGCAGGGCAACGATTGTGCTGGCTGAGTCTGAGAAGTCAGTGTGCGGGTTTGGATGCTTTGCAAAGGAGTTTCACACCCTCACCCTCCACAGGCCTTCAGCAGTAAATTGCAAATTGAAGAGCGCCCTGGGACCCTGGATGAATTACACTGTGGCAGGCGGTCTTGTAAATTGCCTCTCTTTGCTTTCCCCACTGGAAAGAGATACACAAGAATTACAAATGCCTTGAAGGTGGAAGGCTTTCTCATTCCAGGGGGTAGTGGTGGAAACTTTTATTGCTGGATGTATGTCCAGCATTTTCTCTTGGCCCACCTTGACTCCAGGGACTTTCATCTTTTCAGCAATAAAGTGTCCCACAACCTCAGATGGCTTTTTCATCCATGAGACGACTGTCTTGAACTCTTGAGGAGTTTCCCTGATGGATTTCTTTCCTTGCCCTTAAAAGATTCCCAGTTCATTTACCAACTTCTCTGGGAAGACCTGGAAAAACACTGTAGTACCGTGAACTCCAAACATTTTTTCATTTTCAGGATATTTGCCATCTGAATGCTAGTCTAAATTAAAAGAGCACTGCTGTTCCCTACTGCTTTCTTTCCTCATCCCTATGTTAGTGCTTTGGACCATTCATGATTTCTTAAAGATTGCAGCAGTCACTTCTGTGCTGTGTTTATACGTCACATTAAGTCTGCTGCTTGATCGTAGCCACCAAGATGCTCCTGGAATGGCATAGGGTCTCCTGCTTGAGCAGAGGTTGAACTGGAAATAACCCCATTATTTTATGTTCTATTATCTATTTTCCATATCTAAGTAGGTAGAGCTAACCTTTTTAGATCTATTTTTGTGGCCCTTAGAAATTGAAACTTTACAATCGCTTTCATGTAACGAACTGGGAGAGTGGTTAGTTTATTTTGGTATCAATATAAAACTGTCCTGCTATGGATTATTGCACAGAAACCTTCTCTGTGGTTACTTCAGCTGGACAAATAGGAGAGAGAAGGCCTATATATAGCTCCGTAAACACGTATGCATGTACATGTATAGGCTAGTGTCTTTAACTGGTATACCACAAGCTCTTTACTTAACAGCTCTTACCAGTTTGCGTTTTCAGAAGCCTCTGTTCTTCTGCAGAAATTTGGCTTTCTTTCAGGATTTCTGGCTTTAGTGCCTCTGTTATTGCTTCAGTCAATCAATAAAGATTATTACAGTAATTAAGCAACTCAAAAAGGAAGAAAGCAAATTCTACTAACAGGCAACAAAGCCATAATAAAATTAAATAGTTATGAAACCAGTGTGGCCAGAGTACAACATCCTGTACCTATATTCTACAAACAGGGAAACAAAATGTAGGTGTACTTAGAGAAACAGAATCATATTAGTCAGACATCACTAATTGCATATAAAGTCAATCTGGAAGGCCTGGAAATCTGATGTCACTCCACCAGGTAGACCAGACCAGGAAATCAAATCCTCAGGAAGGCTAAAACTAATTTTACTGAGAGTGGCCGTAATAACAGAATCTTGCAAGTATGATTATGCTGCGCCGCCTCCTTACATTCATGTGAATCAAGCAAGTATGTCTCTGAGCTCTTCTTCTTTTCAGTGCCGTTGTAACTTCGAACAGTCACTAAATGAACTGTTTGTAAGTTGAGAACTATCTCTACTGGACTCAGTATTTCAGATGTGGTCTGGACTGGTTCAGGATAGAGCAGAATGATCACCCATTGTGATCTTGCCAAATTTAGAACTGGTCTAAATTTAGGAGTAATTTGGTTTCAACATCTTGCTAGATCAGCGGTTCTCAACCTGTGGGTCGCGACCCCATTGGCAGTCCGCCATTTTTCCCCCTTTTCCCTTCGGCCGGCGCAGGGGGCAGCACCGCGCATGCGCGGGGTAGCACCGTGTATGCACGATGCGGGCCATCGCGCCGTGCATGCGCAATGTGGGCCGTCACGCCACACATGCGCGGTGCAGGTCGGGGTCACGGCCTGAAAAAGGTTGAGAACCGCTGTGCTAGATTGATAAAGGGGGAATCTGTTCCCTCTTATTGGACCATTCCTATTCAGTCAGTCCACTTTGTTCAGTTTAAATCAGATTCAATCCTGAACGGGACAACTTGCTGCAGCCAACTCGCTGGGCCCAACTTGCCACAATTCCATTTCATTGCTTAAAATTATTTAAATTATTTTTGTCCTTCGCATTTCATTTTGTCCTTCCTTTGGCATCCTTTCTTCAACGA
The DNA here is from genome assembly GCA_034064705.1 of Bothrops alternatus. Classification (NCBI taxonomy): domain Eukaryota; kingdom Metazoa; phylum Chordata; class Lepidosauria; order Squamata; family Viperidae; genus Bothrops; species Bothrops alternatus. The sequence goes on along the minus strand of JARGCV010000275.1, from coordinate 290,595 downwards.
TTCTATTCCGCCATTTCTCTTTAAATATGTTTTATTGATTTTTAACATACACTTTAATATTTAGTAAACGAGCGTGTTGTCTGGGTTAGTGTTTAAAAACAATAAATAACAATATAATAGCTTTACTTGATTTCCCCTTCTTCCAATAATATTCTTATTTAATACAGTTCTTATTTAAATAAATGACAATTAAATATGGATATTTTTCTCATCTTTTTTGCAAATAATAACCTCATCAATATAAAGCTTCTTTTTGCTGATCATCTTAATTGCCTCGCCATAAATCCTGTTTACAAAATTCTTATTTAAATTTGTTTTCCCCACAATATTCAAAGTTTCTCCAAATTAGTTACACTTAAGTATGTAAGTCTTTTTTCTCATACAAGCCATCCCCTTTTTACATTTCTCATATCTTAAAGAAAAAAAAGACAAAAGAGAGAAAATATTTCTTTTATATAAATATTTTTATATTTCTCATATCAAAAAACCAAACACAAAAGAAAAAAGAAAGAATACATACTATGTTCATCCCTCTTAAACTAATCTTAAACTAATCCACCATTTCTTCAATATTAGTGTGCCTCTTGTCCCCACAGTGCGTTGGCCGTGGTAAGTTGGACATGGCGCGTTGTCCTAGACCCGTTCAATCCATCCAACTTCAGAGTTTGCTGGATTTTTCATGAGCTGCTCAATGATGCAATTTGCTTAGCTTCAGCTTAGCTGTTGTGTGTGTTCAGTCTTGGTGTTTTATGAGCCATAATGCTCAGTTGTTAGGACAAAGATCTCCCAAGTGACCTAAAGAATTGTGTAGAGAGTTATTAAGCTTAGTCTCTTGTACAAATCCAGCAAATCACAGTGAAGTGCATAAGCCGTACTTAAGCAAACCATTGTTTTGTCTAAGTAGGAATGCAGTCATTTGATGGATAACCTTAAGCCTCAAAAGCAGAATTTGAAACAAAATCAGTGCCGGGGACAGAAAGTGCGGTTGTGGGTCTGTGTTGTTTAAAAGCCCTCAACGAATCCATGCTGGAAGTTGGGTTGAATTTGTAACCTTTGGCATCAGTCCAGAGAGTAGCTTTCACCTCTCTCCAATGCCAAACATTTTTCTCTAATGAGTTTCTGTAGCCATAGAAGGAGGAGAGGAAAAGAAAAGGTGTGAAATACTTCAGTGTTTGATTGCAGGAATCTTGAACTGCTGAAAATGTTGGCTTATGCTAATTGTACATTCCCAATTTAATCCCACTGCCCTGCAGTTTCTTGCATGCCATATATGATGCTTGGCTGTACTTGCTCCTCTTCCCTTGGGAAGTAAATGCTAAATGATTGGCACAACGTTCTCTGGGGGTGATTTAGTGGCTTGTATAAGGTGTTTGTTATTAAGCCTCACAATAAAAGGGTCCCAAGCAACGTCCCTTCCAGCTCTATTCTGAATTGAACTGAACCGTTGATTTCAGAATAAAGATAATGGGAGCATTTCCACTGATCATCCCTCCCAAGAATAAAACAGCAGAACAAGAAGCCTGTTTTGCAGAAGGAAATAACTTTTGCAAGCCCTCCTTGCCTTTTGCTGCAGTCAGGCAAGATGCCTCTTCCAGAAGGGGTTGTCTAACTTTGCTTTCCTGGAGCAACGCTTGGCACGCTGCCCAAGCAATTAAGTTGCAGAGAATCTGCTGCCGCCCGGAATTGTGCCTCTGCCTCTTGTCTATACGACAATGCAGCATCTTCGGACTTGTGGGTTAATTATCTTTTCTAAATAATGGATAATGGCATATGGGGCCTGGTGTGGTAGACCGTAATCAAGTTATTAAGACGCAGATGAATACAGTGCAAGGGGGGGGGCTTTCTCTTCTAACGTGGCCCTTGAAAATTCAATTGCAGGTTCCTGACATATAATTTGTGGCCACAACAATCCAAACCATTCGGTTTCTCTTTTCCCTTTTTTTTTGTTTGTGTGTTTGTTAGATTTTATTCTAAAGCAGGGTTGTACGAGGAGAGAGAGAAACATATAATTGGAAGGCAGGGCAACTCCGCTAAAGCTGCCAGAAGACCTGAAAGCTTTGTCATTAGCTATTTCCCCAGATCTTATTTATTTGTTTGGCAATGTTTATGGGCTCATCCCACTTTGCCACTCCCTAAGATAGCAAACAGTGGAAAGAAGGGAAAACATTAGGATGCAGTGGAAAAATACCTTTGGCAACTCGCTTGGCAGATGTGAACAATGACAACATTTTTGGTAACGTTAACAACAGCAGCAGCCTGCTATAAAGCTGTCGTTTTCAAGTGCCAGTTTTTACTTTTTCTCTCTCCAGTTATGCGTCTAGAACAGCGGTTCTCAACCTTTTTCAGGCCGAGACCCAACCTGCGCCGCCCATGCGCGGCGCGACCCCGTCCTGCGCCGCGCATGCGTGGCATGACAGCCCGCATCGCGCATGCGCGGTGCGACGGCCCGAACTGCGCATGCGCGGCGCGTGCGACGACCTGAACCGTGCATGCACGATGCGATGGGCGAACTGCGCATGCACAGCGTGCGTGTGCCGACCCGAACCGTGCATGCGTGACGCGACGGGCCGAACCGTGCATGCGCAGCGCGCGCGCGACGGCCGAGGGGAAAAGGGGGGAAAAATGGCGGACTGCGGTGTTTGGCGACCCCCGTGAAATGGTCGTTCGACCCCAAATGGGGTCGCGACCCACAGGTTGAGAACGGCTGGTCTAGAAGTCAGGTTTTTCTGTAAGTGTTCAGTAAGAAAAAATATTGTTTTGTTTTTTTTTTAGTCTTTAGATATAAAGTAAGGTTGGGCATTGTAAAAGAAGGGATACTGTGCTATTTAAAAACTACAATACAGGTAATCCTCAACTTACGACAGTTCATTTAGTGACCCTTCAAAGTTACAACGGCACTGAGAAAAGTGACTTATGACCGTTTTCACACTTACGGCCATTGCAGCATCCCCAGGGATGCTTGTCAACTGTCTCATATTTATGACGGTTGTGGTGTCCTGGGGTCACATGATCCCCTTTGTGACCTGACAAAGTCAACGGGGGAGCCAGATTCACTTAACAACCGTGTTGCCAACTTAACAACTGCTGTGATTCTCTTAATAACTGTGGAAAGTAAGGTGGTACAATGGGGCAAAATTCAATTAACTGTCTCACTTAACAACCAAAAATTTGGGGCTCAGTTGTCGTAAGTCAAGGACTGACTGTATATAATTCATCCATTATGCTAAACTAAAATGAGGTTTGGTCTTGTTTAGTGTACTCTGTGAATGCAGCCATTATAATAAAACAGGTTTCAGTAATCTCACTATTCTGTGGATTTGACGTGGTCTGAACATCCATCCCTCCAGCAAATCATGGTAAAGGGAAATTCATATCATCGTAACTTTCCAGGTTAGAGCCTTAAATGTTGATTGGTCCAAATAGCAGCTTGATCTAGGACAGTGATGGCAAACCTTTAAGAGACCGAGTGCCCAAACTGCCATCCAAAACCCACTTATCCATCGCCGGGTGCCGGGTGGGTGTGGCCCATTGGGTGGGCGTGGCTGCAGTGGTAACGGCAGACTGGGTGGGACTAAAAAGTTCAATCAATCAATCCCAACTTTGCGAGATCTTTTTTTTCCCCCGCGAGAAGTTGAAATTGGCTGATGGATTGAACCTTTTTTTTTCTGCACACGGCGGCGGAGGCATAAAGCGAAAAGGTTTTATAAAACCCAGCCGAAGGCCTAGGACTCGGACGACGGCACGCGTGCCCACAGAGAGGGCTCTGAGTGCCGCCTCCGGCACCTGTGCCATAGGTTCACCACCACTGATCTAGGGTAAGCTGTTGTGATGCATGAGGCTTGGAGAGGCTTGGGACAAAGAGACTGTGCCATATGACTTTAACCATGCTGTTTTGGAGCAACAGGAAATGGAGGCGGAGTCAAGAGGTGGAGTCCATTGGCCACATCAGAGGAACAAGCCATGTGCGTGCTTTGGAACAAAGGACAAAGACCATATGGCCTTAGGGACAGGAAATAAGGGGGGCTAAGAGGTGGATGGACATTGTACCAAGATTTGAATCCATTGGCCACAGGGTGGCCCTGCAGTGTAGCCTTGTCATTGGCTGAAGAAATAACATTGTCATTGGCTGTTTGTAACCATGTGATGCATTGTGTAACCGCCCACTGTAACAGTTAATAAAAAGGGGAGGCAGCCTTTTGTCACTAGTCGCTTCGCCCCGAGAAAATGTGCCTGTCTGCATGTCTCTCATTAATTCGGCTATCGTGAAGGACCTCGCCATTGATTGGGGCGCAATGAGGTGCCTCAAATCAGAATTGAAGCTGCCTGCGCAGGGCAAGGCTTCAGTAAGCCATCAATGTGCTATCCTTGACCTTGCCCTCACCTTCTGATGGGCAAAGTCAATGGGGATGCCAGATTTACTTAACAACCGTGTTACTAGCTCAACAACTGCAATGATTCACTTAACAACGGTGCCAAGAAAGGTTGTAAAATGGGGCCAAGCTCACTGAACAACAGAAAATTCACTGAACAACAGAAAATGTTGGGCTCAGTTGTGGTCGTACGTCGAGGAGTACTTGTTAATAAATCAAGCTTTGACCACTACCCAGGAACTTTATTGATAAGGTTAAATAAAAGGGAATAAGAAGTGGTTAAGTTCACCCCAAAACTGGTGTTGAATATAAATCTGCCTATTTTAGCTTCTATGCAGATGGACAATGCTTTTGAGTCCCGTCCTGCTTAGTCCTTGTGTATATCAGAACTCCACCATGCTTTGTTGTTATTTTGTCCAAGGGTTTACAAGTCAGCGCTGACATAGCTGTCTGTTACTAGGCACAGTGGTGTCAAAATGACATGATGTCGTTGCATAAATGAGTCAGTTAATAAACTTGCGTCCTGAGGTCTGGTTAAGGATTAAGTTGTGGCATGATGTGCGTGTGTTTTCATTGTGCCCTTCCTTCTCCTGGATGCCTGTGATTGTTGTGCTGAACTCTTAAGCAGCAAAATATTTGTGTGAAGATTAAAAAAAAAAAGCCTTTAAGAATAATTGAGTTTGTGCTAAGTTAAGCCATTTCTTATTGTTACTATGGCTTGTTGAACTAGCCTGAACAGGCCTGGTTCATCTACGATACTAAATCAAAGCTTGGCAGCCTTTTCAGCCTCCACTACACAACTTTGTGGGATTTCTGCAATTAAAGTGTGTTAACACTGAAATGTACCTTCCCTCCCTTGCATGAAACTATATAAATAAATTCCTGTTTAAAATGATGGTAATTATTAGCCAGCTAATGATTCATTTAGTTAAGAGATTTAAAAGTTAAGACTTTTAAATGCAGAGTGTCCGATTGGACAAACATCAGCAAGGGTATTTGGCTAGCTGCACTATTGGACGCAAAAATTCCATAGAACAGTTCAATGGAAAAGTTGCTAAGAAAACTCCAGCATTAAAAACAAAGCAGACTAGTGTAAACTGGGGATACTTTTCTGGATGTGAACAGCAAACTCACTCAATGGTCTGTACAAAGGGGGGGAAAATGCAGTTGCTGCACAAAGCAGCAAAAAATGTAAAATCCAAGATAAAAACAATTACATTGCAATGGAAGTATTCCAAGATACACACAAGCAGGAAATATCAGTAATTACAGTTTAAGCAGGGAGGGAACAGTTAATTGTAAACTCAGCGAGGCAGAAATAGAAAATGTTCTGTATTTTTTCCCAGAGCCTGCCTGCCCCCCTCTCTCTTCCTCTCTCTCTCTCTTACATGCCCACCCTTCTCTTCCTCTCTCTCTCTCTTACACACACACACACCCTCCACCATTACCACCACCACAACTAGTGAAGTTCTTAAATTCCATCTACTTCTGATGGATATGCCAGAAAATCCAGCTTGAAAATCCAAATAAAACTACAGACTCATTCCATCTCTGAAAATCTTACTGTTTATTAAATATACTGCATGGATATGTGGAAGCAAAACTAACTCCGAGGTTCCAACCCCAATTCATAGACTTAAACAATAGTTTTCCAAGCCCAAGCCCCATCATCTTATTAGTAAACAAGTTCACTTTTTTATGGGAACCATCTGCTTCAAATCCATGCCTGTTCTGGTGTCCTTGAAAGGGTTTCAGGCTCTCACGGTCTTCAGCTGAATCTTTCTAACCCACTTGAAAGTAACACCTCCCCCTTAATCTAAAGGCAAGTTGAAACGCAGCGCACGTAGCTGCCAAAGCTTCATCCCTCACCCAGAGTTTTCAGCCTCTGAAAAGCCTATGGGCTCCTGGACACAGGTGGGATTTTGAAAATGTCCATCACAACTTGGCTCTTGAAGGGTTGGCCATTCACAAATTGGCTACTTGGTGAGGGAAAAAAATAAGGAGTGGGCTTTTGGGACAAGTGATGTGGTGAAGATAGTTGCAGAGATGAAATGCAGAGATCCCCTTTCAGTTTCATTGATTCTTGTACAATCGGCTCAAAAGTTCAGGCTTGTTTCCTACTGAAAATGAGACAATCTAGTGAGATCATTTGGGCTGAGAGGGAGAGACTCAGACCAAGTCTTCTGGGGAGCTTCCATGATTGAGGGGGGACTTGAACTTGTGTCTACTGGCTCCTGGTCCAGCGTTTTCCCCTCCATGCCAGGCTGGCTCTGGAGTTAGAAAGGAAGAACTGGCCCCAAAGTCATCCATAGATCTTTGATGACTGAAGGGGGATTAGAATATGATCTCCCCACTCTTAGTCCAAGAATTCTCTGCATTCTGCAAAGAAATGCAGAGAAAAGCAACAAAGATGATTAGGGGGCTGGAGACTAAACCATAGGAAGAACATTCGCAGGAATTGGTTTTTCTAGTCTACTTAAAAAAAAGGATTAGGGCTGACATGAAAATAGTCTTCCAATATTTGAGGGGCTGCCCCAAAGAAGAGGGAGTCAAGCTCTTCTCCAAAGCACCAGAAGGCAAGACAAGAAACAATGGGTGGAAACTAATCAAGGAGAGAAGCAACTTGGAATTAAGGAGAAACTTCCTGACAGTGAGGACAATTAACCAGTGGAACAGCCTGCCTTCAGAAGGTGTGGATGCTCCATCACTGGAGGATTTTAAGAAGAGACTAGACAATCATTTGTCTGAAATAGTATAGGTCAGTGATGGTGAACCTTTTGGAGTCCAAGAATTCTCTGCATTCTGCAGAGAAAAGCAACAAAGATGATTAGGGGGCTGGAGACTAAACCATAGGAAGAACATTCGCAGGAAGTGGGTTTTTCTAGTCTACTTAAAAAAAAGGATTAGGGCTGACATGAAAATAGTCTTCCAATATTTGAGGGGCTGCCACAGAGAAGAGGGAGTCAAGCTCTTCTCCAAAGCACCAGAAGGCAAGACAAGAAACAATGGATGGAAACTAATCAAGGAGAGAAGCAACTTGGAATTAAGGAGAAACTTCCTGACAGTGAGGACAATTAACCAGTGGAACAGCCTGCCTTCAGAAGGTGTGGATGCTCCATCACTGGAGGATTTCAAGAAGAGACTAGACAATCATTTGTCTGAAATAGTATAGGTCAGTGATGGTGAACCTTTTAGAGACCAAGTGCCCAAACTACAACCCAAACCCCACTTATTTATCGCAAAGTGCCAGGGCTGCATCAGCAGTGTGGTGCCCTCAGGGGGGACATGGGGGGTGTGGTCCACTGGGTGGGCATGGCTGCAGTGGTCACAGCAGACTGGGTGAGCATGGCCAGGGCCAGTCCCTTGCCATCTCAAGGTCATTCCTGGGAGGCCATCGCCGCTTGCTTGCTCACTTCCTGCCCTGTCGCTTCCAAACGCCATGTGCCCACTACTCTGGTGAACTCTGCTGGGTCAACGGCACACGTGCCCACAGAGAGGGCTCTGGGTGCCGCCTCTGGCAAGCGTGCCGTAGGTTCACCACCACTGGTATAAGGTCTCCTGCTTGAGCAGGTGGTTGGACTACAAGACCCACAAGGTCTCTTCCAATTCTGTTATGATGTTATTCTGACTTTCCCCACCACCCAACCAGGCTCTTGGATGGAGAACAGAACCAGAGACCTCAGGGATATCTTATCATTGCTCTTCCTACTCTTAGAATGGAATTTTAAGAATGTGTGAGTGCTTTTACAAGACATCTGACTTGCTGCAAGGATCAGCCTGATGTATAGTGAGAACATTGTTCTGAAAGGAAATGCAAATAAGAACACACTCTGGGAGAGGAAAGAGGGTTAGAAATGCATACTTTGAGGAGATCAGGGGTTTTTTTTTGGAAATGCCTGTTTCAATGCAGGTTTCCGCCCAAAAAAATATGGCCGATAGCTATGAATTGGAGGTAGAATTGAGTTAAGAGCAGACACATCAAAGTGAATGGGAGTCACGGGTTTTATTCATCCTTTACTTGTTGCCCTGGCAACCGGTGGGGAGTTGCACACATACTCCTGTTGAATCTTCTACCAACTTCCTGCATTCACAGAGGCCTTGTTGATAGCCAAAAGGGCTGCCTACACACTCACTCAAGGCGGTACCCCTGCTGGCAGCTCTGTTACCAGAGCTGATGAAGCCTACCACAGCTGTCCAATGTAAAATGCACATCTGTAGAGCTTTGGCCAAGCAGAAAGCTGGGAAAATGACTGCCTCATGTTGCACATCCCATTTGCCACATTCAGCCATTTTGTTTTATTCATTCATCCATCCATCCATCCATCCATCCATCCATTCATTCATTCATTCATTCATTCATTCATTCATTCATTCATTCATTCATTCATAGATGCCTGTGGGGTCTGCCAAAAAAAAATCCAGGACAAAAATAGTTCATTGGTGCAATCAAAATGTGTCCTGTTTTTTATCATGCAAATAGGCAGAACTTTGATTACTCTGTCGCAGCAGACATTTTATTATTTTTTACCATATCCTATGGATGTCTTTCTTTCTTTCTTTCTTTCTTTCTTTCTTTCTTTCTTTCTTTCTTTCTTTCTTTCTTTCTTTCTTTCTTTCTTTCTTTCTTTCTTTCTTTCTTTCTTTCCTTCCTCCCTCCCTCCCTCCCTCCCCTCTTTTTTCTGTCCTTCTTCCTTATTTTCCTCCCTCCTTTCTCCTTTCTCTCCTTTTCTCTCCCTTTCTCCTTCCTTCCTTCCTTCCTTCCCTCCTTCCTTCCCTCCCTCCCTCTTTCTTTCTGCCCTTATTTCTCTCCCTCCTTATGCCTCCTTCCTCTCTCTTTCTCTGCCCTTCCTCTCTTTTCTCTCCTTTTCTCCTCCCTCCCTCTTTTCCTCCCTCCAATGCGATTCTAATGTAAGCCAGAAACAAAAACACCAGAGCTAAAAATTCAAAACACATGGCATCCAAGGGCATTCATTCCCATGTCTACATCTAATGGGCCAGCCCAATGTTTCAGCTTTTCATGGGTAACTTTGTGGCCATAGAGTTTTCCCACCCATACCCCGTTTGTTATCTTTGTAAAGAGGTCTTTGCCCAGATTTTCCCAAATTTTCAGCCTCTGTCTCCAAGCTTGTATCAACATCCAGTTGCAGTCATTTTGATCCCTGCTGGAATTTTAAAAAAAAAAAAGAGGAAGGGAAAGCAAACCATTAAAGGGAATCAGCCAGCATCGTCTCTCATTAATTAACAGCTTCAAGCGCTTTCCGAATCTGTCAGGGTGACTCTTCATGTTTGTCCTTAAGACAGTCAGAAATGAGCCCCAGCTTTGCCATAATTTCTTGTTTTTCCTTTGTTCACGTTTTCCATTTTCAGCCTTTGAGATAAACAGCAGGAGAAGCAGATATATCTCAAAGTAAGATAAATCGGCATCTCCTTTTTCAAGGAGTGTCCTTGATTGCTTGCCACTGTTTGAATTGCTGCAAGAGAAATTCAAAACCTGTACCCATCTGACTCAAAGTTTTGGAAAGAGCCAATAAGCCCACTAAAAATTGCATCATTAGTTCATTTATTTGTTGTAAATGTGCCTGTGCGTTTTCAGTTGTATGACTCTAAAGTCTGTTTTTCTCAACCTCGCTAACTTTGAAATGGATGAACCTCAGCTCCTAGGATTCTCCAGCCAGTATGGGAAGGAAACCTTAAGAATAAAATAAATAATGAAATGAAATGAAATAAATAAGACAACAACAACAACAACAATATAAAAATAAAATAAAAAGAATAAAAGCCATCATCACGGACACATTCTAAAGACTGACAATATTTGTATTAACAAATCCATTTGAATGTTCACAAAAGTTAAAGTTCCTGGAGTTCAATTTAGTTCTGGCCTTAGGAATATGGATTGTTGCATGTCAAGTTATCAGTTGTACCCCCACAACAGCTATAAACAAAATTAATACGTAAAAAATAACAGTTAAAATTGCAGAAAGAGAATAAAAACAATAAATCATGTCCCATGATACAATTACAGTCTCAAAAAGATAACTGTCATGGTTCCGATAGATGACACTTTTCTGACTATAAAATTCTAATATCTCTGCCATCTGACTTTGCTGGTAAGATTTATAACAAAACAGTTCTTCCAGCTACGGTAGCTCTGCAAACTGCCAGGTGCAAGTCAATTTAGAAAATGTTATACAGTTCTAATGAGTGGAATTAGCATAAAAATCAAACATATTTATATACATATACATAAACACACACATATTTTTATTAAGGATTTATTAGAAAAAAATAAAGAAAAAATCAGAGAGGAGTGCATGAAAAGAAAGAAAAGGTACAAAAATTTCTTATCTTTGCAGCAGTCATAAGTATAATTACAAATGTACCTCTTGCTCTGTGATTACAACTTTCTTGTTCTGTAATCTATCCTGTCTAATCAACAAAAACATAAATCATAAAGTTCATTTTTTTCCTGCTTCATGCAAAAAAATCCATGAGAAGTTTCCAGTGAGCAATAAATGTAAATATTGTCTTTTCACTGATCAAAGAAATCAGTTTAGCCATCTTGGCAAGTTCTATCAACTTCACCAACTATTCCTCCATTATGTGTAATGTTGAATCTTTCCATCTTTGATGATCAAACATCAATCACTTCATACATTCTTATGGAAGGAATTCAGAATCAGTAGCTGCCTTTCTCTGCCTTCCCCTGTCATTGCCTTCAAAAGGTGTGAACGAGTGAGAAAAGATGCCAAAAAGGGACTAATAATTCGCAGAATGAGAGAGGAGGTGGTGGAAGTGCCTCCCCCACAGAGCATCTGTTGTGTGTGTAAATAGATCTATGTTTGGTTCCTGTCATTTCCAGAAAAGAGAAGAAATAGCCTAGTTTGCAAACCTAGAGAATTTGGGACAGTTTACTGAAGAAATCGCTGCTCCCTATGTGGTCACCACACGTTCAGAAATTAATCATGGAGAGTAACTTCAAAATCTGGGTAATGAGTGATTACTAGGCAGAGAAAGCCAGCTGGAGGCTAACACCTATGAAGAACGGTTGCAGGAATTGGGTATTTCTCCAGCACTGGAGATGGAGAATCCACCAATGGGTTTAGACTGTATTCCTGCCCAATCAGATCAAGTCAGCCAAAGTTGCCACGCCCGTCCTGGACCATAGAGATCCCAGTCTTTTTTTTTTTATGAAGAATTAACTTTTATTAATTGACATATAGTTTTTGCACTTTACAGCTGAAATTCTGGAAACTCAAACACAACATCTTTACCCGTCAGCTTCTTGTATACACCAGAAAATGTTTCAACCGTGTGTTCAACATTGTTCTGTTGCGCTTTGTCTAAATGGACCTTTATAAGCCGGCTGCCATCCAGTTTTACACGGATTCTCTTGCCCACAATTTCACTGGGGAAAACCAAGTCTTCAAGAATGGCATCGTGCACTGCGGTAAGTGTACGGCTCCTGGGACGCTTCTGCTTGTTTTTTGTGCGGCTTTTTCTTGTTGGCTTGGGTAAAATTCTTCTCTGGGCAATGAAGACCACATGTTTTCCACTGAATTTTTTCTCCAGCTCACGAATTAGCCGCACCTGAATCTTCTGAAAAGATTTCAGCTGGGGAACTGGTACAAAAATGATGATTGCTTTTCTACCACCACCCACTTCAATCTCCTTTGCTGCTGTGATGTCCAGTTCTCTCAGCTGAGCCTTTAAGTCAGAATTCATCTCCAACTCCAAGAGAGCCTGGGAGATGCCAGATTCAAATTCATCTGGTTTTTCGCCATTGGGCTTCACAATCTTTGCACTCGAACTGAACATGGCCTTTCACTTTCAGCGCCGGCCTAGAAAAAGGAAGCGAGATCCCAGTCTTGACTTGATCTCGCCCAGGACAGACGTGCAAGTTTGGCTCTTAGGCAGGTACAGTCTCCATTGGTGGATTTTCCAGTTTCCAATAGTTGAACAGTGCTGGATTCAGCACAGAATTTGGCTCTCTATTATTATTACTAATTTGACTTCCACTCAGGAACATTCTAAATTTATCTTAAAAGTTTCCAATTGGGGGGGGGAAATAACTGCAGATTAAAGGAAGGGGCCCCTTCCTCTTTTCCCTCCTTGCCTTCTCTCTTCTCCCCCCTGACTCTCAGACTTCCCCAAAGCCCTCGATTGTCTTTTTCCTCGTTGGTAGGCTAACGGCTGTTAGTCCCCAACTGCTTCTAGATCGGTCTAAATTGTGGCCGGAACTTACTTGGGTATGTCTAATCTAGTGAAAAGAAGGACGAGGGGGGACATGATAGCAGTCTTCCAATATCTCAGGGGCTGCCACAAAGAAGAGGGAGTCAACCTATTCTCCGAAGCACAAGAAGACAAGACAAGGAACAACGGATCGAAACTAATCAAGGAGAGAAGCAACCTAGAACTAAGGAGAAATTTCCTGACAGTGAGAACAATTTAAATTAATGGGATGACTTGCCTCCAGAAGTTATGGGTGCTCTATCATTGGAGGCTTTTAAGAAGAGATTGGACAGCCATTGGTCTGAAATGGTGTGGAATTCCTGCTTGAGCAGGGTGTTGGACTAAAAGACCTCCAAGATTCCTTCCAATTCTGTTATTTTGTTCATTTTTAATCTGCTGGGTGGAAGATAATTTCCCTTGAGGTTGCTTTCAGAGAAGAGAATCCTGGCTGGAATATGTACTTACTCAGCTCTGGCATTTACTCTTCTTGGTACCATCTTTTCTCCAGCAACATGAAACCTACCTGGCTTTTTGTGCTCGTGTTTAGTCTCAAGTGAAGATCTCCAGCGAGCTCTCCTCCTGCCAGGGGTCCCTTTCAGTACTATACCACAGAAAGCGATCCTCTCCTTGACAAATGGTTGGAGAAATTCAGATTGCCTGATTTCTCTGTTCCTAATTCAGATGGAAAAATGGAAAAGGCTGCTGAGGTGGTCTTTCAGCATGAACCCAACCTTTGAAATTGTCTGCATAACCAAGGAACTGAACCATCAGTCATCAAGCCTTTGTGATGTTGTGCATAGCAGTAATTATTCTGCACTGTGGAAGAAGTCTTGGCCCTGATCTGGAGAGTTGGTTCAAGGCCCAGCTCTGGGTAGGTGGGTCACAAGTTGACCCCCAGCTTCTCTGCTACAGAATGTCCAGGAGCAACAATCTATCACCTTCATTTAGGAGACCCTCATGCAGGAGAACAAGCTGCCTAGAAAGCTTTTTTTTTTTTTGATGTCATGATGATATGGAAACAGTTATGACCAATTGTTCTCTACTTGCATCCAACTTCTGGAGGCCACAATTATTGTCTCCTTTGAAACCACTGATCTTCTCTGTGGCTAACGCAGTTTATTATATTCCCAGCTATCTTTCCACAGGGAGACATATCCTTTTATTATCTGTTACAGCAGCATGAAAATGTAGGACAAGTACGGATTATCTGGATCTTTAAAGAGGAGGCTATTCCCATTGCCGGAAGAGGGACATTAGAAGCTATTTCAGGATTTGGACAAGCCATTGGGTAGGTGTCAGTGGCTTGTTTTGTGATTAGTTCTTGTTTAGCTTCTAGGAAACAGGAGTATCAAGTCTGTGGGTTGTTTTTGTGCTTACAACATCTGCTTTTTGGGGGAATAACAGAAGTACTTGTCTAAGCTGATCTTTAGAGTATGGTTCAGACAGAATACCATGCAATTTCTACAAACAATGAAAATTTCCAAATCAATCTATATGAGGATGGATGAATTGGGCAGCTTACCTTTCCTACAAATTGGATTTCATTTTTGTTAAATCTCAAGCCCTATCTGATCAGATTACGAAAACAAAACCTGACAGAATTACAGTATTCCAAGTTCTTGTTTTAAAAGGAGTCAGGTTTAAGAGGGACAGTTATTCCTAACATGGAACATATCAGGTTACACCTGTGCACCCATGTAGCTGTTAAGAGGACAAAAGCAGGAAAACAAAAGAAAATTTAATTCCATGCTTCCAGCATCACATAGACGCTACCTAAATCTTTAGTTGCTAAGCACACAAAATATCCCTGAATACACCGACACAATCTATTTCTATTTTTTTTCCCCACACTGGAATATATTTTAATTGTGCACTGTTGGGTTTTTTTTCACGTGCACAAAAGAAGAAAAGGTTAAAACGATATAGATCAGCAGAGGACATCACCTCGTCAACATTGGCTAAAGAAAAAAAAAGGAAGAGTATGCACAAAAGTGGAAGGACAATGGATGAATGACTGCAAAAGTTGAAGGAGTTAGCAGAGATGGCTCAATTGACTGCTTTGATTAAAGAAAAGAATAGAATTAATTTTGTTTCTACTTGGAAACCACTTTTGGACTTCGTGCTTGAAGTGGGAAAAAAGGAAACTCTGATTTTGGGTCTTGCTTAGCAACAAATTTTGGGCACAGTTGTATTGATAAGTTGAGGACTGCCTGTGCTTCGTTTCACACCCTTTTCATGTGTCTCTTTTTATCTATCTTTCAACTTCCAATAAATTTTAAACATCTTCCTTTTCCCAAAACAAACCCATCAGAGCACAGATCTTGGATAGTTTGCAAACAGTTTTTCTGTTAATCCACAGCTTTCCATCTGTCGAGATTTCTGTCTGTTGATAGTTTTGCAGAGATGCTATCCTTTTTGATAGCATATCACTCGGAGGGGGCAGGATTTTAATGAGTACATCAACCATGTAAAATTACACTTTTTTCCAGCTATAATGAATAAAATTTCAATATATTGGTCGGTAATTTAAACTGGGGTGTGTTTTGGAGGAATTAATCACTTGGTTTTGGTTTTCCTCTCTCCCCAAATTGTATAGCTTATGTATCTTCTAGCCTGTGACTCCTAAACATTACAGAAAAGCATTCTTATGGCATTTTCCTATTTCCAAGTAATTTCTTTTCTGTATTTTAGCCTAGCATCCCACTGATACATTGGTGAAAACACCTTCTTGGTGGTTGCCAATGAAAAGGACCGCAGCTAGTAATAGGCAGGGCTAAATATGTCCTTTTCATTGAATTTCAAGAAATCCCCCAAAGAAATTTGGCTCCTGGAAGTGCCCACCAGCATATTGAGAACCGAACTGAACCCAACAATCAATAGGAATTAAATTATAAATAGTTAAATTATCCAATCTGGAGCCTTAGCAAGCAAGATGATTCGATCGTGATGCATCTGTACCCCAATCCATATTTGCTTATTAAAATAGCACCTGGTCTCCCTCTGTTTCATCCTATATCTTCCATTCTGCTATCTTCCAGATGCTTAGTTAATTAGCTTCAGTGAGGATGAAACGACCTCCTTGAGACTCCATTTCATTTCTTGGGGTCTGGCTATTGATCTCTTTGTTTCTCCAGAGTCCAGCCGGGAAGCCACTGATCTCTTTGAGTCATTTGTTTTGAAGTCTATAACACAGGCCCGCATTGTGGACAGGATCTCTGAGTCACAGCGTTAAAAAGCTCCTGGGGTTTGTTTGATCCACAGCTTGTTTTACCCATTCTTTATGGCGTTTATTTCCTCTGCTCCGGTAACTCTTCCATATGGCAGAGCAAAACAAACACACTCCAGTTCACCTCCCGTGTAAACCACCTGGCCTCTCCATCATCATGGACACATACGGACACATACTACGATAGAATAAGATGTTCCCATTTTGAACTGGTAGCTATAAAGCTGAAGGACTGGTGTTTATTCCAGTCTCTGAAAAAGTCAGATCCAACTCAGAAACAGAGAAAATACACCAATTCTGGGCTTTGCATCCTATATTTTTTTCCTCTCTTCAATTTCCTCAATTCCTTAATTTTTTCCCTCAGCATCTATCAACCGGAGAACTGGCCAATGAAACATTCTATCTTTTGACTTTTCAAAACCCAAGATTATATAGTTTATGGTACAATCCCTGTCCCACAACCATTGCTGTACCTCTGGATATTCGCAGGAGATGTGTGTAGAAGACAAATGAACATTGTGAGATCATATGAGGGCCACATTTTCTGCACTTGTGTCTCGATTTGCACACAGGTGCATAAGCGGCAGAATTTGCACGATAACCTTGATTTCGTCATTTTGATAACGCCTACAGATCCTGCAGACACTTACCCGGTATTTCAATCATCCTATAGATTTTGCAGATACTTCTCGTCCCTTCAAGATGTTGACCTCTTTGCGTGCATTTTGTGGTCCAGTCCTTGCAATGCTCTGGATGCTGCAGGATTTGGCCTGTACCTGGAGGATCCGGAACTTGATCCAGTTTATCAGCAGACAGTATAACAGGGCCTCACTTAACCAGCCCAAATCTTGAAGAGAAGATTAGAGAGGTTGATAGTTTTCTTACAGTTCTTTCATTACCCAAACTAGGTATCATCATCAGTGCTAGCAAGAAAACAACCAAGCTTAGGGAGCACCGAGTGTCCCTCATTTCAATCCTACAACTAGTCTCAAGTTGCTAATTTTCACAGTCTTTTAAGAAAGTTGTCTTGTCAAGTTCAAACCCTACTCCTCCCCCCACCCCCGTATCCTCAGTCATAAATGTCAGGGGATTTCCAGAACTTCGGTCTGGTGTTTTTCCACTTTGCCTGGAATTGCAAAGAACTGAGCCTGGGAAAATATATGTTGGGTTTGTGGTTCCCACCCATATTCCTCCTCTTCTTTTTTTTTATCCCAATCTTTCTCTTTTTTCTTTCTCTCTCTCTCCTTTTGCTTTAGCATCCTCTAGTGGTAGAATCTTAGATAGGAGAGAAAGAGAGAGAAAAAGGCCTCAACAATTCCTTCATAGGAATATCCAAGGGATTATTATTATTATTTATTATTATTTATTAGATTTATAAGCCGCTCTTCTCCAGGGGACCCCAAGATTAGTCCAATTTTGCACCGGGTTTATTTGACACCTTAATTTCCCTCAAGTGGAGCCTCACCAGACACCTTGTAATCTAATCTTCTCTTACCTGATCAGGTCCAAATCCCAGGTCTGAAAGATGTGTGTTGCAGGTAATCCTCGGTTTTCAACAGCAATTTATATTCTTATTCTTGGGGGGAATTATCAGGCCTTATAAGGCATCTGTCATCTATCAAGCAAGGGGCTGAGATGCTTGGCATAATTTGTCCAGCTACCTTCTAATTAGGATTTTGACTAGTCTGCTGGGAGCCACTGACAATTAATATTGATGAGAGCAGAAGAAAGAAATGAGAAGGGGGTGGATCAAAACTAAATTTGATTTAATTTCGCAGTAATTTAATTTTAATTAACATAACTCCATATGATCGTGGTCTGTGTGTTTAAGAATGTTCTCTTTCCATCACATTAAAAATTACAACTTGGTTGCAATTGGGGGGGAGGGCTTCATTCAAGTGTTTCTGTGAGTAGGAGGGGGGGAATGGGGTATTCTTAGGTTATTCCTCTCTGCAATAACTTGAAACAAGAGCTGGACCAAGTGCTCTGTTTGAAGGAGTAAGTGCTACTCAACTCAAAATTATTTACAAAATTATTTACAATATCAGAAGGACAGGTTAGAATTCTTTGTGTGTGTGTGTGTACACATAATCATAATTTTATTTTAATTCAGAGCATATACATTTCTAAACAGTATTGTATGAACCACCTGAGGATTGTTTTATGAGCAGTTTTCCTAAATAAAGTAAACAAAAGAGATGCAACAAAATAAAAAGTAAGGGGGGGGAGTAAGGGGGGTGAAATGTTTCTCATCTTGCTTCCCTCCTTGATTAGCTTAGTTCCAGGTAGGTTCTCTCCTCGATTAGTTTCCACCCGTTGCTTCTTGTCCTGCCTTCAGGCGCTTTGGAGAATAGCTTGACTCCCTCTTCTTTATGGCAGCCCCTGAGATACTGAAACACTGCTATCCTGTCCCCCCTCGTCCATCTCTTCGTTAAACTAGACATACCCAATTCCAGCAACCGTTCCTTATATGTTTTAGCCTCCAGATCTTCAATTTTGCGAGTTCCACACTCTCCAGAATGAAGTTTCACACCAGGACCAGATCTGGGACCGTCCCTTTTCTTATCTTCACTGTGTTTCTTTGCAGGGATCTTGTTTACAATGCTGGTGTTTGGACCGGCCTGTGGATTTATCCTGGGATCTTTCTGTACCAAAATCTATGTGGATGCTGTTTTCATTGATACAAGTAGGTAACGTTTCCACCTGGGTTGCACATAGAATAAGAAATGTTTTTTTAACAGCAGGCCACAAAAGCGTCAGAAGAGAAAGAAGGAAGAAAACCTTTGTGTTTGAAAAGATTTGGGGTGTAACTAGATGCTCTGCCTGCTATCCAGCTTGTTTGAGTTTTTATTTAATTGTATGTTCAATTGAGAAATTGAACATCAAGCCACTGCTCAAGAAAATTACAAGAACATTTTAATTAAATTTATATTTGTTGCAAAGTGTATTTATATATAGATATAGATATAGATATAGATATAGATATAGATATAGATATAGATATAGATATAGATATAGATATAGATATAGATATAGATATAGATATAGATATAGATATAGATATAGATATAGATAGAAATAAAAATAGGGAAAAAATAGAAAAAATGTGGGTACTGTTGCTATAGATGTTACGTATTATATCTCCTTGTTCACTTGCATTTATACTCATTAACATTTATACTGTTAATTTTTTCTGAGCTTCATAATAAAGCCCCAAGGCCTGCATCCAATGTGGATTTTGGTTTTTGGTTTTTTAAAAATAATTTTGCAATATTTTCTCTATGTGACCACTGGAAGGCACTATATGACCAGTTTCATTGTGTTGGAATTTGTTAGGCATACTTGTGATATTATATAGCAGGGGTCTTCAAACTTGGCCCTTTTATGACTTGTGGACTTCAACTCCCAGAATTCCTCAGCCTAGCTGAGGAATTCTGGAAGTTGAAGTCCACAAGTCATAAAAGGGCCAAGTTTGAAGACCCCTGCTACATAGGAAACCTAACATGTGAAGCTACCTATGCCTGATCCTAGAGCACCCTCTGACATATCTGGACAGAAGAGAGGAACGGAGGGAGGGAGAGAGAGACATGATATATCATGAACATGCCCAGTGTAAAGTTATGTTTGGCAAGCAGAGATATGCCCTACATACACACTATATTTTCTTTTTATTTTCAGTTTCATTTAATTTTAAGCACCTGTTATGTTTTTGCTTTGCTTTGCAAAAGTAATATATGTTTCTGTTTTGTTCCTTTGGGGATTTTTTTCTTTTTCTGTTACTATTTTAAAAGTAATAAACACAAATTATTGGTATTATAATGCCAATAAGAGCATGAGTGTTTCCAGCTGTATCTTACGGTAGCTGGATTTGCAAAAGACACTGGACTAGGAGAAATAAGTTAGGTGTTTTTGGATTCTGCTTCTATAGACATCTACCATTACCTTAACATGTTGTGAACCAGCTCATCACCTTAGGCCAGAGGTCTTGCCAACTTTAAGACTTGTGGACGTCAACTCCCAGAATTCTGGGAGTTGACGTCCACAAGTCTCAAAGTTGCCATGGTTGGAGACCCATGCCTTAGGCCACAACATGATTTGTTTGCTTGAGTACAGAACGTTACACAAAGATGGCCAGGGTAGTCTGTTAACTCAGGTTTTGTGTCTTGTGCATATGAGGAAACCACAAAGACCACACTTTTTGGAAAACAATTAGGTTGCAGGCACAAGAGAGCCATATTAGTCACTGACAAAGAGATCAGAAACTATCATTTTGGCCTGTTCTGGGGAGTGTTGGAATTCATTTAAAACAAAATAGGCATTACCCAAAGTAGCAATTTGCTGCTGATGTCAATAGTAATTATCTCTCAAGCATCTGAGGACAGGACAAGGAGTAACAGATGGAAGCTTATTAAAGAGGAGAAATTTCCTATCAGTGAGAACAATTTCCAGTAGTTGGGAGTGCTCCATCGCTGGAGGTTTTTATGAATAAATTGGACAACCATGTGTCTGGAATGGTAGAGCAGCGGTTCTCAACCTTTTCCGGGGCTCGACCCCGGCACGCGTTGCGCAAGCACGGTGCAACCCCGGCCCACATCATGCAAAAAAAAATGGGCCCGCACTGCGCATGTGCGGCATGACAGGGCACATCGCGCATGCGCAGCGCGACCCGCATCGCGATAGGAAAAAAATGGCCGACCAAAAAAAAATGGCCGACCCCCCCCAAAAATGGCGGACTGCGGTGCTTGGTGACCCCCGTGAAATGGTCGTTCGACCCCAAATGGGGTCGCGACCCACAGGTTGAGAACCGCTGTGGTAGAGGGTCTCCTGCTGGATCAGGGGGTTGGACTAGAAGACCTCCAAGACCTCCCAACTCTTATTCTGGCAATCTTTGTGTAACGTTCTGTACTCAAGCAAACAAATCATGTTGTGGCCTAAGGCAGGGTTCCCCAACCTTGGCAACCTTAAGACTTATCTTACAGGAAAGCGAAGTCCACTTGAATGATGAGAGGGGGAAAAAAAACCTTTAAGAATAGAGCAATCCTTTTCTTAAAAGTGAAAAGCCCCAATCATCTGGTGAACCTTGTACATTTGTTAATGCTCAAACACAGTCTGGATTACCATCAGGGAGACTTTAAGGTAGGTTTCTACACTGATCAGAGGGATGGCTCCCTGACCCTAACTGGTTATATTGAAAGGCTGAGTCTTGAGTCCTGTTCATTCATCTCCTGTCATCCCATTGGCGCTCTCCTCTTAGGTGCTGACGTCCTTGTCTACCCCAGTGAAGACCCCCCCCATCTCTTTGTTCTTTGCAGGCAAGCTGGATATCACCCCTGATGACCCTCGGTGGATTGGCGCATGGTGGGCCGGCTTCTTGCTTTGTGGTGCCTTACTTTTCTTCTCGTCTCTCCCGATGTTTGGATTCCCACAATCCCTGACCCGCCAGCCGGAGCACATAGCAGAGGTAGAGGAAGCCATGTTGCCAGAAGGGGACTATGAAAGGCCAAAACCAAGCAATGGGATTCTTCCACCGCACTCCATGGAAGCCAACGATGATCCATCTTGCTTCCAGCAGCTGAGAGGTGACACACTTCCTTCATAGCCCAGTTGGCTTCTGCGGGAGCCAAACAGGTTAATGACTAGCTAGATTCCCTACCCGATGCAGACCTTAGATTGCCTTGCACAGCTTAACCTCTTTCCCTTTTTTCATATAAGTATTTTATTGATTTTCTATTTTTGCAATCAAGTATTTAATAGACAACGCGTTGACTGGGTCCATTAGTAATTCAGTGGTACATACAGGTGGAAATCGAAAAATTAGAATATCGTGCAAAAGTTCACTTTTTTCAGTAATGCAACTTAAAAGGTGAAACTAATATATGAGATAGATTCATTGCATGCAAAGCAAGATAGTTCAAGCCGCGATGTGTCATAATTGAGGTGATTATGGCTTACAGCTCATGAAAACCCCAAATCCACAATCTCAGAAAATTCGAATATTGTGAAAAGGTTCAATATTCTGGGCTCAAAGTGTCCCACTCTAATCAGCTAATTAAGCCATAACACCTGCAAAGGGTTCCTGAGCCTTTATAGTATGTACAATCCTTGTTTTATTGATTGCATGTAATATTCTAATTTTCTGAGATTGTGGATTTGGGGTTTTCATGAGCTGTAAGCCATAATCATCACAATTATGACACATCACGGCTTGAACTATCTTGCTTTGCATGCAATGAGTCTATCTCATATATTAATTTCACCTTTTAAGTTGCGTGACTGAAATAAATGAACTTTTGCATGATATTCTAATTTTTCGAGTTTCACCTGTATAAGCTTCTTCAAACTAAATCCAATATTACACCATCCAATACAGCCTCTCTTCTTCCGGTAATGGACATTTTCCCCACTAAGCAAATATAATTGTTATTAATAAATATACAGTGGAATATCAGCATCTTCGTTAACAGTTTTCTAATAGTATCAATGATATTAGTTTAAAATATCTTTTCTAACCAAAACATATCTTAGTTGCATTTGCACTCAATATCCATTTATTCAGTCAGTATCCTATTTTCGCTTTTCCTGTTTCCCATCCATGTTCAAAATATCCCCATCATTTATAATTTCAAAGCAAGTTATATTTGGGTAAGCAAAAGCTTCCCTTATTCAAACTTCTTAGCATTTTCTTATTTTAACTTTTCATGCCAAGATACGATATTCTGATTACAAATCTTATTCATCTAGTTATAATAATGCTTCAACTTCTAGCAATCTATTCTTAACCATATTCAAACATCTAATTAATAATATAATATCCCCTAACTTCTTTTCCTTAGGACTAACACCCAAGGCTTTAACTTTATTTTATTTTTTTCGATCAAATGGTTGGTAGAATAACTTCTTTCCCTTAAATCATTATTCTGCCAACCATTTGATGGGGGGTGGGGAATAAAAATTAAAGCCTTGGGTGTTAGTCCTGAACACTGAAAGGACAATTGAATTAACACTTGATCCGGTTCACCTTCTTGGGTGACCTTGGCCTGACACAGCAAGCAGTTTTTCCATTTGTTCTCATGGAAACCTTTGATCCCTTGTCAGTAGAACATTTGCTTCTAGGATCAAATACTCTGTTGTATCTTGCTCTCCAGTGATGGGTGTGCATTACCGTGCCACTTTAAAAGTCACTGTGAGCAAAAGCATGGTTGCTCTGGAGACAGGTGACTCCTTTTTTGAACCAGGCACAGAGATGACTTTTCATCTGAGCCACAGAACTGCTGGTGGTCCTTGATGTAGGACAGTTCATTTAGTGACTGTTAGAAAATACAGTGGTGTTGAAAAAAGTGACTTCTGATTATCTTTCACGCTTATGACCATTGCAGCATCCCCAGGGTAATGTGATGATAGATAGATAGATAGATAGATAGATAGATAGATAGATAGATAGATAGATAGATAGATAGACAGACAGACAGACAGACAGACAGACAGACAGACAGACAGACAGACAGACAGACAGACAGACAGATAGATGACAATCAGTGGAACAGCTTATTCCCAGAAATCATGGGCGCTCCATCACTGGAGATTTTTAAGAAGAGACTAGACATTCACCTGTCTGAGATGGTATAGGTTCTCCTGCTTGAGCAGGGGGGTGGACTAGGAGACCTCCAAGGTCCCTTCCAGCTTCTATTCTACTCTACTCTACTCTACTCTACTCTACTCTACTCTACTCTACTCTACTCTACTCTACTCTACTCTACTCTACTCTACTCTACTCTACTCTACTCTACTCTACTCTACTCTACCCTACCCTACCCTACCCTACCCTACCCTACCCTATCCTATCCTATCCTATCCTATCCTAATTCTAGATAGATAGATAGATAGATAGATAGATAGATAGATAGATAGATAGATAGATAGATAGATAGATAGATAGATAGATAGAATAACTTTGTCCCTTTAGATGTACACTAATCAGCATACATTAAAATGAAATTTCATTGCATTCAGCTCTCAAAGGGTAACCACCTCCAAATATATACTGCGTAAACATGACCAAAAAAAATTATCCATATAGCCATATACACATATATGACATAGAGAAACAACACAGTCTAGTTTGTATGTATACATACAGTATACATGATGACCCCCCCCCCAAAATCCTGCAAATTTACAAGACGGAAAAATTCAGATGCTTAAGTAACGGAGGTTACTTAATATGATGGCATATCTGGCATTCTCCTTAAGGGGCCACTTGTTCAGCTCTGCTTTCTCACTCCAACCTCTACTAGCTGGAGCACCTGGAGCAAAAAAAAAAAAAAAAGAAAAGAAAGAAAGAGAAAAGTGCTAAACCACCCGTTAGACCAGGTGGGAAAACAAAGCAGGTGTGAAGTGGAATGAGAAATTTGCAGGAGGCAAGCGACCCCCGTTGAAGACTCAAGCAGCACTTCAACCAACATAATTTCAGCCTAAATGATCTTCACTTGGAATTTGCACAGGGGTTGGTTGCCACATATTAAAAAATGTGAGACTTCTCTTGCTCACATTAGCATCCCATCTGCCTCAAGCTGAGTTATCTCCAGAGTAATTAAAATCCCTCCCCAAGTAGAAAGTTGCTCTGGCTGATTCGTTTTAATTGAGGAGTAAAAGCTCCTCAAGTTCTCAGCTTTTGCATTCGCTTCCTCAAAGCCGAGAGGAAGCTTTCTGGAGTTTTGTAGCCAAACAGATAATCTGGGGACAATCTTAAGAGTGACATAAATAACAACAATGACAATAACAATAGCAATAGCAATAGTGCTTAGAGTTATATACCGCTTCACAGTGCTTTACAGCCCTCTCTAAGTGGTTTACGGAGTCAGCAAGTTGCCCCCAACAATCTGGGTCCTCATTTTACCGACCTCGGAAGGATGGAAGGCTGAGTCGACCTTGAACCAGTCAGGATTGGACTCTAGACTGTAGGCAGAATTTGACTGTAATGCTGCATTCTAAGCACTCTGTCAGCACAGCAGCAGCAGCAGCAGCAGCAACTACAAAATAAAATAATAATAATAATAATAATAATAATAATAATAATAATAATAATAATAATAATAATAATAATAATAATAGGCATTTTTTCTACCTATTGAGTCCTTACTGAGGACCTGGGATAGTCAAACATCCACATCTGCCTATCCCAAGTCCTTGGTAATGACTTGATAGGTAGACAAAATTGCCAAGCCCAGTCTGAACATCTGGCGGACTGTGTGATGATCAATAATAATAATAATAATAATAATAATAATAATAATAGATTTCAGATGTACACAAACATGCACGTGGGATGTAGCTATGGCAAACTAGAACTTCAAGCTGCCAGAATTGTAACTTCACTATTATTTATCATATGGCACATTCACATCACATTTCAAGAAAAAAGCGAGAGATAAATATACAAAAACATGAGATATAAAATAAAACTTCACTGGCGTTTTGGAAGACACGAAGACGTGTGAAAGCAACATGCACCTTCTCAAGAGGTTTGTAGCTGGCAGGAGATGGCTGATTCCATGCAGTTACTACCAAGAGATCCCTATTTGACCAGTGGATTATTTGCCATTGGTATAGAAAATGAAGCAGGACCAGGGGTGGGATTCAAATAGGTGAACCACCGGATCTCTGTGTGGATGCTGCTTCCGGAAGTCCATTCTGGGCCTGGGCAACAAAAAAATTAGCTACCGGTTCTGCCGAAGTGGTGCGAACTGGCTGAATCCCACCACTGAGCAGGACCCATTCTAACACAAGATCTGGAGCATATCTAGAGACCAGGCTGGAGCTTAGCTTTTCCATAGTTTTGTGCTATTGACCCAGTAATCAGAATCATGCAATGCATTCCGAATCATGCAATGCATTCAGCGATCACTAGATGGTCCTGTGTATCTCTTAATAGTCCAGGTCAGTTAGATTGGCAGTGGAATATATACACAGATCATAGATACCTCTTGCAGCTTTCCATGAATATGGTCCAAACACAACAAAAGCAACAAAGGATAAAATCGCAAACAAACCTTAAATGTACAACAAGAAGAGGGATATTCTTTTTCTACAGCTGGGACTAACTGAGCTCTTGCCATGAGTTGTTTTTTTTTTCAAACTGTATGCAGAAAAAAACTACTTCTCTGAGAGAAGGAGAGACTTCTCCAACAATTTCTTCCAAAGATGGAACTCCCATGGTGGTGACATTAGCACCAATATCAAAAAGGCTGCAGGGATGGAAAGATGGACAGCAAAGACCTGTCCATGGATGGAAGGAAAGAGGACTTTGCCAGGAAGGAGAGGATACAGGCACATACACAAACACACCACTACTTGTCTATGGAGATGCTCAGTCATCCAAGTCATGGTTGTCCCAAAGGTGCTTTTTCAGGACTGTCTTGTTTTTGTTTTTGTTTTTCTTTGAAGAGGTTTCTCTTCTCATCCAATAAGCTTCTTCAGCTCTTACCAGATGGTGGGGAATGGAAGGATTTATACTCCTTGCAGACCGCTGGTCACTTGCCTTCTACCCTGATGACCTTCAGTGGATTGGAAATAGACAAGCAGAAACCCAGGGCTTAAACTCATTGGTCAAAACTTTATCTGGTAGATCCTTTTAGCTGAACCAGCTATGGTTTACCCCACGGGCCAGGGGCGTCATGCTGAAGCCGCGCCCACCCCATTGCCGCCAATGGAAAAAAAGTTGTGACACGTGTTACGTGACGTTGCAAGTTTGACAACACCCCTGGTTTATCTGATTTGGCCCCCACAGCTGGAGTCATCCCATGGAATTTTCTCCCTGTCCACATGGGATGTGTTGATAGATGGTCTGGAGAAAATCCCAGAGATGCACTGTTAAGGAAATTAAAGCAGGGCACGGTGGATAAAAAACTTATTGTGAAATTGTCTCTCCCTTCTTCTCTCTTCCTCCCTCCAGTTATCCCAAAAGTAACTAAGCACTTGCTGTCCAACCCGGTGTTCACCTGTATTGTTCTTGCGGCTTGCATGGAGATTGCGGTGGTGGCAGGTTTCGCAGCCTTTCTTGGCAAGTACCTAGAACAGCAGTTCAATCTCACAACGTCGTCGGCCAACCAGTTACTAGGTAAGTAGCCAGAAGGGGTCAACTCTTCCTCTTCTGGTGAAAGGTAGAACCTAAGTGTCAACTTCCAGCTCAAGCATCCCCCCTCCCAAAAAAATCCAGGATTATTTTCATTTCTGAAAAGCTTACTGTTTATTGAAAACATGGCCTGGTAAAGGCAAGGTAAAACTAACTCTAAAATCCCAAGGCATCAGGCAATAGCGAATAGAATAGAATAGAATAGAATAGAATAGAATAGAATAGAATAGAATAGAATAGAATAGAATAGAATAGAATAGAATAGAATAGAATAGAATAGAATAGAATTATGGAATAGAATTATGGAATAGAATTATGGAATAGAATTATGGAATAGAATTATGGAATAGAATGGAATGGAATTATGGAATGAAATTATGGAATAGAATAGAATAGAATAGAATAGAATAGAATAGAATAGAATAGAATAGAATAGAATAGAATAGAATAGAATAGAATAGAATAATAGTTGAAAGGGACCTTGGAGGTCACCTAGTCCAACTCCCTGCTCAAGCAGGAAACCCTATAACATTTCAGACAAATGGTTGTCCAATCTCTTCCTTAAAACTTCCAGTGCTGGAGCATTCACAACTTCTGGAGACAATATAACAGTGACTTTCCCAGACAACCTACCCCACCCCAGGGGTCCACGTAGCTCATGTAAACATGTTCTCTTTGTTATGGGATCCGTGTATGGGATCCGTGTGCTATCTTCTTCACACCTGCTAGAATGTCCTTGAAAGTTTTCCATACTGCCGATGTAGAACTGGGGAGGTTTTGTTTCTCTCCCTCCCCCACCCTTACTCTAAGGGCATGATGAAAACAGAGAGGCATGTAAGCTGCCAAACTCTTGACACTAAGAACCAAAGAAGCGCCTTGAGTTGGGATCAGCCTGAAAACTCAAAATCCGGCCATATTCTGTTTCTTTCACAGGCATGACAGCTATTCCCTGTGCATGTCTGGGCATCTTCCTGGGCGGCCTCTTAGTGAAAAAGCTGAGCCTTTCTGCGCTGGGCGCCATTCAGATGGCGATGTTGGTCAGCCTGGTGTCCACAGCTTGCTACGTTTCTTTCCTTTTCCTGGGCTGCGATACGGGACCCGTGGCTGGCATTACCGTTCCCTATGGAAACAAGTAAGTAAGGGAAAGAAAGGTGTTGCTCACGATGGGATTTTTTTTTTTAAAAAAAAAGTGGTACTGCAGGCTTGCATCCCACCCTTACAGAAGACCATAGGATGGCCTCATAAAGTTGTAAGAGACTTAAGAGATCCCGAAATCCGACACGACAAACCCTCCTTGATAGGTGACTATCCAGCCTCTTTTGGTGGAATTGTTGCTGGATTTAGCAGGCATAACTAGATTTGGTAGAGAAAGCGGTGAAGGCATATGCAAGAAGCAGAGGGCAAATGGGAATAGGAATCGTCATGAAAAGATGTTTTTTTTTAAAGGTGGTTTATTCCAAACTTGGAGCCAGTTCAAGTTGTTCTTTAACAACTTGATGGATTCATGGTTTGTCTGTTCTTTACAATATCAAAGGGTATTAGAACACCCCTGTGGGATAGATAGCCTGGATTGACAGGCTCAAAGTCATCCTCAGATGTTCCAGAACTTCACAATTTCTTTCTTTCTTTCTTTCTTTCTTTCTTTCTTTCTTTCTTTCTTTCTTTCTTTCTTTCTTTCTTTCTTTCGTTCTTTCTTTCTTTCTTTCTTTCTTTCTCTTTCTTTCTTTCTTTCTTTCCTTCTTTTCTTTCCTCTTTCCTTCCTTCCTTCCTTCCTTCCTCCTTTTCTTTTCTTTCTTTTTCTTTCTTTCTTTCTTTCTTTCCTTTCTTTCTTTCCTTCTTTTCTTTCCTCTTTCCTTCCTTCCTTCCTTCCTTCCTTCCTTCCTTCCTTCCTTCCTCCTTTTCTTTTCTTTCCTTTCTCTTTTCTTTCTTTCTTTCTTTTTCTTTCTTTCTTTCTTTTTCTTTCTTTCTTTCTCTTTCTTTCTTTCTTTCTTTCCTTCTTTTCTTTCCTCTTTCCTTCCTTCCTTCCTTCCTTCCTTCCTTCCTCCTTTTCTTTTCTTTTCTTTCCTTTCTCTTTTCTTTCTTTCTTCCTCCTTTTCTTTCTTTCTTTCTTTTTCTTTCTTTCTTTCTTTCTTTCTCTTTCTTTCTTTCTTTCCTTCTTTTCTTTCCTTCCTTCCTTCCTTCCTTCCTCCTTTTTTTTCTTTTCTTTTCTTTTCTTTTCTTTTCTTTCCTTTCTCTTTTCTTTCTTTCTTTCTTTCTTTCTTTCTTTCTTTCTTTCTTTCTTTCTTTCTTTCTTTCTTTCTTTCTTTCTTTCTTTTTCTTTTGATTCCTTGATGAATCTGGTCCCCTTACAATTAAAAAGGTTTTACTGTCTGTTGATTGATCTCTTGCCCTTACCCGTTCACCCACCCACCCACCCTTCCTTCCTTTTTTTGTAGGTCAACCATCTCCAGCTTGGCCCCTTATTCTGCCTGCAATAGCAACTGTAAATGTCAAATGGATTCCTTCACTCCAGTCTGTGGGACCGACGGCATCACGTACTTATCTGCCTGTTTTGCTGGCTGCACCAACATGGTAATCCCTTATTTCTTCCTTTCTTCAATCTATTTCAGTCAACTCTTCTCTCCTTAGTTCTAGGTTGCTTCTCTCCTTGATTAGTTTCCATCTGTTACTTCTTGTCTTGCCCTTTACTTTTCTCCTTTATCTTTTTTCTTTACCTTTCCATTGTATTTTAGTCTTATCAGCAAGCTGGGCTTGAGCAAAAGGTGGAGTGGAATTGGAATGTAATTGAATGCTTCCGTTTAGAAATATTTTCCCCTCTGGGAAACCCAGAATCTTCCTTTTATCTCTTCCTTGCCAGGGATCTGAATTTATGCTAATTTTCTCAAAGTCCTCCTTCCTTGAAAGACTTGAAAGAAGCAAAGGAAAGTACAATGACTTGGTTCCGATAAAAGGTCAAATTTTTCCGAACTGTTTTGCTGTCTCCATTGGCAAAGGAGCAACAGAGAGAAAGATTTTTGCCTCTTGCCAAGATCTTT
The DNA here is from genome assembly GCA_034064705.1 of Bothrops alternatus. Classification (NCBI taxonomy): domain Eukaryota; kingdom Metazoa; phylum Chordata; class Lepidosauria; order Squamata; family Viperidae; genus Bothrops; species Bothrops alternatus. The sequence goes on along the minus strand of JARGCV010000275.1, from coordinate 260,601 downwards.
GTTTGCATGAAAAGAGCAACGCCACCTTGGTAGAGTAACCCCACATGTGTCAGTGGGGCTCATTGTCATGCTGTGATTCTGCAGAACTATCTATTTCTCTTCCGAAATCAGCCAAGGTCAACTCAGTGCTGCCATTTCCGAAGCTACAATCACAGTCGTGGTATAGCTGGGTGCTTGTTAATGTCTGGAGAATGCCTACGGAAATCTGAGGAGCCAGAATAGAGTCTCTAGACCAGGGCTTTTCAACCTTTTCACCCATTGTACCACTTTTAGGATATGGCAACATCCAAGTACCACCAGTCGCCTAGCAAGGTGTCAAAAACTTGATAACCAAAAAATAGGAATCAGTTGCCAAGCATCTGAATGTAAATCACAAGACCCTGGAGATGCTGCAACATTCCAGCTGATCAGCGCTTCTTCTGGGCTCAGCAGAAGCACCAGGATCAGTGCTGCTTTCCAGCAAATTGGTGCTTCTTCAGGGCTCAGCTGGAGCCTGGCGCTGATCCTGGCGCTTCCACTGAGCCCTGACAGCCCCGAAGAAGCGCCGATCAGATGGAAAGCGGCACTGATCCTGGCGCTTCCGCTGAGGCCTGACAGCCCTGCAGCTCCAGCCATCTCTTGCTCAGGCTGGTGCTGTGTTGCCACCGGTTCAGCTCATTCCCCTCCCCTGCTAGGATGGTTGCATACCACCTGCCAGGTGCCAATGTACCACAGGTGGTACCCGTACCACTGGTTGAAAAGCCCTGCTCTAGACAAAGGAGGGCATTCTTTGCTGCCTCCCACTGTGTCAATCTCAAGAGGTTCCTTAGTTCTTCCAGGAGTTTTAGGAGATGAAATGCAAGAAGGTTTATCTAGAGAGGGTGCTTGATATTCATTAACCGAACTAGGTAACATCATCAGTGTTAGAAGGGAGTGGATTGTGCAGAGAGGAGGGGGACTATGAGGTCCTTGATGCTCTCTGAGAGTTGTTTTCTTGCAGACATTTCATTAACCAAACTAGGTAACATTATCAGTGCTAGAAGGGAGTGGGGTGTGTGAGAAGAGAAGGACTATAGGATCCTTGGTACTCTCTGAGCTTAGTTGCTTTCCTGCATTACCCAAACTAGGTAACATCATCAGTCGTTGTTTAGAGCAGTGGTTGAACAAGTATGGTCTAGGACAGGGGTAGGCAACCTCGACTCTATGCTGACTCAGGAATTCTGGGAGTTGAAGTCCATGAGTCCTAAAAGAGCTGAGGTTGCCTACCCCTGGTCTAGGATCTACGGTAGCACCACTATATTCAACTTGTGTCCCTCATGGAGGGTCAAGGTCATCTGCGAGATGATACACAACAGGATCTGCTGCCTCAACCGTCTCTTGCCTTCTGTCCTAGAATCTCACCGGTTGCACCTGCCTCACCTTGGCCCCGGCCGGGGATACCACAGTCGTTCCTGGGAAGTGCCCGAGCCCTGGATGCAAAGAAGCCTTCCTGACATTCCTCTGCGTGATGTGCGTCTGCAGCATGATTGGAGCCATGGCCCAAACTCCCTCCGTCATCATCCTCATCAGGTGAGGCTTCCAATGGCAGGGCAGAGACAGGGAGCCCTCACTATGAGGAGGAGGAGGGGGTGGGGGTGGTGGAGGAGGAGGAGGAGGAGGAGGAGGAAGAGGAGGAGGTGGGGGTGGTGGAGGAGGAGGAAGAGGAGGAGGAGAAGGGGTTTCAACCGTTCAGTTGTGTCCGATTCTTGGTGACTTTATAGGCAAGTACTCTCCATGCTACCTTGTCAAGCCCAGCTTCTTTCAGTTGTTGGATGTTCATTCAGACTAGAGCTGGAAGGGACCTTGGAGGTCTTCTAGACTAACCCCCTGTTCAAGCAGGAGACCCTAATAATAATAATAATAAAGTTGGAAGGGACCTTGGAGGTCATCAAGTCCAACCCTCTGCTCAGGCAGGTAACCCTATACCATTTTGGACAAATGGCTGTACAGTCCCTTCTTAAAAACTTCCAGTGTTGAAGCCTTCACCGCTTCTTGATCAACTTACTGAGACACTAAGATTATCCTTTGAAAAAGCATCAAACATGTGCAACACCAGAACTTACAGTTCTACACCCTTCCTGGGTTCCCCCACTCTCCCCCCCAAAAAAATCAGGGGTAAATAATAACTCGGGATGTGTGTGGTCCCAGGAGATGCCTTTTGGAGGCCCAGAACATTGCCAGCAATCCCTAGATTTTGGTAAGCCTGGTTTTTTTTTTCCCCCAGTCTGTTTTGTGTGAGTGCATTTATTGTGTGTGCAGTTATGGGTTGCTTGAGAGAATTTAAAAAGTAAAACGGCAGTTAGAACTATTAATCAGTGAAACAGCTTGACTCCAGAAGTTGTGGATACTCCATCACTGGAGGTTTTCAAGAAGAGACTGGACAGCCAGTTGTCTGAAATGGTATAGGGTTTCCTGCCTGAGCAGGGGGTTGGACTAGATGACCTTCAAGGTCCCTTCCAACTCTGTTATTCTATTATTCTAAGAGGCTTAAAGGCTCAAACCACCAAACCACTTTCCTTCTGAAATAGGGGAGCAAGTTAATAGGGCACACACCCTTTCGTTTTCTGGACAATTTTTCCTCTGCCCTACCAGTTTGAATCTCCCTTGCAGGCTAATGGTTAACGCCACTTTCTGTTTAATCCCAGCCTGGTGCACAGCCTTTTTCTTGCCTTGCATCAGCCTCAGTACCTTTTAATGTGGGGTTTCCGATAGATGAAAGAGACTCGGGAGAAGCTAATTAGTATGTCCTCTGAAGGTGCTGCCTGGCCACTTCACAGCAGAGCTCGATGCTTGATTCAGCCTTTTTATCTTCTCGATTGCAGCCGCTTCAAAAATTAACTTTCTCGTTCCAAGGGCAAGGCATCCCTCAGCCCGTTGAGGCAGGCAAGGCCAAAAAACAAGCACAGCAGGGACTCTGAGGAGGCTGTTTAAGGCTGTAGGTTAGAAGAACAAAATCTTGAAAGCCTACCAGAAAGACAAAACTTGGAACGTCTGTCTTGGGGTTTCTTCTTTCTCAAGACTGAGAAATATTTTCTGAAAGTCGCCCTTTCGTGGTTGCCTCACTGCTTCCCCATTCCCAGTTTTGGGTCCACATTCCTTCACAACTCCTAAGGACTAAAATCCTTCTATCTGAGCCTCTCTCTCTTTCTGTCTCTCTGTCTCTCACACACACATACACACACAGAGACACATAAACAAATGCACACAATTACACAGCTTCTTTTTCTGCTGCAGAAGATTTTCCCCTGCTTTGGAAACCAGGAACTAAAAAATGATAGGAATCTGATTGAAATTTATTTGTCTGTCTGCCTGCCTAACCATCTACTCTATCTATGGTATTTATGTATAGTATCTATCTGTCTCTGTCTCTCATCTATCTACAATATCTATCTATCAATCTGTCTGCTGTCTGTCTGTCTATCTATTATCTATCTATCTATCTATCTATCTATCTATCTATCTATCTATCTAATATCTGTCTGTCTATCTATCTATTATCTATCATCTATCTATCTATCTATCTATCTATCTAATATCTGTCTATCTATTATCTATCTATCTATCTATCTATCTATCTATCTATCTATCTATCTATCTATCTATCTATTATCTATCTATCTAATATCTGTCTATCTATCTGTCTGTCTGTCTGTCTATCTATCTATCTATCTATCTATCTATCTATCTACGGTATCTATCTATCTACAGTATCTGTCTATCTAAGCTAAGCTAAGCTTAGCTAAACTAAGCGAAACTAAGCTATAATCTTAATGATATTTGCTTGAATATCTCTTCCATACAGAACTGTGAGCCCGGAGCTCAAATCATACGCTTTAGGAGTTCTCTTCCTTCTCCTCCGATTGTTAGGTGAGTGAAATTCATGCCTCCTTTTGCTTCCCTCTGCTCCTCCAGAGAAGCAGGGACTCCTGATGAGAGATGGATCTGAATGATGAACCCAGATTTGGTCCGGCTGGAGACTAAAACAGCCTTCTTCCACCGAGTGTCCTCCAAATGTTTCATATTATATCACAAGTGGGTCTCTTTTACAGTGGTTGGTTCTTCCCCTTGGTGCAAGTTCTGTAGAGATCAATACTGTATGAATAGGATGTCAGCTCATACATCTGAATTCTCTGAACCTATTCTGAATTTTATGGATTTGCATTAGACTGAACTCTAAACTAACCAACATATTGTATTCTCACAACACCTTACACTATAGAAAACTAACCAAACTTACCCAGTAGCCAAATTTCGTATTATACACATTCAAATACTAGGTCTGTAACTATGTCTTTCCCTTGTCAGATCTATAGGAACTTGATTTCAACAATGGTATAATGTCAATATTTCCAGAACAGCATCAGTGCTCTTAGTTTTCGGTGGTGACCTGCCTCTTAAAAAATCCCTTGCTGGAGAATAAGAGTGAGATGTTTCTGCATTGACTTCTGGAAGTCATCTCTTTGGCTTCTGGGACAACATAATGGTGGACTGCAAGAGATCTTGGATCCACCAGATGTTCCTCTTAAGTTTGTAGAGAGTATAGATGTTTCAGAGAATACTGCTGATATAAAAAATATCTCCTTCTACCTTCACAGGTTTTATCCCGCCTCCCTTGATCTTTGGAGCAGGAATTGATTCCACCTGTCTTTTCTGGAGCACCTTCTGTGGTGAACAAGGAGCATGCGCCCTATATGACAATGTTGTCTATAGGTACCTGTACGTGAGCATTGCTATTACCCTGAAGTCACTTGCATTCCTCCTGTACGCCACTACCTGGCAGTGCCTGAGGAAAAACTATAAGAAATACATCAAGAACCATGAAGGTGGACTCAGCACTGCTGAGTTCTTTGCCTCCACTTTGACCCTGGACAACCCAGGACGAGACCCCCTTAGCCAGAATCCCTCTCATAGGACAAAATTTATCTACAACCTTGAAGACCACGAGTGGTGCGAAAACATGGAGTCTGTTTTATAGTGATTAGAAAGCTGGACTGGCTAACCCAAAGGTCCTATTGGAGGGAAGATATTTATGAAATATGTAATATATACATACTGACATGTTTTTGGAAGGTTCTAAGCAAAACCGAGTCCACAGCTCTTTCAAAATCGACCATTACGTTCCAGGAGCTTCTCCGGAGGAAGAGGACGTTTGTCCTTTTCTCCAAAGCAGATGAACCAAGACGAGGGGGAGAAAGAATAAAGACCAATCTGGAGTGAGAAATGGTAACGCCAAGTGGATCATCGTTGGATCAAATGCCATGGCTGGAGACATAACAGATGGGCAAAGCTGCCAGTGTTTGGGGACCTGGTCTTTCATTGGAGAGCAGAGCAGATGTCTGTCCTTGGGGTGGATAGGCAAACCCATGAAAAACAATTCCCAATGAAGGAGGAAAGAGCAGAAGCAAGCCACAGCTGTTTCCAAAAATAAGTGCTATTTGAAACTTAAGCACCGTTGGAGTAACCTTTGCAATACAAGCTTAAAAGGCGACCACAAGGTGCTATGCAGTCCTTTTTCAAGCTCTCCATCTCTTTCTCTCTCCTATCAGAGGAAGCCCTGCCAGAACTGCTTCACCTTTATTGTCTCCAGCTGCCAGTCCAAAAGGCCCAACCTCAACAGCTGTTGAAATGGGCAAGCCAGTAGATGGGTCTGGTACAAGCCACGGTGACATCAAGTTGACATCGCGTGCTGAATAAGAGCTAGATCCCAAATAAGAGTGAGATGCTGAGTAAGAGTTAGATAGCGCCATCATTTGCGCATGTCACCGTTTGGATGCCCATTGTGACTTGTACCCAATCCTGATGCAACCACAACATTACAGTTCTTAAGACACCAGCATTGCTTTTCTTAAATATTTGGGGGAAATCTAGTTCCATTTTGGTATGGGAGTTGGGACGGGGCATTGCACGTGTGTTTTGTGTGTATGTGTGCAGTTGTGAGGGACAGAGCACGGGATGATCTCACCCAACATTCTATAACTTTTTCCACTTTTTAGCAGGGTTGAAAAATGGTGCGAAGGTCCTCGTGACTAAGGTTGCCATCGAAAATGGGCAGAGAAGGTCTGGTTGAGCCATCACTGCCTTTTAAACATCTGTACATTTTTCTAGTTTTGTGTCGGCACTGGAAAAGGAACATTTTCAGTACATTTCCATTCGAATCAGAATATTGCTACCCCAGAGAGAAAGAGAAGTCGTAAATGACCCACTTTATGCCCTGAGCTGCTCAGCTAATCAGCATCCCCAGTTAAGAAATGGTTGCAAAACTTTATAAACTCCCTGCAATGGAAGCTTCAAAATGTTTTTGACCTGAGAAAAAAATGAAAAAGCTGATAAATATATGTGCCTTTTTTTAAAAAAAAGAAGTTTATTTTACAAGAATCAGATGGAGAGAAGGTGGCCCACTTTATCAAAGGGTGCAAAGTCCAACTTCACTTTCCAAGGGGCAGTTGAAGTCACTAAATGTAACACGGATTGTCTCTTAAACTTTTAAATAGCCTTTTCCTTTGGCTAAAACCAGAGAGAATTTCCTGAGATAGTTGACTGTCCTTTGCTGTCCTAATCACCCAGAATGCTCTCTGGGGGCTCCAGACCAGAGAAGGCATTCTGGGGAAAGTAACAGCAGCCAGCTGGCTATCTTGAGAGCCACAAAGGGAGCATGCTTTCCAACGAAGAAAAGGCAAACTTCTTTCATTGAGGTATGCCTCCCAGATGCGCTGCACATCTGAACATCACATTGCACGCAAAGGATAGGTGGCGTTTTCTGTAGAACATACTTCTTCACCCACATATCTGTATTTAGCCATGATCATCAGTGGTAGATTCCAATTCTGGGCTACCCCTTTCCTTGCTGGAACCAGAACTGTAATGTGTCCTCTCATTCCCTTTCCCAGATTCTGACTATTTTCTGCTTCTTCCCACTTTGATCTGCAGCAAAGTTATATTCAATGCAAATGAGGATTCAGAGATTTATAGTATATTATATAGTATATTTATAATATATTCTGCTGGGAGAGGCATATATATATATATATATATATATATATATATATATATATATATATATATATATATATATATATATATATATATATATATATATATATATATATATATATATATATATATATATATATATATATATATATATATATATATATATATATATATATATATATATATATATATATATATATATATATATATATATATATATATATATATATATATATATATATATATATATATATATATATATATATATATATATATATATATATATATATATATATATATGGAAGAACCCAAATTAGCTCTGTGCCTTTTTTTTCTATTGCTCTTGATTTAATATTTTCTCTTCCACCCTTGGACATTGAGATTAATTTATTTTGTTTAAAAAGGAGGTGCTGAAAAAGAAACACAATGAAGCGAGAGAAGAATTTACAGATGTTTGACCTTTTAAAATTGATTTTCTGAGGCTGAATTGGAGACTTTGCTGAACGGGGTGGTGAGAGCTAAATGTATTTCAGTTTGAACCGTGATTCTTGAATTTAAATGTGCACGGTAACTGTGTCCAAATAGTTCTTCAACCTTGCTCTGATTTGACTAATGTTGACAGATAACAGGGAAGAAGTCCAAATGGCCCCATCTGTGGTTTGTTTTCCATTATAGCCAAACCAGAATCCTTGGCTTGTGTCTCTTACAACAAGCCAGTCCCAGCTAAGAAAGAAAAAAAAAGCATGTTGCAGTCTGCTTGCCATCAGTAAACCCAACCCAACATCCAGCCACATTTTCATTGTTTGGGAGCTACTTAGGAAACTAATTCTGATTTCACCATGGTGCTGAAAACAGTGATCTGAATTCCCAATAACTAAGTGTAGGATCTCAAGAATGGCTCTGAACTTCTTATGTTATTTCACATAAACTCCCTTCTTTGTGCCGTCCTACAAACAGGGATTCCATAAAGTTGAACCTGCAGTTCTAAGAGAAGATGTCCAAAGTCCATTGTGCATATCTGTTTGGATCTCTAGGGACATCAAGCCAACATTTAAATTCCGTAAGGCAGCGGTCCTCAACCTTGGCAACTTTAAGACTTGTGGACTTCAACTCCCAGAATTGAAAGCTGGCTGAGGAATTCTGGGAGTTGAAGTCCATAAGTCTTAAAGTTGCCAAGGTTGGAGACCCATGGTGTTCTTCTTACTCTGATCCAGAAAGGTATCTGTGTCAAAAGCCCAGCTCTTTTAAAAAAAAAAAATAGGCATTTTAAAATTACAAACGTCGAAATGAACCGTTTGATCTATTGGATGAATTCGAAGAGTGGTGAGATTTGCAGATGTGCTTGGACACAAACTTTTCTGCAGCTCTCAGAATTATGTAGACTTGTATCTTATACTGTAGGATAACTTTACGTGTACAAGTCTTTCTTATGGTATAGGATATAACGTGTGAACTAAGCCAAAGAATTGTAATCTGCCAAACATTCCGAGTTCCTTCCCACTGCTGGCGGTGGAGGTGCTGAAATATTTTAAAGATAGCAAGTTGAATGTTTTTCCTTGGAACCAAGAAAATATTCCATGGGATCCTTGGTGCTCTCTGAACTTGGTTGTTTTCTTGCAGATGTTTCATTACCCAAACTAGGTTCCATCATCAGTGCTGGAAGGGAGTGAGGTTTGCGGAATAGAAGGGAGGAGGAGGAGGAGGAGGAGGAGGAGGAGGAGGAGGAGGAGGAGGAGGAGGAGGAGGAGGAGGATTATGAGGTCCTTGATGCTCTCTGAACTTGGTTGTTTTCATGCAGATGTTTTGTGCTCCTGCACTTGGAAATGAGAGAACCGGCTTTGATCATCTGTGTATGACTTGCATCTCCCTTCATGGGACTCCTCTCATAAACCTCAGGCATCGTCATTGCTTCCCCCTCCCCAATCTCTTTTCATTTCTTTGAATCCCTAGGAATGCAAAGTCAAAAGAAATTGAATTGCAAAAGAAATGCTTCTTCTAGAAGAGCCATCCTATTGTCCTCTCCAGGAGCTTCAGGTCCAGCAAATGCTGCTTGGTGGGGGCCCTTGATGGAACGCTCTTCACTGTCTTTTCTACTTATAGCACAGTCTGAGGTCATTCAAAAAAGCAGGGTGAATTTCGAAGGCCTGTGTCTTTGCTCCTTTGTGTTTACACAGGCCTGTAGGAGACATGGGTGGTTAAGCCACTGTTTAAGATGACTTTGAGTTGGCAAACTGCCTGGAAAACCTCCAGGAGATTCAGTGTTAGGGTCCTTCTGGTGGGCTTTTTGCTTTTTTAAAGGCAGTCCAAAATTTGCAGGCACATTGCCAGTTATGCAGGAACGTTAATTGTGAACGGAGAGGTATGGTCATTTAGAGCAATGTCACCGAGCAATGAAAAATAGCTTTTTTTTAAAAGAGAGCCAATAATGCTTTTTTTTTTTGGTATGCAAATCCCTTCCCCTCCATTTAGCTAAAAGGCAGAGGGAGAACTCTGAAGCAGACACAGTAGCTTTGAAGTCATTTCCACTAATAAGTGTTATAATGTCACTCCACCGGAACATATATTTTAGTACAATAGTGGGGGGGGGAGAAAAAAAACATAATTACCAGGGAAAATTATCCTAAAAGTGGCTTGAGGGGAGGAAGTAATAGAGGAGGGGGACATGGACCAGAAGATTGACTGGGGTGTGTGTTATCTGTGGAGTGAGTGAACTAGATTGATCCGTGACTTAGGAAAGAGGTGTGAAAACCTTTTTTTGTGTGTAATGCTTCAGAGTTCTTCTGTTGTTGTTCTTCAACTTCCAAATTTGCCATACACTAAATACATAAACAACTTCCAAATTTACTCCAAATACATATAAATTTAAACCTGAATAGGCAATTCCAGCAAAATGAAATTGTAGAATGCTGGGCTGGAAGAGAATTGTTTGGGACTCCATGAAAAGCATCTTCAGGGAATGAAGAAGGGGCCAGTCCAATAATAAAAAAAAAGTTATTCCAGGCATGCAGTCAGGGTTGCCATTTTGACTTTTGGACCCCTCCCCCATGGATGATCCTGACTCCATATTAATGCTAAACGCTTCCTGCTGTAGCTATCGCAAAATGCCCTCCTTGCACTTAAGAATGTAGCTTAGTGGACGGAGAACTGCTCCTGTTAGGCAAACTGGCTTTAGAGTGGTGGACATTGTGAAGGTCACAACTTGTGAAAAAGCTGGTTTAATCTGTTGTAGCCACAGGGTTTACTAGAACTTCAAATCTCTTCCAACATATTCCTCTACTTTTCTATTCCCTGAATGAAATACATAATCGTCTGGATTCCAGTGATAGTTGTTATTATTATTATTATTATTATATTATTCAGACAAACACATAACACATCCTGATCCAGCTCTTCTTGATGAGGATATAGAAGCTTGGACAACCCATTAAAAGAAATAATAACGGGTTGGCAAAAGGGCTGTAAATATGTTCCAGTATTGTTCTTTCATCCAATCTCTCCCTCTTTTCCTCTCCCTCTCTTTTCTCTCATCTTTCTGAATGGCTGGCCACTTCTTACATATCTTTTTTTTTTACCTTTGTATTCCTTGTTTCTTAAAAGACAGAGATATATTTGGAATTTAGTTCTCCTAACAACACGAATGCAGGCGGTAGCTCATCCAAGTCTTGCTTAAAGTAAGAATGTAGTGGCATAGAAGTTGAATGAATCAATGCACAGTGAATGAGCGAAGGGATGAATGAAAATTTCATGAGTAAGCCATGACTTCAGGATACACCAAGGCGAATTCAAAAGTTCACTCACCCGTTCCTAAGACAAGAAGGATGTGGACAACACTGCTGGGTCCACCATCTTCTTAAGGACCCTTTCATCTTTCTCTGTTTTGCTCTGCTCTGCTTTGTGGACTAGAGGGTTTCTGCATGATTACAAGGGTGGGAAAATCAGGTGGAAGATTTGAAATTATGCAGGGAATCTAAACAAGTGGAGCAAGGTCCCATGAGTGCTGGATGTTCAGAAAAGTCGATGCCAAACTCTCCAGCAAGGAAGACAGGGCTAACAACATTAATTTTGCTCTTCCCTACAATTTGTAACACTGGAGAGAGTGAGCTTTCTGAATGGAATCCAAGTTTACTTAGAAAGATCATTAGGGATACACTATGGGCTTTTTCTGTTAGTTTTATTCGTTGGGCCTTCTCATTCAAGATCCAAGATTACACAGCGGATCATCACAGATGTCAGCAAAGATTCAATATAAGTGCAGGTGGCATAAATCAAACAGGGCTTGTAAACCTTCAAATGTCATTTTCTGGAGCAACACTGAAATAGAGCTTTTGCGTTTAATTATCATTGTTCATGTCTTTCATTATGTTACAGAATGATTTGTTGAAATATGGAAAACTAGGCTATAAATTGAATTAACTCAGCTTTACCCAGTTCCAAACCGACTGAACCCTCAGGGAACTGTAATAGTTCCAACAAGAAGACACTAGCGTGCAGAAGTGTGAAATAATAATAATAATCTATAGTATAACAATATCATCCACTAGGACTAGGTGAAGGCAACTATAAGAAGTTACAACCATCTGTACATACCTTGGTTAAAATATTATAATCTATTTAAAGATGCACTAACATTCAAAATTTCTGAAGTAGATGTTCAAAATGTTAAAACCGCAGCTCCCCAACGTCTCCCTCCAGTCAAATTTTCTGCTGGCTGGGAACTCTGGGACTTGCAGTTCTAATTTCTCTGGAGACCACTGAATATGGAGGGCTGCGTGGACAGGAGTGTCCCACCTGAACATGACATAAGAAAGTGCATATTGGAGCACCACAGCAATAAGAAAACTCTTGGCTATGTCATTCCTGCAGAATCAATATAATATTCTTGGGGAACAAGCTAGTGATAGCCCTTAGGTTTACAACCCTCTCTAAGCTGTTTGCAGTGTCAGCATATTTCCCCCCAACAATCTGGGTCTTCATTTTACTGATCTCAGAAGGCTGGAAGGCTGAGTCAACCTTGAGCTGATCAGGATCGAACTCCTGGTGGTGGGCAGAGTTAGCCTGTAATGCTGTATTCTAACCCCTGCGCCACCACGGCCTGTTTGTTGCAATATTAAATCAAATCATTTAGTGCCATTCAACACATGCCAGTTTTGTGTTTTTGTTTCATTTGTTTCATTTTTATTTTTTTTAAGGGCAAGATGGAAAACACATCTGCCCCTCTTGGTTCCACTTTACCTGCCACAGGAAAAATCCCATCAGTCTTCAGTGCCATAATGCCATGTGGTTCTAAGCAATAAGAAATGTATTGATTCAACGTGGAGTCCTCATTTTTTTCCTGCCGATGCTTCTCTTTCCCTCCTCGCATTAGCGTTTCCGTGGCTTTCTCAGAACTGCTTCGGCATCCTTAAGCGTCTTGCCAACATTTCACAAGTCTCGAGGATGCGGGAAAAGAAAGTTTTGGGTCTGTAGTCGTTCTCTGAGCTTCCTGCCTCTCCTTGGATGAGCTCGCTTGTTTTGGGGGGATGCGGGTTTCACAACTGGTTGTGCCCGCTGTGGCTTTCCTTTGTGAGCACATTCACAGCATCTTTACAAAGAGCATTCTTTGACAGAAGTGGGGCATCCACCCAACAAAGGACTTCTTACTGCTGCCCTAGTGCAGCAAGTATTTGGGATATTCTTGTCATCATTTAACATCCCTAAAAGCTATGAAGAGAAAGTCCCACTTGACCTCTACTACTACGCTGTGTCTCAAGTACTAGACTCTTAGCCAAGTTACCTTCAGTTCTTGCCTTTAAAAAAAGGAAGACTTTGAGCTGAGCTGAACAGCTGATGACTTCATAGACATCTCCATCTTAATTTGGGGTTGGTTGTTGGTTGCAACAGTATGTAAGTGATTTGCTCCCTACTGGGGTGTTTCTCATTTTTTTAATGTATAGCTCTGAGATATCCTAATTATCTCCCATATGTGCACTAAGCTGATCTGGCCCTGCTTACTTCTGCAAACCAGCCAAATTTGGCAGGTACTGACCTAGCTGGCTTTACCCCTTGCATATCACCTGTTAAGAAATGAAACTGAATATCCCACATTTAAAAGCTCCTGCATGGTGGATTTGGGCTGGTGTTTCCTGATGCTTGCTTTTAAGCAGTTTCTGGTGCACGCATGACCACAGTAGTTCAAAGACAAAATTGCTTCCAAGGCATATGCAGAAATCTCTAGAATATAATATTATATCAAGTCTATGGCAGTGTTTCTCAATCTCCATTTTAAGATGGGTGGACTTCAACTCTCAGAATTCCCCAGCCAGCATGCTGGAAAATTCGGGGACTGAAGTTTAGTTGCTGAAGCTGAGAATATTGGCCTAGAGAAACACCAGAGGGCAGCAAAGAAAGTTTTTTGGGTCTCTCTGCTGTCATCTACTGATCCATCTGGGTATGGCAGTCTGGATCTGGTAGCTCACCACGAATCTGCCCAGGATTCACCTTGCATCCGCTGAAATGCAAGTTTCTACCCGTTCTTATATTGCAGATACCACAAGCTGGGAAACATTTTACTAAGATGGACAAAATCAACTTTGAATAAAGTTTTTACGTAACTCCTTTCCCCCCTCGCTTCCAAAACTGGCAAATATAGAGTGAGAAAGAAAGATAAATGAGCCAGCAGATGCAATAGCAGGCATGATAGGAATGGAGTTATTTTTATGGTTGCAGAGCTGAGATTTTCTTTCAGCTACATTTGGATCAGGATTTCCATTTTCCTACAAAGAGTAATTAATGTATATCACATTAACATTGTAAAAGAATGGGGCTTTTAAACTTTTAAAAGTTCCCATCTTCTTTGTTCTAGGCCCATCTCAAGCCAAGAAACTGCTTCCATGCATCTCAACTTACCTGATAGATTTACTGTGGATAAAGATAGTAGTTTTAGAAATAATAATGCAGTAATAACAATAATAAATATAGCAGTTCTTAAACTGCTGTGTACAGCATGGATGGAGCAGTGGAAAACACAAATGATAATTTTTACTGGTTTCCTTTAGCAATGGAATGGGGTATGTTCTAAGCTATTGTCCTTATTATAAACTAATTGATGAAAACAAATCCAGACTGAAGCACTAAGTCTAGTTAACACAATTCAGTCTCTCTCTTTTTTCCCCTTCTAGAGGCCTAACATTCATCTTTGCTATTTAATTGTCCCCATAAACAGCACAGTGTGCTGATTTTTTTAAAAAAAATTAATTGATCGTGTCTCAAAAGGCTTTTTTTTTCTTTTTCCAAAGAATGTCCAAATAATCCCCTGAGAGTCGATGCTCTGCTCATTTATCACTTGAAAGGAGTTCTTCCAATTTTTAACGTGTTAATTTGGGGGATGGAGATATTTTTTTGGGGGGGAGGGGGAAACGGAAGAGGAGAGAGATTTATTTAAACAATGAGAACAATCCTACCGTGTGTCTGATTGAAAGAGACAAAAAAAAAAGAGAAAGAAAGAAAGAGAAGAGAAGAGAAGGCTGTGCTCGGTATATTTTGAGTACCGCATTCTGTATTTTTGCAAGCTTATATTTTCCAGATGAGTTTAGAAACCTGTGATGACGTGAAATTAAGTACTGTACTGTTTGCTGTAAATGACATTAAAAGTACTATTTTCCATTTGTTGGCCGTGTCCTTCGCTGAGTCTTGCATTGCTGATGTTCCTTGGCAGCCATTTCAGTTTGGTCTCCTCTTGGTATCTTAAAACAGAAGCCCCCAACCTTTTGGGCTCCAGGGACCGGTTTCGTGGAGAGAGGTTCTTCCACGGACCGGAGGGTGCGTGGTTTGTGTGCTGCCTGCATCCCGCAGATGGGGCTTTGCTTGTTTGTGCGGACCGGTTGCTGGTGTGCCGCGAACCGGTCCCGGTCCATGGCCTGGGGGTGGGGGACCCCTGTGTTAGAAGGCAATTATTGTCATTCAGGAGAAGTGAAGGAAAGAATCATTCAAAGGTCAGAAGCAAGATCAAATTAGAGAGTTGAACAGTAGGCCTGCCAGTCAGGAAACAGCCCCCCACCCAAAAAAGTGGAAAGCCTAATCTAACTCCAATTCTGAAAATTACAGGATGGAAGTCTTCCATAGAAATGAAGGGTTCTTGGCGCTCTCTGAACTGGCTTGTTTTCTTGCAGACGTTTCATTACCCAAACTAGGTAACATCATCAGTGGTAGTCTAGCTAACACTAGTGACTAGACTACTGCTTGTCTAGCTAGTCTAGCACTGATGATGTTACCTAGTTTGGCTAATAAAACGTCCGCAAGAAACAAGCCAGCTCAGAGAGCACCATGGATGCCACAGTTCAACAAATATTCTCCTTTATTGGTATTCCATAGAAGCAAGACAGAAAGGCGATCAAAAGGTGCATCCAAAATGTGATGTCCTTCCACTCTTCATTTATACCTGGTTGTTGGCTATACAAAGGTGATGAAGTTCCTTGCACAAAGCAAAGCCTATTCTTAAATTTTCCTAAAGGCCTGTTTTAATGGGCCTGTAAAAGAGGCATGAGGAATTATCCTTGCATGCAGTTGATAGCGTTACATGCTGCTGTTAAAACCCTGAAAGGTAGTCCAAACAAGAAGCACAATCAGAAGAGCTAGCTCTACCTTTATTGTAAGGTTTCATTAACAGAATCTTGCAGGGATGGAAGTATTTTCCCCCTCATTTCCTTTTGCTCTCTGGAAAACTAGGGAGGGTTCTGTGCGAAATATTTTCCGTGCCCTCTTTCCTTCTGGGGGCTGAGATTCCATTTACACACTGATTGTCCCATCTGTGGCACTCCCTCTGGTCTACCAAGGTCATTCCTGCATACCATTACAAACTCTGATGCCTTTCCTACACAGTTGACCTGAATTTATCTCTACAATAAAATTGTGAAAGGTATATTTATCCAATCACTTCCTTTCAACCTAGCCTACAGTCATGGAAGAGAAAGAGGGGGGGAGGAGGGGGAGGAGGAGGAGGAGGAGGAGAAGAAGAAGAAGAAGAAGAAGAAGAAGAAGAAGAAGAAGAAGAAGAAGAAGAAGAAGAAGAAGAAGAAGAAGAAGAAGAAAAGAAGAAGAAGAAGAAGAAGAAGAAGAAGAAGAAGAAGAAGAAGAAGAAGAAGAAGAAGAAGAAGAAGAAGAAGAAGAAGAAGAAGAAGAAGAAGAAGAAATAATGATAGGTAGGTAGACAGATAGATAAACAGACAGACAGATATAGAGATATATAGAGACATAGATAGACAGCTAGGGGGATAGGTACATAAATTGATGATAGATAGATAATTGATAGTTTCTCCCTCTTATCTTGGTTGCTATGCTGCACACATTTCTCCAGGGGAGGGAAAATGGAGAGCTTTGTGATGGCCAAAAGTTGAGCACACACATCTCTGGGTTGCTAAGCAATTCCACAGTATCTTTTTTGACCTCATCCTCTGCCCCCAGAAAGGTCCTTTTTGGACCTAATAGTAATCGAGCTAACAAGCCTCAGCAGCGGAACCAGAAAGAATCTGAAGGAGAGATCCCGTAAAATGGAGAGAAAAAGATGAGCCCATTGCAAGAGAGCGATCTTCTTCCCTTCCTGCGGTCCACAACCATCTTCTTCTCCCCTGCCTTCCCTAATTAAGTCATGGCAATCATGCCAAGGGCTTGCCAGCTTCATTTGGCCCATTTGGGGCTTCTCTGTTCCAAGCCTTAATCGGCTTTCTTTGTTTCCTGAAATGCCAGCCTTGCTCGGTTCCACATGAGAGAAGCAGAGTGCTGGTGCTCACTCTTCATTATGTCAGCACACAAAAGGTTTCTGTCTGTCTCTTTGGCGCTCCTTCACAAAGCGGCGAACCTCGGTGACCCCCTAAGAGAAGCTGAATACACCTCTTTCGGATTTAAACCAGAGTTGTACAGAAATAAACATTTGGAACTTTCCACTAAATCTGTGGTCAGAAAAAAAAATGTGGGGAGAGCAGACGTTCTCCAAGCAAAGGAAAATTCTCTTGACTTCTTAGCAGCAAGATCCCTTCATTGGGAGTCATAGTAGAGCCATAACTACGGGTAGCACTGATGATGTTACCTAGTTTGGGTAATGAAATGTCTGCAAGAAAACAAGCAAGCGCAGAGAGCACCAAGGACCCCATAGTCCGTCCGTCCTTCCTTCCTTCCTTCCTTCCTTTCCCTCCCTCCCTCCCTCCCTCCCTCCATTATACTCCCTTCTAGCACTGATGATGTTACCTAGTTTGGGTAAAGAAATGTCTGCAAGAAAACAAGCAAGCTCAGAGAGCACCAAGGACCCCATAGTCCTTCCTTCCTTCTTTCTTTCTTTCTTTCTTTCTTTCTTTCTTTCTTTCTTTCTTTCTTTCTTTCTTTCTTTCTTTCTTTCTTTCTTTCTTTCTTTCTTTCTTTCTTTCTTTCCTTCCTTCCTTTCCTTCCTTTCCTTTCCTTCCTTCCTTCCCTCCCTCCTTCCTTCCTTCCTTCTCTCCCTCCCTCCTTCCTTCCTTTCCCTCCCTCCCTCCATTCTACTCCCTTCTAGCACTGATGATGTTACCTAGTTTGGGTAAAGAAATGTCTGCAAGAAAACAAGCAAGCTCAGAGAGCACCAAGGACCCCATAGTCCTTCCTTCCTTCTTTCTTTCTTTCTTTCTTTCTTTCTTTCTTTCTTTCTTTCTTTCTTTCTTTCTTTCTTTCTTTCTTTCCTTCCTTCCTTCCTTTCCTTCCTTCCTTTCCTTCCTTCCTTCCCTCCCTCCCTCCTTCCTTCCTTCCTTCCTTTCCCTCCCTCCCTCCCTCCCTCCATTCTACTCCCTTCTAGCACTGATGATGTTACCTAGTTTGGGTAAAGAAATGTCTGCAAGAAAACAAGCTCAGAGAGCAACCCCCCCCATAACTACAGATAATCCTTGACTTACGACCACAATTGAGCCCCAGATTTCCATTGCTAAGCAAGACAGTCCAGTGAGTTTTGCCCCCATTTTGTGGCCATAGTTGTTAAGTGAATCCCTGCACTTGTTAAGTTAGTGACCTGGTTGTTAAGTCATCCTGGCTTCCCTACTGACTTTGCTTTTTCAGAAAATCGCAAAATTGATCACATAACCCCGGGACACTGCGACCGTCATAACTAGGAGTCAATTGCAAGCGTCCGAATTTTGTCACGTGACCTTGAAGCTGCTGCAACGGTCGTAAGTGTGAAAACGGTCCCAAGTCGGTTTTTTCCAGTGCCATTGTAAGTTCAAATGGTCCCGAAACAAAGAGTATGGGCAAGCTGAAGACGATCTGTAAATGCTTTTTCTCCTCTTCTCAAAGTGTAGCTCCTTCTTCCCTCTTTCGCCCTCCTCACCGTCAAAATGACAAGGAAGAGAAGAAACAATGGCCGCGCCAAGAAGGGCCGAGGACATGTCCAGCCTATACGCTGTACCAACTGTGCCCGTTGTGTCCCCAAGGATAAGGCTATTAAGAAGTTTGTCATTCGAAATATTGTAGAAGCAGCCGCAGTCCGAGATATTTCTGAGGCGAGTGTCTTTGATTCCTATGTGCTACCCAAACTCTATGTGAAGCTTCACTATTGTGTTAGCTGTGCTATCCACAGCAAGGTGGTGAGGAACCAACCAATCCCATGAGGCCCGGAAGGACCGCACTCCTCCTCCACGATTCAGGCCAGCAGGTGCTGCACCGAGACCACCCCCTAAGCCTATGTAAGGAGATGTTTTAAAAGATGTCAATGCCAAATATTGAGTCAATAAATACATTTTACAAGTGATTAAAAAAAAGTGTAACTCCTTCTTCCTGTCTTCCTTTGTGGATGGGAGGAAGTGGGAAAAATCAGATGGAGGATCTGAACATGAAAGGCAAGCAAGGCCTTCCGGGGGGGGGGGTGAGGAAGTTAAAAAAAAAAAAGTCAAAATTGTTGCACAAACATGTGGTCAGGGAGAGTCTTTGAGGAACCCTCGTGTGGGGCACTGCTGAAGACAGGACATTTATACCCGCTGAGTAACACTGCAAGGAGCCACAATCTGCCCAGGATAATTGAATCAAAACAATCTTCTCTTTTGGGGGAAAAAAAATCTGTTTCATTCCAAATGTAATGAGAAAGACAAGAAAAATGCTATAGCAATGTCACATATGATACTATCTCCCATATCCGTTACACACTCGTGTTTGTTATTGGAGAATGTGCAAGAGGTAGGGCCCTTGGGGTGCAATGTCCACTCACCAATATTAGACCAAGCCATTGCTAGGAATGACCATCGTTTCACTGAGTAGGTTTCACAACTTGTTGAAATAAGTCAAGAATCTTCTCTTTCTTTCCTCTTCCCTCCTTCTCCTGCTCTGTCTCCATCTTCCTTCCTTTTTCCTTCTTCTCCTCTGTCTCCTTCTCCCTTCCTTCTCCTTTTCCTTCTCCTTCTCCTTCTCCTTCACTTTCTTTTTCTCTGCCTCCATTTTCCTTCCTTTTCCTTCTTCTTCTCTTTCTCTGTCTCCTCCCTTCCTCCTCCTCCTTTGTCTCCATCTCCCTTCCTTCTCCTTCTCCTTTTCCTTCTCCTCCTTCTCTTGGCTTTACCGTTCATCCTCATTTTCCATGTCAGTGGAGCAATTAGAGTGGATAAATTTTCAAGTACAGCCTTCACTTTCCCTCTCCAGATTGTACAATTTGGATATAGAAAAATGAGCTGCACTCAGGGAAAACAAGCAAATGTGAATGGAACCACATCGATCTGATGGCATTTGAGGGAAGAGAGACTCTCATATTGAATAGATCACCCATCCAGTTCGTCCACACATTCTGTAACCTGCTCACGAGCAACTGTATTAAAATCAAGAACATGGGTTCGCTGTTCCCACTTATCCATGCACATCAACAGACACTGAGAATTTGGAAGTAGCTCTCATCCAGATATTCTTCCTTAATGCAGCAAACGTGCTCTTGAATCTAATTAAGTTTGAAGTTATCATTGTTTCTATCACATTAAGCTCCCACTTGGCTCTTGACAGCATGGTGCGCCAAGTCAACAGCAAATCTTTTAAAGAGAAGCAACAGATTTTGCTTCAATTAAAAATTCATTAAAATGCAAATTAGCCTGCAATCTCCCCTCCCCTTTGGATACTTTACTCAGTGTGGCATTTTTAACCACTGAGGGAGATAAGTGGCAGATTTAACAAATGGGGGATGTCTCTTAAGGTTTCTGCATGCATATACAACATATTATATATATATAGTATATTAAATTGAGGGTCAGTCTGTTTCCATTTTATCTCAGTAAGACAGATTTTTAAGGTTAATTGTACTGAGACTGGCCAAGGTGTTTATCATCCCACCGCAGATCTTTTAACTTCAGTTCGATCCACAGCTTTATGAAAGAGTTAGCCTTCAGGATGTCTTTTTAGTCAATGTTCTATTACTGGCACATGGAGCCACTCCTCAAAAGATTATTTCAGTTTCCTCACTCTGGCAGTACTTGACACATGCAGAACTGGATCTTTTAAGTCATGTTCCACTTTTCTGCATTTGTTCTATGGCGGCTCTCTGAGGGTCAGTTAGGATGTCCTCCGGGTGAAGGTAGAGGAGTGCTTGTGGGTTTTACTCTGCCAGTCATTGCCGGGGTTAGTGATCATCTCTATTTCAAGGCCATTGAGCCAGCGCTGTCTGAAGACATTTCCGTATGATCGTGGCCAGTGTGACGTCACAGAGAGTGGTTACCTTCCCACCCGTGGTACCTATTTACCTACTCGCATTTGCATGCTTTCAAACGGCTCAGACAGTCACTTGTCAGAGATGGTATAGGTTCTCCTGCTTGAGCAGGGAGCTTGACTAGAGGACCTGCAAGGCCCCTTCCAGCTCTACTCTACTCTACTCTACTCTACTCTACTCTACTCTACTCTACTCTACTCTACTCTACTCTACTCTACACATTATTTTACAAATATATTAAGTAAATTAGTTTAGCCTTGTTTCAGTTCATTGTCAATAAGCCTTGGAGAAACATTTGACTGAGAAGCGATGAGTGAAACTTCAGAATAAACAGTGCAACTGCCATTGCTTTTATAGACTTTGGACAAAATTTGCTTTTTTACTTGGCTGGGCCCCACCTGCTATGAATTCCCCCATATTCACACTCTTTGAATAATGGAAAGCTATCCTCTTTTGACATGGCAGAATATTATCACTCAATTATCAAGTGGTGTTTATTTCCCTTCTCTCCACATTCGCTGTCGTGCATCATCCGTTGAGTCAAACAAGCAGACATTACAAAGCAGCATAATGAAAAAGCCATAAAGTCACACCGGAATGGTATGAAATATTTCCCTGGGCGAATAATGTAATCTTTCGGAGTCCCAAACAACAACAAAAAGTGCTTATTGCACTCTTTCTGTGTTAGCTAAGAGCCTTTGTCTGCAACTTTGGAAATGCTTTGGAAACTTTGGCCCTCCAATTCTCAACCTATTCAGGGTCCTTCAAGTAGTATAAGGGAGATCATTTCCTTCAGCCATATCCTCCTTTAATGTTATTCCTCGCTCAATGGCCGCCTTCCTCCATCTTTTAATTTGATTTTGTTCTTGGGTACCCTCAAGAATGTTCTTGCCATAAAGCTGTGCCTAGATCTGAGGAGGCGGGCTTGGGGCCCATGTCCGTTCAAAGGATGCCGAGGGTCATTCTCTTGCTCAATTCTCTCAGCATCTGCTGCTACTTCTCTCCTGATCTTAGGTGGGCAATGCCAGTGAGAGGGGCTATTTTCTCAGCTGTGTAGGCTTGAGACAGCCTCTCACTAAACATGCTGTTTCATTGACAGCAATATCAACTTGTTTTCCAATTTGGGATAATTTCTTTTAAGGACATCTATGGAGATTCTTAATCATCCAGGCATGGCTGGCCCAGAGGTGCTTTTTCAAACAGCAGCTGGACTTTCTTTCTTTCTTTTTTCCCCTTGATGATGAAAGCTAGACTGCTACATCAAATGGAAACAGAGCTCTGGACCTTCCAACCAAGATGAATGCCAGCTCTACAAGAACACCATATCACCCATTCAACCACATCAGTTGTAATATCTGGGCTGCTGGTTCTTCCCTGTAAGTAAACCTACAATATTTCTTTCTCTGGATTCTTCTCACAGTGCATTAAGTTTTTGTCCCATTCTGAACTCCACATTTCAAAAGACACTAGAACAGGATCAGAGAAGGGCATGAAAGGATTGGACTGAAAAAAATGAGCTTTGCCAGACATCTAATAACACCTTTTCCAACCAGCCAGTTTTATTAAAAAGAGTCCATTTTAATGAGTTGCAGCTCTTTCCTCAGATGCATAGAGTGGCACCATGATGGGTGTTTAACACATTTAGAGTGGGTAATTGATAAGGTATTGGCCATCTGTCTCACAGGTAGCCTTCATCAGCATAACTGCTTGATCTTCTCCTCCCTTCCCCCACCTCACCCCAATTTAAAATCCTCTATCATTCAGCCTTTTCATCAAACTTGTTAACCCAAAAAGGTGTCATGAGACCCCATTGATTTTTTTGCTGGCCTAGACTAACAGGGCTCCCCTATTAAGTTTGCAAGGAGAGATTTTCAAACCTTCCAATCTTTGCCTTGGAAAGAGAAGACGGGGGGGAGGGGAGGACTGCATGGGATATTATGCACTTTCCAAGGATATGGAGAGGTCTCATCCAGATGGCCAAGATCTTTCCTTCATCGCTCCAGACTGTGGGAAGACAATCTGAAGATACAAGAGCAGGGAGGCAGCTTCCATCTGAGGGTTATGGTGAACTGTTGAAGGAACAGGGAATACGGTAGCTAGTCTAATGAAGGAAAGGACTACCGTAGGAGGGACATGATAGCAGTCCTCCAGCATCTGAGGGGCTGGCACAGAGAAGAGGGGCTTGATCTATTCTCCAAAACACCTTTGGGCAAGACAAGAAGCAAAGGGTGGAAGATCATCAAAGAGAGAAGCAACCCAGAACTAAGCAGATGTTTTCTGTCAGTGAGAAACAACTGGATCAGATTGCCTCCAGACGTTATGGTTGCTACATTGTTGGAAGCTTTCAAGAAAAAGATGCTTTACAGCAGGGGCCTTCAAACTTGGCCCTTCTATGACCTGTGGACTTCAACTCCCAGAATTCCTCAGCCAGGCAGTTGAAGTCCACAAGTCATAAAAGGGCCAAGTTTGAAGACCCCTGCTTTAACCATTAAAACCAAACTGGCTGGTTTTTTTGTTTTGCTGAATCCCATTTATCTGGTATGGTATAAGGTCCCTCCCATGGGCAGGGGGAGGGGGGAGTTGGACTACAGGGCTCACAAGGTCCCTCCTAACCCTATTATTCTATGGGTTTTTTTGGTTCATTCTGTTTAAGCAGGAGCTGGACAGTTCTCTATTAGGAAAGTTTTTAATTGGATTGCTGCATTCAGCAAAAACAAAACAAAACCAGTCAATTTGGTGTAGTGCAGGGGTTCTCAACCTTGGCAACTTTAAGACTTGTGGACTTCAACTCCCAGAATTCCTCAGCCAGCTTTTTCTGGGAGTTGAAGTCCACAAGTCTTAAAGTTGCCAAGGTTGAGAACCCCTGGTGTAGTGGTTAAAGCATCAGGCTAGAAACTGGGAGACCATGAGTTCTAGATCCACCTTAGACATGGAAGCCAGCTGAGTGACCTTGAGCCAGTCACTCTCCCTCAGCCCCTAGGAAAGGCGCAATGGCAAAACACTTCCAAAAAAACCTTGCCAACAAAAGTGCAGGAAGACACCATAAAGAAATAAACTCACAGCTGGGTGGACTTAATGTCCTTAACGGCACCTTCTGACTCTAAGATTCTGTGGGTTTATTATTATTATTATTATTATTATTATTATTATTATTATTATTATTATTATTATTATTATTTATTTAATTTCTATGCCGCCCTATTCCAAAGAACTCAGGGCGGCTCACAGCATGATAGAAATTACAATAAACACATATCTATAAAAAACCCTTAAGCTAAAAGAAACCAATCACTCCACAAACATACACAGAAACATACACTGGCTAGGGGCAAGGTGTTAGCTGCCCCAGGCCTGCCGGCAAAAGTATGTTTTAAGCAATCTACGAAAGGCGAAGAGGGTGGGGGCGACACGGATCTCCGGGGGAAGTTGGTTCCAGAGGGCCGGGGCCGCAACAGAGAAGGCCCTTCCCCTAGGCCCCGCCAGGCGACACTGTCTGGCTGACGGGACCTGGAGAAGGCCCACTCTGTTTATGGCGAATCTCAAATTCTTCTTCAATTTCCAAAAAAGATTTAATTGCTGAGAAACAAGATAATTATAACAAGTCAATATGCTTGCAATTAAGCTTCATTTACCATACATTAGGAACGTCTTCACAACAATTAAGGACAGTAATGAACTCTCAGCAGTGACTGGCTTTACACAGAGAAATTATGGGGACTTTTACACAGCTTCCGAACACATCCTCTCCGATCAACATTTACTCCAGAGGCTGTAAAGAATTTATTTTGATGTCTGACATATTGACATCCTCACTTATAAAAGCAAAAGGGGGGGTGGGTGGAAATTGCCTCTTTTGTACAAATTCCATGCTGGTGACAACTACTGCTGTCAAAATGTGTGCATTAGGTAATGGTGACATTTGTGTGATTATGTCATCATGCATGATTACAACCCCAGATTGGCAGGGAAGACTTTTCTTTTAACCTCCGAAGGAGGAAGCAAGTGCTCCCATTTCAAAGAGATTTATCAATGGTTGGGGAGCCTTCACAATCAGAATTAATGTGACTTATTGAGTTGAGCCCTGCCTGCAGGCATCAGGCCATTTGCAAAACGCAATTCTATCTTTTTTTTTTTTTAAGTGATATTTGCACCACGCAGGCTTTGAAGAAAGTCTCCGACGATTTGGAAGGACATTAAGATCAAGCAGCTTTTATCAGAGACTGCAAATCATCGTCCTCATCCAGTCTTCGGGGACTCTAGGTAATTCTCAGCCTTTTCTTTCTTTTTAAAATTAGTTTTCTCTCGATAAAGAAAAAAAGAAAACGAAATTAGTTCATCAACAACTTGCATCCCGGGAATATGGTTGCCTCCTCCTGGATTTTCCCAGCGATTTGCCCATGGTTCGGCATGCTTAAAAACTAAATCAGAACACTGAGCAACAATAATAAAAAGATTAAAACACACATACAAAGTGAATTAAAGAAATAGATCAAAAACGTAAGAGCCACATTGAAGCACTTTAATGCCTAATAGGAGAGAACAGAAGCAATTTTTTTTTTTTGCTTTTTTGTGTCTAGAGAAATTTTTCCTATCTGTGTACACCTGGTGCCCTCCAGGGTTTGGATGCCCAAACCCATAGTCCTCAGCCAACTATTGGGTCTGGAGGCTACCATGTTGGGAAAGCTAGACCTCTACATCAAATGGAAAAAAGAGCCCTGGATCTTCCAACCAAGATGAATGCCAGCTCTACAAGACCAACATCTAACCTATTCAACCACATCAGTTGTAATACCTGGGCTGCTGGCTCTTCCTGTAAGTAAACATAATAATCTTAACCTTGGTTATTTCTTTGTGGCTTTGTATGTGGTAGAAACCCACCCAGTTGAGTTGATTCCCCCTGTGGAATAGCACTTGGTACAAAGGTCAAAAGCTAAACCATTAATCCTACATATATGCTCATCCTTGTTGCCTGCAGTGTAATTAGTGCTTTGATCCAATTATGTCAAATTCTTCAAGGTTGGCAAGATCAGGAAACACACGCATACCTGCCCTTCTCACAAATCTGAATTTCTGGAATGAATTTTCTTGCTCATGAGATAATTTCTAGGAATTTGGAAGTTTGCCAAAGCAATGCACGTCTATTAAGGTGGAATCCCTTGCATCTTCTGTCAATGGTCTCCCTTCCCTTGGACCAAGGAATCTTTTCTGTAACAGTTCTTCTCACTTGTGTAATGATCTTAATCTCCTCCTCTACATTCCTGGGGCCTGTTAGATGGTCCACCACACAAAGTGAAGAGAGGCAGAAAAGAGGAAAGGGAGAAAACAGGATCCTAACAGATAAGATGCAAAATTAAGAAATGTCTTCCAATATCTCAGGGGCTGCCCCAAAGAAGAGGGAGTGAAGCCATTCTCTAAAGCACCTGAAGGCAGGACAAGAAATAACGGATGGAAACTAATCAAGGAGAGAAACAACCTAGAACTAAGGAGACACTTCCTAACAGGGAGAACAATTAACCAGTGGAACAACCTGCCTCCAGAAGCAGTGAATGCTCCAACCCTGGAAGTTTTTAAGAAGAGACTGGACAGCCATTTGTCTGAAATGGTATAGGGTTTCCTGCCTGAGCAGGGGTTGGACTTGATGACCTCCAAGGTCCCTTCCAACTACTACTATTACTACTACTACTACTACTACTTCTTCTTCCTCTTCCTCTTCCTCTTCCTCCTCCTCCTCCTCCTCCTCCTCCTCCTCCTCTTCTTCTTCTTCTTCTTCTTCTTCTTATTATTATTATTATTATTATTATTATTATTATTATTATTATTAGTTTCCCATGGCAAGTGTATCCTTTAAATTTCAACGATTCCCATAACTTGCTCATTCTGCTTTCAATGGGGCATTTTCGTCAATAGCTGATACATCGTCCTCTTCCTTCTGGGGCTCCTGTTTATCTCTCTCAGTCTGTTTCCTAACACAGAAAACCTGAAACAGAAGAACAGAGGCCTTCCCGTAAAAGAACAAAAACATAACAAAATGTGTATAATTTTCACGTATCCGTCTCTTTTTTTATATGAAAAAAGAAAAAGTGAGATTATCCCTGCATACGATCACCCTTCTTTTGTAGCTCAGAGACCTTAAATCTCCAAATTTAAAAAAAAAAGAAAGTGCCCATTTGCCCTTTTCCATCTTTTAAAGGTTAAAATGTGTGCAAAAGAGCATCAATAAATTTTTTAAAAAGATCAAATGGTTTAAAAGCTACACAGAAAATTCTCCTTAAAAGCCACTGGATGTACCAAGAGTCCAGTCCAGCAGCAGACAAAGAGGCTAGTTGATGCAATGGCAAAATAAGTCAACCACAAGATTCTGCAGGATTTAATCCCTTACTACTAATAAGGGGAGAAACAAGGCATTTGTCTATATAGCTGAAGGTCCAAAGGATCCGATAAGCCAAATAGGCAGAGGCATAAAAAGAAGAGCCCCCCCCTCAAATTTTCCCATCTCCAAATCATATAAAAGAACTGAATAGTGTTGATGGCTTTCTTTTTCCTTCCACCCCTGTAGAATGATTGTTCCCTTCAAATATTGCCCTGCTATAATTTCATCCTTTTTATCAGCAGTTCATTTCTTTGCTTAACTGTTCCTCCCCCCCCCTACTGTTTATGATAATTGAATAATGCTATAAAAGATAATGATGGCCTCAATTCCAGCTTGATTCCCAGGGATTTCACAAACTATGGAGTTTTGCTTGCAAAAACACAGAAGGGATTTGGTCATTGCATGTTTTCCAGAATGTATTTATTTATTTATCTATCTTTGCAACTTCCTGGTATCGTAGCAGTCCAGGGATTCTTGATGGTCTCCCATCCACGTATGAACCAGGGTTGACCCTGCTTGGTTTCGGAACTTGGATAAGGGTTAAAGGCACCACGTGCAAAGACTAATTGTGCTAATCACTGCCTCCATCAGTGACTGTGTGTTGATTGTGATTGTATGCTGTATGAATGTGTTTTGGATTGAATGAATGTGTTTTGGATTGGATGGTTGATTGTTATTGTAAATTAATTTTATTGTATTATTGTTGTAAGCCGCCCTGGGTCTCAGGAGAAGGGCGGCATAGAAATTTAAATAAAGTAAAGTAAAGTAATCTGAGACACTAGCAAAGATGAGAACCGACAAAAGCGCTTTTTCTCGGCTAATCTTTGGGTTCTCCTACCAGTCACACTGGATGCTTGCAACCAGGAAATTTACTCTGTTCCCACTGCTAATCCTCTGCCATGCCTCTTTGGAGGTTAACTATCTCCAACCCGGAGTTAATTCCAAGTTTTTGAGATTACAGGTAGTCCACAATTTATAATCCCAGTTGCAGCCATCATCAGGTCTTCTGAAAATGCATCCCCCAGTTTATGCAGAAGGTGAAGAAGAAATACTTTAACAAAGAAAGAGAAAAAAATCTATCTTTCCAATCAGTTCCTGGAATGACCCCTGTTCTTACAGCTTCTAAGAGAGAAAGGAATAAAATCTCCTTGTTCAATTTTTTATCCTGCCTTCATTCAGTTTCTCCACGATGCCCCACATCTCTCCCCCCCCTTTGTTCTCTGATGACCCAACCACCTACTTCCTGGGGTGATTTTTTTTCTGCTTGAAAACAATTTGAGGAAATTCTTGTTTTTTCTCTTAACACTTGATCTCCTTGGGATGCCCTCTTCAATGTATTTCTGCAGTTATTTATGTTGCACTTGTGATGCCCATGGTCCACTTTTTCTCTTCTCCTTTCTGTGCTCTCTTTTGGATTGAGCTTTCCTTCCTGAAAGATGCATTTTAGAGTATCCCTGGCCCTCCTGTCTCATGTTGGTTCGGGCTGACCCCTTCGTACATTGCGGAGTGCAATTCAACTCTTGTGGCTTTAACAAAAGGCATCTCTAGGCATTATGAAGACATGTGGTTCTTTTGATTCATTTCTACAATTGCCTTCCTTTTTAAAGGACTCCCCCATCCCAACAGGTGCCCAGATTGGAACCTGCTATCAACTTCCCTTTTGCCTGTTGGCTACAGATAAGAGAGTTGTGAGTCCATTTCCCGTTACTTCCAGAATACCTACAACTCTTCCCCTAAACACTAAAGCACAGCATCAAACTCTTCCTGGAATTGGCACTTGTGTGAAAAATGGCCGTAAGTCAATTTTTTTACAGTGATGTTGCAACTTTGAATGCTCACTAAATGAATTGTTGTAAGTCAAGGACTACCTGTAATGAGGATTCTGGCAAGGTAAAGACAGCTGCAAAGCTTGATCCCAAGATTGTTATGCCTCTGAATGGGCTGCTGTTGGGTTCCACCAGATTCGACTGGTAAGCGTACATGAGAGAGAGAGAAACACACAGAGAGAAACAGAGAGAGAGAGAGAGAGAGAGAGAGAGAGAGAGAGAGAGAGAGAGAGAGAGAGAGAGAGAGAGAGAGAGAGAGAGAGAGAGAGAGAGAGAGAGAGAGAGAGAGAGAGAGAGAGAGAGAGAGAGGAGAGAACAGAGAAGAGAGAGAAACAGAAGAGAGAGAGAGGGAGAAAGAGAGAGGGAGAGAGATAGAGAAACAGAGGAGAGAGAAAAACAAAGAAGAGACTGAGGGAGAAACAGAGAGAGGGAGAAACAGAAACAGAGAGAAAAAAACAGAGAGGGGGGAACAGAGAGAGAAACAGAAGAGAGAGAGATAGACAGACAGAGAGAGAAACAGTGAAAAAGAGAAACAGAGAGAAACAGAAAAGAGAGAGACAGACAGACAGAGAGAGAGAGAGAAACAGAGAAAGAGAGAGGGAGAGAGAGAGAGAGAGAAAGAGAAACAGGAGAGAAACAGAAAGAAAGAGAGACAGAGAAGAGAGACAGGGAGAAACAGAAAGAGAGAAAGGAAGAGAGAGGGAGAGAGGGAGAGAGGGAGGGAGAGAAAGAGAGAAAGAGAGGCAGAGAAGAGAGAGAGAGAGAGAGAGAGAGAGAGAGAGAGACGGGGGGGCTGAAACTTTGCAAAGGGGCGTTGTAGAGGGAGGAGAAAGACGCGAGGAGGGGAGGGAGGCAGAGAAAACCGCGCGGGAGGATACTGAGACAGAGAAAGAATTCTGCTTCATCCTGGACGGAGATGGAAGTTGGATTTACCGGCCAGAAGATGCGCTGAAGGGGGCGGAGGGGGGCGGCTGCAGGAACAGGGACCCTCGGCAAGCAGCCGCACCTTCCCCCCCTTTTTAAGGGTCCAGGCAGTTTCCAAACTCCAGAGCTCCGGGACCCACTTCCTCGGGGAGCGGGGGGGGCGTTCGGGATCAAAAGGAAAACCGCCCCACCTTCTTCGACCACCCCCCCAACAACACACCGTTTTCTGCAGTTCAGCCTCCTCCCCCTCCTCTCCTCCTCCTCCTCCTCCTCCTCCTCCTCCTCCAGCCGCCACTCGGATCTTGTCGCGGCCGGGCTGGCCCCGGAACCATGCCGCTGCCCTGCCGGAGCTGGACGCTGGCGCTGCTCACCCTGCTCGTGGGAATCCTGCTCTTTGCGGACATCGCCGAGATCGAGCTGGAGATCGGGTACAAGAAGTGGCGCGCGAGAGGGGCAGCCCACCCACCCAGCCACCCACCCAGCCAGCCAGGGGTCTCTTCTCTTGGGGCTGCTTAAGAACAGTTTGGGAAGCAGGAGGAAATCCAGAGGGGGCGGGAAGGCGGGGGGGGGGCTGAGTGGGGAAGCTGATAAACGGGGTGGGGGGTGGCTGGGTGGGTGAGACAGGTGGAGGCGACGGAGCGGCTCTGCTTGCCTAGGCAGCAGGGGGTGGCCTGGAGCGGTGGGGGTGGGGGGGACAAAAGACAGGCTGCTGGAAGAAAGGGGGTGCCGAAGGACTTCGGGGAGGGGCTGGGAGGGGGCGCCGGAGTTTTCTTTGTTTCCAGCGCCGCCTGTTATGCCTCGGCGCCTGAAGGAGGGAGGGAGGGAGGGAGGGAGGGAGAAACGGAGCTGGCGGGGAGGGGGGGACGCTTTCTTTTTATCACACACACAACCCCCCCCACACACACACGCTCCGGGAGCGAAGAATCGGCGGCTGGCCAAAGCAGGGAAGGGTTGGGGAGGGGGCGAAGGGGGCGTGGAGGAAAGCACCCCGCCCAGCGCGCTCCTCAATTGCCATCGTTTCGGGAAATTCGCCTGGCCGGTGGTTGGGGTCCCCCCTCTGCCCCCCTCTTGCTTCTCCTGGGCTCCGCACCCCACTTCGCGGGCTGGCTGCTTTAATGCCCGGGAGGGGCTCAGCCTCGGCGTCGGCTTCCACTGCCGGCCAGAGAACCTTGAGAGGGTTCCTCTGAGCAGGTGCAGAGCTCAGCTCCTTCTTAGCCGGTGCAGAACCGTTCCGGGACTTCGCCGGTCGGACCCCAAAAGACAGCCAATCAGCCCCATCCCCGCAAAGCCCGCTTTTTTTAGTTGCCTTGGCAACCCCCGCGCTTAGACCCCCCCCCCAAAAAAACGGGGAAGGGGGTCTTTTGCAAGCAAGGGAGCTGACGAGCCCCTGGGAAGAGTTTGGAAAAGACCCCATCTTCTTAACCCTAGTCTGAGCGCCCCGAACCGGGCCGGCTCCCTGCGTTCGCACAATGAGCTAAGCCCAGCTCGTCTGAACGGCGGTGACTTGTTGGGTGGCTTAACGTGATGTAGGAACCCCGCCGGTTTGATTAGTTCATTGTTCAGCGGGTTGTGCAGCCCTACGCACCCTCCTAAGACGCCTCACTTCCACCACAGCATTTAGCACAGAAGCGAAAGTGAGTTAAATAAATGAGATGGGCTTTGCATGACTTATATGTTGGTTATAAATTGGTTTTCCTGGCTTTAATTTGGGTGGGATTCCGCCCCGTTGTGACTGTTTCTATAAACCACGGTTAGACCAACCCTGCCTTAGTCTGACCAGCAACCCTACCTTAGAAGGAAAGACCAGTAGCTCATATCCAGGCAGGGCTAGAAAGGGACCGGCTGTGGACCATAGGGTTTGGAGTCCAACCCATGGAGGAAGGCTTATTAATGCCTATTAGTAACGGGCAAGGAACGAGTCACGAATCCTCCAGGAAAAACCATTAGTTCTCACCAGGATCCTGGAAGTGATAGAAAGAAAAGCAGTCAAATGGTTCTTCTTCAGCCTTGTTTGGAAAAAGGCACTTCTTGGTATCAATGAAGATGGAGGCAGAAATGAGGAGGGGGTCACTTGTGGTCCAGAAGAGCAATTCAACGAATGAGAAAAGCTTCAAGGATTGTCTGACGACATCCGGAGCACTTGTGGCTCTGGAAAACCAAACAGAAGCATTGCTGGATCAAATCTGATTTGGGACTGGGGAACTCAACATCTTGGGTTTGAGTTTCCAACACACCCTTAACTAGAACAACAGAATGGCAGAACTGGAAGGAACTTTGGAGGTCTTCTAGTCCAACCACCTGGTCTGGCAGGAAACCCTTTCAGACAAACGGTTGTCTGACCTCTTCTTAAAAACTTCCAGTGTTGGAGCATTCACAACTTCTGGAGGCAACTCCACTGGTTAAATTGTTCTCACTGTCAGGAAATTTCTCCTTAGTTCTAGGTTGTTTCTCTCCTTGATTAGTCTCCATCCATTGCTTCTTTTCCTGCCTTCTGATGTTTTGGTAAATAGTTGATCCCCTTTTCTTTGTGGTGGTCCCTCAGATGTTGAAACACTGCTATCATGTCACCCCTAATCCTTCTTTTCATTGAATTCCAGCAACCGTTCCTTATATGTTTTAGTCTCCAGTCTCCTAATCGTCTTTGTTGCTCTTCTCTGCACTCTATTCTAGAGTCTCAACATCTTTTTTACCTTGGGGAAGAAGTTTTATTATTCCATGTTGCTTGATACTCCTTGGCAAGGGTGAAGATTTCATGATTTGGGGTTTAGTCTGCTCTGCAAATTAAGTCTCTTTAGGCAATGATGGCTTGGTGTCTTGTGTGAATCCAAGACTTGGGTTAATTGAGTAACTAGGTTAAATGTATCATGAGGCAGCCCAGAGGGACACCAGGTTTCACAGCTCAATTCTTCTCTGTAGATCAAGTTGGGGAATTTTTTCATGGCTAGGAGCAGTGTTGGGATTCAGCCAGTTCTCATCACCTCGGCAGAACCGGTAGCTAATCTTTTGTTGCCCAGGCCCAGAATGGACTTCCGGAAGCGGCATCCACACAGAGAACCGGTTGTTCACCTATTTGACTTCCACCACTGACTAGGAGTCACCTAAGGTGACACAGGTGGGAGGTTCACAATAACCTGAGTTGGCAGGTACGGCACCATGGCCAGGTTGCAAAACTCTAGTCAGCCTCTGAGGACAGCTGAAGAGAGGACAGATTCCAATTTACGACCAAGGTTTGAGCCCAAGGTTTCCACTGCTCAATGAAGCATTTGTTTAAGTGAATTTTGCCCCAGTTGATGACCTTTCCTTGCCACCGTTGTTAAGTGAATCACTGTAAAAGTTAAGTTAGTAACACAGTTGTTAAGTGAAATCTGGCTTCCCGATTGAGTTGGCTTGTCGGAAGGTTGCAAAAGGTGATCCCATGATCCGGGACACTGCAACCATCATAAGTATGAGTCAGTTGCCAAGCATCTAAACTTTGATCACGTGACCCTGGGGAATGCTGTGACGGTCATAAGTGTGAAAAACGGTCATAAGTCACTTTTTTCAGTGCCGTTGTAACTCCAAGTGGTCACTTCCTGTGCAAGACGTTGTAACCCTGGTAACCAAGACAGGCTGACAACTGATGAGGCAAGGTTTTCCACTTTTTTAAACTCTGTCTGTCAGGGTTGATGATGTTTTCTATAAATTATGTTAAAGGTGCTGTTTCAGGAGGCAACTGGACTTTCTTGTTTTCTTTGAAGACGTTTCGCTTCTCCTCCAAGAAGCTTCTTCAGCTCCATAGGCTGGAGGGTTTGTCTTGTTCCCATCTCAAAATGTTGGAAAACTCTGCTTTTGATTTGTCAGCAGGAATGGCTGGAGAAGATCCCAAGATGGAAAAAAAAGAAAAGAAAAGTAATTTGAGAGCTCCATGTATTTAAGAAATACTTAAAAATTGGGCAGGGAATCCAGACTATTGAAAGAAAAATGACTTGGTTTGAAACTGTGGTGAACATTTGAAATTATTACCACCGTTATGTGTTTCTGATGTCTTACAAGCATGCTGTTTTTCCTCTGTATTTTCCCTGTTCTCTGTTCTGGAAAGCTGAATCTATAGCATATGACTTGGTTTTTTTTCCAAGTACTTCCACATGTGATATTGGCTTCCGGGTGGTTTCTTATTTGTTTGGGATGGATTTCTCTTCATGTTCAAAGCAATTCATCTTTTTTTCTGTTTATTTTCTGAAAAATCTTTACCCTTTTGATTCAATCTACTTTTTAATGGAACAAAATGAGTGGAATGGGTGTGTGGCCCATTGTCAAGCTGGCGTAAAACCAACCGATAAGAGGAACTAATGGAAACAGCACTTCAGATTGGATCAGAATATCTTTTGATGTTGACTTATTTAATGGTTCATTCATTCACTCGTTCAATTTCTATAGCAAGTGACTCTGGGCAGCAGACTAGATTTAAGACCCGTTCTGCCCATTTTTACCTGAGATGACGTAGCTTTCATCTTGTGTTTATAATGTTAGTTTAACATTCAGTTGGAACAGGATACTTAAGAATTTAATAGAAGAAGAATAAAAGAAAATAAAAGAAGAAGCAGAGATATCCATAAGGAGGGGGTTAAATGTTAAAAAAGGTGGGCTTTGATTATATGGTTGGCCACCATCTTGACACTTTGACCCCTGCCCTCTTGGAACAAGAAGAGAAAATGTCAAGAAAAATTGGGTGATGTTTAAAAGTGGATTTTTTTTCACTTTCTACAAAAGTGAGAAACTTTCATCTTAGGAAGGAAGGGAGGAGGGAGGGAGGGAGGGAGGGAAGGAAGGAAGGAAGGAAGGAAGGAAGGAAGGAAGGAAGGAAGGAAGGAAGGAAGGAGGGAAGGAAGGTCAGATTGCCAAATCACTATAAGAAGGAAGAATAATTGGGTTGAGAAAACAGGAAAACAAAATCATGGTTGGATTCCAGGCACTGTCACAATGTGTTGACTGACCTATTCTTCAAATCACCTGCGGGCAGGACAAGAAGAAAGGATAGAAGCTGATCAAAGAGAGATCCAACCCAAAATTAAGGAGAAATTCCCCCACAGTGAGAACAATTAACCAGTGGAATGGTTTGCCACCAGAAATTGTGGGTGCTCCATCACTGGAGGCTTTTAAGAAGAGACTGGACAGCCATTTGTCTGAAATGGTATAGGGTCTCCTGCTTGAGCAGGGGGGTGGACTAGAAGATCTCCAAGATCCCTTCCAACTCTGTTATTCTGTATTTGGTATTCTAATCCAATTCTAAAAATAAAGGGAGAGAATTAAAAACAACAATCAGTCTATGAAGTGGTGAATAGGTGTGTTAGAAACAAGGATGCCTTGCAGAGATGAAAGAACTGGAGAGGTTTAATGAATGGGGTTGATATAAATCAGATTTAGTTTGATTTCCTTTTCTTATCTCTTATTTTTCATTCCTTTGCCTTGCTTCTTCTCACTTCTTCTCACTTGTCTTCTACCCCTTGCATAACACGATTTTACTTCAAAAGGGAAAAGTGTAATGCGTATCTAAGTTTATAAGTATGATTGGAATGTAGTTAAATGTATGGCTTCACCTCTGCTTTTTTCCCTACCCTGTGGATTTATTTTTATGTTTACACTTTCAAGGCAAATACCTATTTATTTATTTTTTTGGTACAATGTGCTTTATTATGGGTATACATTTGAGAACTCAAATCACAGATGCCCCCTGAAAGCTTTAATATAGCTTTCGGAGCCCGTCCAAATATAATGGTCACTAAATTATAATGCTGAATGTGACAGAAAGGGGAAGGAATTGTCAGATTCATGGGGAGCACCCATTAACTGCCTGTAATGTATTGTAAATGACTTTAATTTAATTTAAATGGAGTTAAACCCATATCCTGACCCCACTGGAATTTGTCCAATACCTATTCAAAAGCCAAAGGTGGTGTTTAGATTGAAAAGTGATGTGTGTACCCTTGCATTTGAAGGGGGGGAAGAGAGAGAAAGAGATAGAGAGGAGAGACAAAGAGAGAGAGAAAGATGGAGGGAGGGAGGGGGAGAGAGAGAGAGAGAGAGTGAGAGAGAGAGAGAGGGGGGGGAGATGGTCAACAGGAGGGGTGTCCAATCTTCAACTCCCAGAATTCTCTTGCCAGCTTGGCTGAGGAATTCTGGGAGTTGAAGTCCATAAGCTTTAAAGAGGAAGGGGTTAAAATCTATAAAGAGATTTCTTAAGCCAGCTTCATTTCCAGCTGGTTTACGCTTGGGAGACTAACTGCTGAAAGCTGCAGTGTGAAGAAAAAAAAAGACCCAGCCCTCTGGGGAAAGATGTAATAGATCTGAAAGAAAGCAGTCTTGACGAGTGGATGAATATAAGCAGAGAAATGAAGGGCTATGTTTAGTTATGAATGAAAGGTCTAAATTGTATCTGAGAAAGTATGAATTAGTGTTCGCCAGACTATTATGAGTATCTATGAAATAGGAATCTGTACGTTGGTAATAAAATATATGTTACATTCCAGTGAATGGTGATCATGAAAGGATCAGAAATGAATTTTGGGGGGAAACAGAGTGACATTCTGAATTAATATAATTGGAGATGGGAGATGCTTTGTTAGGAACCATGATTAAATGGATGTACAGAGTGTCGCAAAGAATCTTTGGGTCACCCAAAGACACAAGAATGAATGAGAATTATATTGTGAGCATCTGCTAAAATACTGCTTCAGATATATAACTCGGGCATGCAAGAATGAATGAGAATTATATTGTGAGCATCTGCTTAAATACTGCTTCAGATATATAACTCGGGCATACGTCTATTGAGATATGCACAAGAAAAATGACTTCTTTCATTGTTTATAACGAAAATATGAGAGAATTAATGAGCAATTCAGGAGTGAGTCTCAATATATGAAGGAGCATTAATTGACAGAGTCAAGAGTGAATTTGGAGTGAAACGGACATGAAAGTAATTGGAACGAAAGGAGAATGTCTACTGGACTAGAAGAAAACTTCTTCTTCCATGTCTAGATCAAACTTTAAATGGCCAGAATGAAGCCAGCTTCTTGCTTTAACATTGGCTAAAGATAAGTCATTATTGGTACATGTTTCTGGAAGTAGCTGACATACCAGCAGATGAGCCAGGCTCTATGTCTCTCCACATTCACGCAGTGTGTTGTTATCCGCTTGAGCATATTGGCCCTCCAACTCTCAACCTATTCAGTGTCCTTCAAGTAGTATAAGGGAGGTCAGATCCTTCAGCCATATCCTCCTTTAAGTTTATTCCTCGCTCGATGGTCTCCTTCCTCCATCTTTTGATTCAATTGTAAGGTGGCGGGAGTAGATGGTGTCACTGGAGAAAAACAGATGTGGTTTACTTATAATAATAATAATAGTAAAGTTGGAAGGGACCTTGGAGGTCATCTAGTCCAACCCCCTACTCAGGCAGGAAACCCTATACCATTTCGGACAAATGGCTGTCCAGTCTCTTCTTAAAAACTTCCAGTGTTGGAGCATTCACCACTTCTGGAGGCAGGTTGTTCCACTGGTTAATTGTTCTAACTGTCAGGAAGTTTCTCCTTAGTTCTAGGTTGCTTCTCTCCTTGATTAGTTGAATCACTTCTCATCAACCTGCTTGCTTTTCATCTTGGTTAGAAGATGTTTCATGGGATGTTTGAAGGACAGCAGAAAAAAAGTCTCTGAACACAAGAAAGTATCTAAGCATCTTGTCTCCAAATGATGAACTCTGCTCCTCAGGGCAGGAGAAACCACTGCGAGCAGTTCATAAATAATACATTTCCTTTGTTTTGCAGGAATTCTGGGGACCAAGGTGCAGTCCGATCAGCAGTGAGCAGTTTACACAGCAGATCTAATAGGTTCGTAAAACAGATGATGTGTTCC
Source organism: Bothrops alternatus (assembly GCA_034064705.1). NCBI lineage: Eukaryota > Metazoa > Chordata > Lepidosauria > Squamata > Viperidae > Bothrops > Bothrops alternatus. The sequence goes on along the minus strand of JARGCV010000275.1, from coordinate 222,923 downwards.
TTTGTTTTCTGCTTGAAGAGGCTATTCATCTCCTTCATTGTGTCATTTTCTGCTTTTCAATGTGTTTGAAGAGAGATGCTTTATTGACTTACTCTCTAGATCTGTTTTTTTTTTCATGTTTCTGGGCATTTTCTGCATAGAGACTAAACAGTATATCCCTTTAGGCCATGTTTGGTTAATTATGGTTTGTGACTAAGCCACAAATGTGCCAACATTATACTAAGCCACAATGGTTCTAGAAAACCATGGATAGCTGGCGAATCCAGCCATTAACTGGTCAGGCGAGTTGAAGACAAATAAACAGCTGGCTCTTTCCTGGATCCAAAAGCATTTCATCCATTTCTGAAGTTTTCTACATCTCTGTGTGATTACCCCTTAATTTACATCAGATGGGTACAGGCAAGTTGTTCTCCACAATGAGAACAAACAACAGCATTTGTACCTTGCCTTCTGTCTTCAGATTTTAGTTTCAAAGAAGTCCTTTGTTTATATTACCAACATATGTGAGAAGTTTCGAAGGCAATTTAGTCTTGCAGGTTGACATTGTGGCAATCTCATAAACACATAAAAATGTGTTACCGGTAGCAATATGTTCCCTTTTATCAAATTGAAAAAAAGGGGGACAATCGTATCTTGAGTCATTGATCTGAAGAAGTGGCATGTTGACCAGAAGTTACTGGTCAACAAATCAGCACTAGTTGGGGGGGGCAGTTCTCTAAGAGGGTGAAGTTTCTTTCTCCAAGCTTCTGAGTTGGTTCCCAAACGTTTCATTACCAGGCTAGATACCTACCTACCTATCCATCTTCTTTGCTCTCCTTTTTTTCTCTCCAGAACGGAAGGGACACTAAATGGGTCTTCATCTCCATCTGTTGCTGAAAAAAGTAATGACAACATTAAGATCCATGACCAGACGGTTCAATCCCAGTGGAGATACAATCAGACGCTGTCATTGACCATCAGGTATGGGAAATGGCCTGCAGAGACAAGTGTCAGCCATGGTTGACAAATGACAGGCAAAGGCCAAGTGGGTGCCAGTTATGTGGTGGACAAGAAGTAGAACAACCAGGGGTCAAATCCACTGTCCATTCATGGGGTGAGTTTGGGCCTTCCAAATGACAGGCGGGCAGCTTCCTTAACACAAATGATTTTAAAGATAAGCAGAGTAAAATTGCTTAAAAAGCTCCTGGGAAAAGCCAGTATAGGTAACCCTTACTTACCATCATTCATTTAGTGACTGTTCAAAGTTACAAAGGAACTGAAAAAGGTGACTTATGACTGTTTTTCACGTTTATGACCGTTGCCACATCCCCGGGGGTCACGTGATCAAATTTCAGAAGCTTGGCAACTGGCTCACATTTATGACAGTTGCCGTGTCCCGAGGGGGGGTCACGTGATCCCCTTTTGTGACCTTCTGACAAGCAAAGTCAATGGGGAAGCCAGGTTCGCTTAACCGTGTTACTAGCGTAACAATTGCGTTGATTCATTTAACCACTGTGGCTAGAAAGGTTGTAAAATGAGGCAACAATGCTTAGCAACCATCTTGCTTAGCAACAGAAATTTTGGGCTGAGTTGTGCTTGTAAATCGAAGACGACCTGCATATTGTACAGTTATTCTTAACAAGTAGAGAGGTCAGTTTCTAAGCCCAAATCCACTTTCTCCAACCTGATGTACGATCCCGGCTGCCATCTTGACTTCTCGGACCTCCACCTCCTATCCCTACTTCAGATTTCTTAAGGCTTCAGTTCCCAGAATTCCTGAGCAAAGATGTCTCAATCTTCCCCCTGCTCTCAAAAACAAAAGAAGAAATACAGTACTTATATTCATGGGCCCCCCTCCCCGAAAAAAAAATGCCTTCATATTGTGGAATATATAAAAAAGAAACCATTTGCAGGCACCAATGAATTACTTTCTCCTTTTGTTCCATTGTACCCTTCTGTTTGGATAAGCTGGAGTCCCTCAAAGAATTGGATGGCTCCAGGCTAGAAAATCTTGTTGACAGAACTGAGGAAATGATTTTTGCATGAAGTGCACATAGATTATGCATGCCATGAAGTATTAGTATTGCAGAAAAGGCCTCGGAGTTGAGCTGAACGCCTGATGAATACACATCCGTGGTATCCGCTGGTCAGCAATGGAGGCCTACCTTTCAACTTCTTGGTTTTCTTTTTGCCTTTTTTGGGGGGGAGGGGGTCCTCTCCCTCCCCCAATTTTCCTTACTAATCTGGGATCTGATCTGGCTGCTATCTGCAACAAGGTTATGGAAATCAATGTCAGTACAGGAAGGAAGGGAAGGGAAGGGAAGGGAAGGAGATGTGGAAGTGCAGAGCAAGAGAAGAAGGAAGGAAGGAAGGAAGGAAGGAAGGAAGGAAGGAAGGAAGGAAGGAAGGAAGGAAGGAAGCCGAGAGCAAGAGAGGAAGGAAGGAAGGAAGGAAGGAAGGAAGGAAGGAAGGAAGGAAGGGGAAGGGAAGGGAAGGAAGGGAAGGGAAGGAAGGAGATGTGGAAGTGCAGAGCAAGAGAAGAAGGAAGGAAGGAAGGAAGGAAGGAAGGAAGGAAGGAAGGAAGGAAGGAAGGAAGGAAGGAAGCCGAGAGCAAGAGAGGAAGGAAGGAAGGGGAAAGGAAGGGAAGGAAGGGAAGGGAAGGGAAGGGAAGGAAGGAGATGTGGAAGTGCAGAGAAAGAGAGGAAGGAAGGAGATGTGGAAGTGGAGAGCAAGAGAGGAAGGAAGGAAGGAAAGAAAGAAGGAAGGAAAGAGATGTGGAAGGGGAGAGGAAGGAAGGAAGGAAGGAAGGAAGGGGAGGGAGGGAGGGAGGGCTAGGCAGTATTCCTGAAGCATAATGGCTCTTTCTGTTCTTCTCTTCTGAAAGAAAACACATCCTGAAGTTTTTGGATGCTGAGAAAGACATCTCGGTGCTGAAGGGAACTCTGAAACCAGGAGACATCATCCACTATGTGTTTGACAGAGACAGCACCATGAATGTTTCGCAAAATCTCTACGCCCTCTTACCCAGGACATCCCCCCTGAAGGGCAAGCATTATCAGACCTGTGCCATCGTGGGCAATTCGGGCATCTTGCTGAACAGTGGCTGCGGCAAGGAAATTGACACCCACAGCTTTGTGATAAGGTAACAGTCCACGGAAAGGGCAGAGTGTCTCCTCAGCTTTAGGCAGGGTAGGACAGCCCTTGGATGGTAAAGAAGCAGGCTATCTTTTAGGAAAATTTCTTTCTCTCCCTCCTTCTCTCCTTCCTTTTCTCCTTCCCTCCTTCTCTCTTACTAACGTACCACCTAAGTAGGCTGCTTAGTTCCTTATTGGCTCCTTCCTTATTTCGTTTAAACTGCGAGCCTAAAGAAGCTGTCGACAGATGGAAAAAGGCTTGGACCATGGAAGCTGTGCCATCTAGAGCAGGAGGCATCAGAGTGGCACAAGCAGCATCGTGCCCAAAGGAGTAGAACTTCGGCACAAACCTATAATAGCAATAGACTTATATACCGCTTCACCGGACTTTACATCTTTCTCTAAGCGGGTGACAGAGTCAGCCTCTTGCCCCCAACAATCTGGGTCCTCATTTTACCAACCTCAGAAGGATGGAAGGCTGAGTCAACCTTGAACTGGTGAGAATCGAACTGCCAAACTGCCGACAGCGGGCAGTCAGCAGAATTAGCCTGCAGTGCTACATTCTAACCACTGCGCCACCAGGGCTCCTATGTTGTGTTTCTCATTTGGAGGCAGGTAGTAAGAGACCGGCAGACCATCCATGAATGGACATTCATAAGTGGTGGCCACCTAAGAACCAATCAAGTGTAAGATTGATTTTTTATTGATTTTTACCTGATTTTTGCAAAATTATTTTTTTCTTTGAACGAAAGAAGCGTTATTAAGGAAAAAAATAACACAGGAGAATTTCTCTCCTTTGCTCTAGATCAGGGATCCCCAACCCTCGCTCCATGGATGGTACTGGTCTGCAGCCTTTTGGGATCGGGGCCATACAAGCGGCAGGCGAGCGCATGAAGCGTCATTTGTGCATGCACGGAATATGGGTTATGCCTGCGAAACCATCCCCCATTGCCACCGCTGCCGGTCCATGGAGTCAGAAAGACTGAGGATTACTGCTCTAGATGATGTCTAGAATGTAATATGTACTGTCCTTTTTTTTAGTATTTATGACTCTTATTGTTTTATCTAAGTATAAAATATAAAGGAAAATAAAAATAGGAAACTAAGGGAAGGAAAAAGAGAGGGGAAAAGAAAATATGAGGTACAAGAGAAAAAAGGATGAAGTGTTGACTTCCAACTCTTTTTAGCACAGTAGAAGATAACATTACGACCTCAGCTTTTTGCTTTGACACATTAGTATATACTAGCCATTTCCGTAACAACAAATCTCTCCAATCAGCACAACCAAAGTCAATGTTTCATATATTTTTTTCATCACAAGCACAAAATCCAGAAGTGATTTCCATATTTTTTTTAAACATATCCTCCTCTCGGAATAAAACAATCAATTTCTGCTTTTTTCTTCCTTGCTGTGGAAATAACACGTATTTCTGTTTGCACTTAATAATCTTTATAAACTATCACCATTTATATTAACAAAATCCACTGTATTCTTTCAGATCCTTTAACCTTAAAGGGAAACCTGAGCCTGTATCCTAATCATTTCCATTTCCAGATGCAATCTAGCCCCAGTGCAGGACTATACCCACGACGTTGGAACGAAGACCGGTCTGGTCACCATGAACCCTTCCGTCATCCAGCGTGCCTTTGAGGACCTGGTGAATGACACTTGGCGGGAGAAGCTGCTTCAACGTCTTCATAGCCTCAATGGCAGCATCCTTTGGATCCCGGCATTCATGGCCAAGGGGGGAAAGGAACGGGTGGAGTGGGTCAACGAACTCATCCTCAAGCATCACATTAACGTCCGCACCGCCTACCCGTCCCTGCGACTGTTGCATGCTGTACGAGGGTGAGCGGTTCTCGGGCTACGGAGGATGAAATAAAACAGGAGGGGAATGAATTGGGGGATGAATCCTACATTTAAAATTTGGGACGGTTCCATCATCTCAGTTGAGACAAAGCAGAGGAGATGGAGGGAGTGATGGAGGGCTTCTGAGGAGCTCTGCCTTTATATTCATGCACTGAACTGTTAAGGGAGGATAAAAGTGAGAATTGAGTTTTGTAGCCAGGGAAAAGTGTGAGAAAGCAGCTCAGAATAATATCATTGTCACACCTGCCTCGACTTGGATCCTTAGGAAAGAAAGACCCTTGAGTCCATTTTGTGCAAAAAAAGGTATAGTTTTACTAAGAGCCAAGGGGGTTACAGTATAGCAAAGCCAGAATTAAAGGTTAGACTAGCCAAATCCAAGTCCCGCAGGCGTTCATCGTATGTTTTCGTCTCCGGGCCTTTGATCATCTTAGTTGCTCTTCTCTGAATTTTTTCCAAACTCTCAACATCTTTTTTGTGATATGGTGACCAGAATTGGTTGCAGTATTCCAGGTGTGGTCTTACTAGGGCTTTATATAGTGGTAATATTACTTCGTGTGACCTTGAGTCTATATAAAGCAGTAATATTACTTCACGTGATCTTGATTCTATAATAATGATTTTGCGTAAAGAAGTATCCCCCCCCAGTGGTCTCAAACTCATGCCAAAGGAAGTTAACCATTCTCATATGATTTTTGTTCCTTTCCAGGTATTGGCTGACGAACAAAGTCTACATTAAGCGTCCCACCACTGGTTTATTGATGTACACCCTGGCAACTCGCTTCTGCAACCAGATTTACCTCTATGGTTTCTGGCCATTTCCCCAAGGCCCAGACCAAAACCCTGTTAAGTACCACTACTATGACAGCCTGAAATATGGCTACATGTCCCAGGCCAGTCCTCACACCATGCCTTTGGAATTTAAAGCGTTGAAGCTCTTGCACCACCAAGGAGCCTTAAAACTCACCGTCGGGCCCTGCAATGGAACAACGTAAAAAAAGGCTTCTGGCAAGCCACTTTCCTGGAGGTTGTGCCCCATGGAAGGATTGGGGAGGGGAGGCTGGGAGGAGTGGTAGATGGAGAGGTAGGTTTTCTTGGTTTGGGAGAATGGCCACCAGGGCTCTGCATTGAATCGCAGCCAGCATTTGGTGCAAGGACCAAAAGAGCTGGGGAAGAACCCTACGAGAACATGGCCTTTGCCCTTCCCAGGCCTGGAAGCCACTGTGATGTGTATGGGTACTTTAGTGTGACAACTCAGTGTTAGGCCAGATGTTGTGCGTGGTCTAGAATTGGTAGGTAGGGCCCGTTTGGCTAAGAAAGCTGGGCGTTTCCCAGTTCGTGTTGTGTTCTTGGCTTAGTGGATGTAGGGGTAGGGATTAATCCTTAGAACTGCTGTTTTTCAAGCAGGGAGAGAACAGAGCAGAGACACTGCAGGTCAGTTCTCAAAAAGCTACTGGCCAAGGAGAGCTTAACCGTGCCGTGTGGAGACTTTTTTCAACTGGGCCCATTCAGAAAGCAACAGAGCAAGGCTGACAAAGTTGACTCAGGATCCTCAAGTACAAGAGGACTGGAGTTCATGACATTTCCACTGGAAGAGAAAACATCAGCCCATTCATCAGACAGTGTGGCTCATCATCATTATTATTATTATTAGTTTAAAAAATAAAATACAGAAGCGGACTAAAAGGGCAGTATCATTTTGTTTCCCGCTGTGGCTTTCCTCTTCCATGGCAGAGATGCCCCTTTCAGTGGTACTAAATAAGCGATGCCAGTCTGGAGCATCCATTGGGGTGGTGTCAAAAGAGACAAGAGGGCGGCCATAACTGTACAAACAACACCCTGCTCCTTTTTTTTTTTTTTTTTACATGCGCTGCCCTAAGTGTGACTTGAAGGAAAGAATTGACATTCGGGGGTTTCGATTTGTGAAAGCAAATTCACAGACTGGGGTGTTTTTGTTTTTTTTTCTTTCCAACTGTTTTATTGTGCTTTAGCAGATTTGTTAATAAACCCAGTTTTAAGTCATAGTAGCAATCTGTGCCTTCATTATTGGAGGCCTGGCTTCCACAAACAGCAGAGGACAAATCGGTCTGAGGCTGGAATGGTACCCCATCCGGTGACAAATTCCTTGTGTGTCTAAATCACACTTGACCAAATAAAGTATTCAATTCAATTCATCCCTGCCCGAAAAACTTGCAGATCCAGAAGAATGTTTTACACACTGTGCAGGGAATGAAGTGCTCTGTAACACAGCAAAGATGGAAAGGAAGTTTAATCCATCTTTAATTATAGATTAATGGATAAGTATCTAAGGGGCTGCCAATATCTCAGGGGCTGCCACAGAGAAGAGGGAGTCAAGCTATTTTCCAAGGCGCCTGAAGGCAGGACAAGAAACAACGGATGGAAACTAATCAAGAAGAGAAGCAACCTAGAACTAAGGAGAAACTTCCTGACAATTAATCAGCAGAATGACTTGACTCCTAAAGTTGAGGGTGCTCCATCACTGAAGGTTTTCAAGAAGAGATTGGACAGCCATTTGTCTGCAATGGTAGAGAGTCTCCTGCTTGAGCAGAGGGTTGGTCTAGAAGACCTCCAAGGACCCTTTCAGGTTTGTTATTCTGTTGTCTTGCCCCATCTTCAGTTCCTTTCCTTTTCCCAGAAAACTGCCACAGAGCACTTAACATGGAGTTTGGTGACACACATGCCTCTTCTCTGCATGGCAATGTAAGAAATGTGTGCATGGATCACATTGCCTCTCATCCTTGGTTCATTGGTTATGTTGGCCGGGACTGATAGAATTGGAGTCCAATGGTATTTCAGTACTGGAGGGAGGGGTGATATATTCTTTGGTTCTGATGGTAGGTGGCTAGATACTCCCCTCAGAAAAGAGTAGAATGAGATATTTCAGAAGGTGCCATTATGGACAGATGAACATATGAAGGCTACTGGACCAAATTCCATTATTTCCTTCAACTGGAAAGAGCTTTCCAAGATATAAGCTAGTTATTTTCCCGTGAACAAGAACAAACAAGAAAGGTCATTTTTCCCTAATGACCCTTCTTGTTCATATTTCCAACATATATTTGAAGTCCCTTCATCCAGTCTGGATAATTTTTCTGGTGTCATAAACCAATGGAACATGTAAAAAAAAAAGAATATAGGGTAAATTTCAAATAAAACCACACCTGGAATACTGCAACTAATTTTGGTCACCATACTACAAAAAAGATGTTGAGACTTTGGAAAAAGTTCAGAGAAGAGCAACTAAAATGATCAAAGGCCTGGAGACTAAAACGTATGAAGAACGGCTGCAGGATTTGGGTTTGGCTAGTCTAAAGAAAAGAAGAAACAGGGTACAGTATTCCAGTATTTGAGGGGCTGCCACAAAGAAGAGGGGGGTCACATTATTTCTCTCAAAGAGAGAAGCAACCTGGAACTAAGGAGAAACTTCCTGACAATGAGGACAATTAGCCAGTGGAACAGCCTGACCCCAGAAATCATGGGTGCTCCGTCACTGGAGATGTTTAAGAAGAGATTGGACAGTCACTTGTCTGAGATGGTATAGGCTCTCCTGCTTGAGCAGGGGGCTGGACTAGAAGACCTCCAAAGTCTCTTCCAGTTCTATTCTATTCAATTATAGCAATCACATGCTTTCCCATTGTTCCAGTGAAGTGCAGGAAATCAGGAGCCAAGGGAGATTTATTGCATGCTAGATCTCTCTACAAGAATCTGAACTAATAACAATCCAAGCGAGTTGGCAGTAGATAAGAGTCAATGGAATTCAAGTTGGGCTGGACTTAGATCTCTTGTGGGCACAAAAGGACTCAAGACTAATGGCATGTTTGACCCCTCTCTCTGGCTCAGCCTGGTCACCTATGATTCCATCTGTATGCTCTAACCAGCATTTTTAGTTAATTCAACATTTGTACACAATTCTATTTCAAATTCTGTCTTACGTTCTTCAATACCATGAATTCTTTTATCTACTCTGAATCCTATAACCACAAGTAAGAAAGCCACTGACAACTATATCCCTCCGTCATTGGTTTTTTTTCCTTGATAATACTTTATATTTCCCTTGGGTCTTCTGTAGTTTTTCCTGTGGTGATGAATCTTCCTAAAAGAAAAAGATATATGAGATATTAATTTTCATCTTGAGTGAAACAGATTTTTATGGACTTTATCTCCTCAAACAGCGAGATGGGGGAGATATACATCAAAACTCTTCTTAAGCCCCATGATGAAATTCCTAGTACAAGAAGGATGTCTTGATTTAGAAAAGGCTATAGAGCTTGAATTTGTTGTGAACGGTTGAAGGACTTCCTAATCTTTACTAATAGGTGCCTTCCTAACCAGCTGCTAGGGATATCTCTGTCTGATGCAGCTGTGTTCCCTCATCCAAAACCCATAGCTGAGATTGTCTTTGGATCTTTCTGATCCAGAGTAGCTGTTTTCCCTCTTCTCCTGACACAAACCTTGTTATTTGCATGATGAATACAATTGGATGAAAACACAGTAGGGGTGCTGGCTATCCAGCTCCATTCGGCATCTTCTCTATCTTTCCTCAGCCACTTTGGTTCTGACAATGTGACTGCCAGAGGAGAAACAATGCCCAGATCACTAAGGAAAGCTATAACATCAAGAGGACTTTGGAAGGTTGTGTCTGGGCCCCTTGCAGGTTTGTGGACTTCAGATCCCAGAGTGCAGCCACCAGCACAGCCATTGATGAAATTCTGGGAGTTGGAGTCCACACAACTGGACGTGGCCAAGCTTGGGAAACACTGCTCTAGAAACATCTGTCTGTAAAGATGATTCTGGTCTATGTCTTTCTCTGGTGATCACTGAGGTAAAGATAAAGCATTCCTCTGTCCAGTCATGTCGGACTCTCTGCTCATCTCTGTTTCTTAGCCAAAGGAGACTTCCGTGGTCATGTGGCCAACATAAGTATATAGCAAGGTGCACGGAATGCTGTTTCCTTCCCATGGAGGTGGTACCTATTTATTTACTCATATTTGCAGGTTTCCCGTTGACAGGTTCAGCATCTTTAACCACTGAGCTATTGCACCCTCCTCTAGTGACCATAATGATGCTTTAATAATGGAGATAGAGCAGGGCCTCCTTGATTGGCTAGACCAGGGGTAGGCAACCTTGTGCTGGCTCAGGAACTCTGGGAGATGAAGTCCACGAGTCATAAAGAGCCAAGGTTGCCTACCCCTGGACTAAACAAGTACCAAACTCACTAGAGAAACTATAGACCAGATGTCAGCATAGGGACCTGGCTGCCAGTTGGGACATGCGTTTTTACATACATCTGACATGTGAGACGTTCCAAAAAATGCTGGGCAGTGCATATATTTACAGCTTCCGACAGATGGCAAGACCTGCTGCTCTAGCCATCTGTCAAAATTTGCCTTCTTCCCAGCACACAGTCAGAGGAGAGGTTGATGGATGAGGTTCCTGCTGTATTTTTGTTTGTCCCATCGTGAACTGTTAGATCGGCACCATTCAGCAGTTCTGCTAACAAAGGCAGAGTAAATAAAGAAATAAAACAGCAAAACCAACTCAGAAGAAATTCTCAGAAATGGAGCAAGGGTTTACCAAGAAAGTTTATAAATCCTAGCTCAACTCTGGCGTTGAGCTAAAAAAATTTTTGCTGCCCTTTCCAAGATTTCTCTTCAACTGCCACCATTTTGAATTGTGTTGTGGATGCAGGCCCAAACCTATTCCATCCCAGGAAGCTTTTAAATCTGAGAACCTGATATTGCTTCTGGCATCTTAATGACTTTTGCTAAAATAGTTTAGGTCTTGGCTGCGAGATGGACCGCCAAGTTGTGGACTCTTGATGCATCTCACTATTATCTCAAACAGGAAGCAATTTCTTTTGGCCCTCCAAGCTAAGTAAATGCCAAATGAAAGCCCACTATAACAACTCAATAGATTTGTTCTACTTTCTCGGATGACTCTGTTACTGACAAGAGCTGAACTTCCACTGACCTCCTTTGTCTTCACTCCTGTAAATGGAAACATCAGGCTGGGAAAATGCAGGAGAGACATCTTTGAAAAGAAAGCACATGAAGGAAGGGAGGCCATTTAAGTGATGGCTCTACCTATAAAGGTTGGTTCTCAGAATTTGTCCAGCTCTAATGCAGGGTGAAGCAAAGTTGGTGTTTCCATAAGTATCAGAGCATCCAAAGATTCTTCCCTTGAATACACAGTAACGGAGCTGGAAGAGACATCGGAGGTCTTCTAGTCCAACCCCCTACTCAAGCTTATTAATTTTCAGAAGGAGAAGAGAGAGGGGATGTGAAATAGCTTTTGCTGCTTGTGTAAAAACCAGCTGATCTTGATGTTAGCAGCTCAGTCAGTTTCGGTTTTTCCAATGCATGAATGAGCGCCAGAATGCTGTGCCGCTTGGAAGCAGGGTGGAAGTCAGCTCCACCAGCTGTCTTTGGGACTGTTCTTCTCCAGAAGGTGGCAAGTGGGGAAATATCTCAAGGCCCATCTTGTCAAGAGAACGGGACAAAAGGGATACTGATGCTGCTTGGATGGGAATCCACATAAGTGTATGTTCCATTACAAACATCTGTACTAACACCCTGAATAACAGCAGATGTTTTTTTATGTAATGTGGATCTCTCTCTCAGACTTCCTGCTGACTTCTGACATCTGCATTAGCTCCTGCTGGCAAAGGCTGAAAGAGCCCCCCCCCCCCATGCTCTCCAAATTGCCAGACATCTCAACCACTTCTTTGTTGTGAGTGCGTTGTAAACACTTAAGCAGGAGGGAAACGCTGGGACTGCTTTTTTCAATATTTGAAAAGGGCATCTTTTCCCGGCATTATGCTGAGAATTGTGGCATTCCTGTTATATATGGAATGCTTGAAATGGGATAAGAAAAAATCTTCCTTCCTTCCTTCCTTCCTTCCTTCCTTCCTTCCTTCCTTCCTTCCTTCCTTCCTTCCTTCCTTCCTTTCTTCCAGATTGCAATGCCTTGGTCTCTTCAGCCTTGAAAGACGGCGTTTAAGGGGTGACTTGATCGAAGTGTATAAAATCATGCATGGGATAGAAAATGTGGATAGAGAAAAATTCTTTTCTCTATCACACAATACCAGGACGAGGGGGCACTCCCTAAAGCTTATAGCTAAGAAAGTGAGGACAAATAAAGGGAAATATTTCTTCACCCAGAGGGTCGTTGATTTATGGAATTCACTTCCAGAAGGGGTCGTGACAGCTGTCAGCCTTGACAGCTTCAAGGCAGGGTCAGACAGATTCATGGATGCCAAGTGTATCGGTGGTTATTAAAACGGATGTCCATGTGCCACCTCTATGTTGGTTGAGGCAGGCAGGATTCCCTTGAGTACCATTTGTTGGGGGGTCAAGGGAAAGGGAGGGTTTTGCCTTCTCTTTCTGCTCAAAATCCCCATGTACAATTGGTGGGCCACTGTGGGACACAGAATGCTGGACTCGATGGGCTTTGGCCTGATTCAGCAGGGCTCTTCTTATGTTCTTATGTTCCTTCCTTCCTTCCAGAAGCTGTACTCTGCTTTTCCCCCCTTTCCTCTTGTGCCTCTACAGCAGGCATCCTCAACCCCTGGCCCACGGCCAACTACTGGGTTGTGGCCTATTCAGAACTGGGCCAGGCAAGTGGCATGCACAGCTCAACTTGCACAAGCGGTGGGCCAGCGTGTGTGCACACGTGCGCACAGCTCAACTCACACAAGTTGAGCTGCATGTGTGCATGCGCCAAGCCAACACTTGTGCAAGTTGAGCTGCATGCGTGCGTGCCCTGGGTTGCCACTCGTGTGGCCTGGTTCCCCTCTCCTCCCCCCCCAGCCAGGCTGCCAAGCAGCAAAGGTTGGGGGCTGCTGCTCTACAGGATACACCAGGTCTGCATTTCTTCTCCCAAATCTTCCTACCAAAAAGTAGACCTGCATCTTCCATTTTATTACACTGTTTATTTTATTGGCTCCTTTACTTTAGATGAGACTTCCATCAATTGATGCTTCCTCCAACTTTGCTGCTTTTCTTCTCCTGTCCCTCTGTCTACACAGAAGCAGGACTTCTACTAGAGTACACGAGCCTCCACAGTCTTCACAGTCACAACTTTTCCCCAATCAAGGCTTGTATGAATGATGGGCAGCTGTCTCCGAAAATACTTTATGTAGTTGTTGTTCATGTGGTCGTATTCTTCCATTATTTTACTCTGGATCTCATTTTCCATTTTTTCCACCAGTTTTGCAAAGTCCTTTGCTGTCTGGGCTTCATCGGTGACCAGCAGTGTCTCCTCTGCATCTTTGACTACTGTCAGGTGTATGTTGCCATCTTCAAAGTAGTGTGCCTGGATCATGATGACCCCGGTCACCTGAGTGGATGTAGAGGCAGGAGCTAGAGCAAATGTCCATTCTGATTTCCACAAGCCATTCCAGAAGGCAGAAGGCTTGTATCGGTGACTTTCAATGCAAGCCACAAAGATCTTCCGCATAGCTGTGTCTTTGACGAAGACGCTACAAAGCCCATCAGGGTAGTGGTTGTCAACATAAACTTTCATGGACTCATGGAGGGCTCTCCTCCATAGTTCTCCTTTTTTGTCCTCTTCAGGGTGAGCCTGGAAGTCACTTGGTATTCTCCTCAAGTGGTCATACTTGAAAGAGATTTGGTTCTGTGGATCCAGAAAGTAGTTCTCCTCCAGCTCATTGTGGCGAGTCAAGAGGACTTCACATTTTTTGGTTCGTACTGGTGTGAAATAGTCCTTGTTGTACACAGCACAGAGAGTGGGTGCTTCTTCACACATCATATTATCATCTTCTACTAGCATGCGTAAGTCACTGAAAGCCTCATTAAATTCTCCAGGTGGGATTTGTTTCAGGAATCTACTCACTACTTGGGCTTTTTCTTTCTTGATTTGGGGATGTTCTGCAGACAGTAGTTCTGTAGACATCTTGCCCCCCTCCTTTTTTTTTTTTTTTTGCAAAGGATGGATCTTGGAATTGTGAATACAGTTGACCTACAGACGAAAAGTACCCACAGCATTAATTTAAGATTGGTAAGGACAGTAGGTTTTGATTTTACTCTGAGACCTCATTAAATCAAGAAAACTTGCTTGTTCGTGTCATCCCCTTTCAGAAGACTGAATTAACAGAGACATGTTGGCGTGATTTAGCTCCATAGTTTTCTCTATGTCGCCTAGAATGGACTAATTAGTTTGTGTATTTCAGAGGTGGGCTACCGATACCTAGAAGCAGTTCATAAAATTTGCATCTGAAGCTATACCTGAATCAGAATTTACAAGTACAGTAGACTACAATAATGTTTGGATCTGCTGTACGACACTCCGTGGCACACACAGCCTTCTAATGAAGTTGTTGCTTTCAGCAGGTTTTTAAGCACTCCATCTCCATAAGTGGAAATATGAAAAAGTCCATCAGTATTAAAAGAAACTCACTTTTTTTAACCCCATTGGTTGTGAATCAGTCCTGCTGAAGAAGACTCAAGAAAAATGACTGACTTATTTAGATTTTTTTTAAAAAAGTTGGCAGATGAAGTTGGCTGGGGGAAAAAGAAAACCATCACCCCCTTCCCAAAGAAATGTATTTGTACCAAATGTACAGGTACAGATTAGGTAAAACGTGACTCAATAGCACTAACTGTGAGAGGGATCTTGGAGTCCTAGTGGACAATCACTTAAATATGAGCCAAAAAAGTCAACCCAGTCCTAGGCTGCATCAGCAGAAGTATAGAATCAAGGGAAGTGTTATTTCCACTTTACAATGCCTTGGTAAGACCATACTTGGAATATTTCATCCAGTTGAAGTCACTGCAATATAAAAAAGATGTTGAGAATCTAGAAAGAATGCAGAGAAGAGCAACAAACTTATTTGTGTCGGCAGATCTGGGAATGATTGGTGTTGAATGTTGGATGAATGTTTTTTTTATTAAAAAATTTGGGGTATTGTTTTAACTTTATGATCATCTTAATTTAATTTATATTAGACTTATTAAATGCGATTGTTATTTATCTATGTTGTAAGCCGCTCTGGGTCCCCTGGAGAAGAGCGGCTTATAAGTCTAATAAATAATAATAATAATAATAATAACAAAGATGATTAGAGGGCTGGAGGCTAAAACGTATGAAGAACGATTGCAGGAACTGGGTATGGCTAGTCTAACGAAGAGAAAAATTGGGGTGACATGATAGCAGTCTTCCAATATTTGAGGGGCTGTCACAGAGAATAAGGGGTCAATCTCTTCTTCAAAGCACCTGAAAGCAGGACAAAAGGTGATGGATGGAAACTAATCAAGGAAAGAAGCAACCTAGAATTAAGGAGAAATTTCCTAACAGTGAGGACAATTAACCAGTGGAACAGCTTGCCGTCAGAAGTTATAGGTGCTCCATCACTGGAGGCTTTTACAAAGAAATTGGACAACCATTTGTCTGGTATGGTATAGGATCTCCTACTTGAGCACGGGGTTGGACCAGAAGACCTCCAAGGTCCATCCCTACTCTGTTACTCTGAAATCTAAAAGTCCTTTTAATCTGAAACACAATATTATAAGAAAGCAGACATGTCAGGTGACAAAAGCGTGGAGCATCCTGGATGCATCTCTTGGTGTCCACAAGGATCCCTGTCGCTATTTTTTTTTCCTATTAGACCGATTTACTTTTTCTAAAAACGAATGCTAAAGCGCCGTGCTGCTGGAGAAAGCCACTGCTTCTGGCACAAACTGCTTTTCTAAGGATGCTTCTGGGCTCTGATAAGACCCCAGAGGCAGCCTTAGAAGATTGAAATGGTAGCTGGTCTCAAGGGAGCGCTTGCTTTAAAAGCACGCCTTTCTGCAAGAAAAATCAATTAACTGCAAGCTCTAGAAACATACGGTAACCTGGGAAGCTAGAGGAGAGCACTTCCGCAAGTTCGCCTCCTAACAGATTGATCATTGGTAGCTGGCCATTCCCAACTGAGGTAACCATTTTGTGAGAGTGCCCACAACAGGCTTCAAAATGTCAACTGTGTTCCATCAAATGGTAGTAACGGTGTTAATACCATACTACTCTGGTGTTGCGTGAGGGAAAAACCCCACTTGGTCTGTTGCACCGAGCAGATTCTGAAAAGGGCTTAATTTAGGTTGGCTCCAGGTTCCAGTCTAGTTTACTTTCAAGTATCTTTCAAGACTCTTTGGTTCTTTCTCTCCTTACCTAACCCTTTTCTAGCAAAGAGAAGAACTAGGGGAGACATGCTAGCAGGGTTCCAGTATTTGGGGGGGCTGCCACAAAGATGAGGGGATCAAAATGATCAAGATGAGGTGTTTTCCAAAGCACCAGAAGGCGGGACAAAAAAAATGGATGGAAACTAATCAAGGAATGAAGCTACCTAGAACTAAGGAGAAATTTCCTGACCGTGAGAACAATTAACCAGTGGAACGGCTTGCCTTCAGAGGTTGTGGATGTGCCATCACTGGAGACTTTCAAGAAGAGACTGGGACACTTCCTCCGGCACTTTGCTTTGAACGCCGCTCCTTCTCTCCTCCAGAGGTTACAATGAACGTTGAACATGAAATCAACCTGTTAGTTGAAGAAATTCGACGGCTGGGGACCAAAAATCCTGATGGGACATTGAGTGTGAAGTTTGGAGTGCTGTTTGAGGATGAGAAATGTGCCAACCTTTTTGAGGCTTTAGTGGGAACTCTGAAAGCTGCAAAACGACGGAAGATAGTTAATTATCCTGGAGAGCTGCTTTTGCAAGGAGTTCATGACAATGTTGATATCTTGTTATTGCAGGATTAGTTACTTTCCAGCAAATGGCATTTTTTAGGTATCTATATGTAACTCAGATCAAAATGTATTTGATTGAAAGTATATCTTCCTATTTATCTTTATAAAATTATATATAAAAATTCCTTGAAGGCCTATTAAGAAATTCTTTTCTGAAACCCTTGCTACATCATAGTTTGTTGGACCTTTTGGGCTGGGGGGGGGGAATTTGGGAATGACATTCTCAAATGTATGAAATGTTAAACTTTGAGAATTCCTTACAAATTAGCAATATTAATAACCTAAACCCTGCTTCAAACTTCCAAGGATGGGTTTATGGGGGATTCTGCAAGAATCAAAGTTACTATGGCCAAATAAAGTATTCAAGCTGGTAAAAAAAAAAAAAAAAAGAAGAGACTGGACAGTCATTTGTCTGAAATGGTATAGGGTTTCCTGCCTGAGCAGGGGGTTGGACTAGATGACCTCCAAGGTCCCTTCCAGCTCTGTTATTCTATGTTCTTACTCCTTATTTGGCTTTTGTTGTTTGAAGCCTGACCTGGGATATGCAACTTCCTGGTTCAAACAGGACCCCAGAAGAACTTGCTTGCTCTCGTTTGATTGCTCCACTGGACACTGGTTTTCAAACCTGGATATTCTATGTTTCCTGGCAACCAAGACCCGCCACTCTGATTCTGATTATTGAGTTGCAAATCAGCTTTGATGGTCTTTTCCTGTATCTCCCAGAATTCCCTCAAATCATTCCTTAAATGTTAGAAGCAAAGTTTGTCCCTAAGTGATGGGGACTGAATTCAAACTGACCTGAGGGCAAAGCAACAAATAAAATGCATTCTGGGTTTCCAGTAGGCTTAGCACATATATTTGTGATTGGGCGTGTTGGTTTTCTTCATTTGTTTTTAACACCTCCTAAAATTCAACCCTAATGTGGACCTCTCTAAGGAAATTTGTTCTAGGGGTTTTTTTAAACAAGCTTTTGATACGCAGAGTTGGCAAGGCTGGCTGGCTTTACGCTGTCTCCTCTGACAGCTACCATTTAGTTTATTTCTGAATAGGTTTCAAATGTGTGCTTTTGCTTTCAGAGATACTTACTTTCTGTTGGGCATTTTTCAGAATAAAAGAAGAAAGTCAATTCCCCGTGAGTAGACTTCCTCAGAATTCATTGGCAATTGCCGTGAATATAATGAATACATTTTGGTGGTGCAGGCAAGGGGTATGTTAATGTGGAAGAAATTGTTTTTCCTCTAAAAGGAAACATCGAATTTTTTTCTCTCTCTCTCCATTAGGGTGCTAAAAAAGAGATTGGAAGAGTGCAGAAAGCTGAGGCAGAAATGGTGATGATAATAATAAAAACAGTCTAATTTAATTGTTTGTAATTGGAGAACAAATCTCAGAAACCATATTGTCTCATTCCAAGTCCTAAAAATTGAATTCCTGAACCCAGATTATTAAAAGATAATCCTTTGGTGCAATCTATTGCTGGCAGTCTCATCTACCACCACCAAGCCACATTACTATTTGCAGAGGAGAACTTTCAACAAGTCTTTACTAGCAATTCCTTAAAAATTGCATTTCTTTCCTACTTTCCTTCTTTCCTTCTTTCCTTCTTTCCTTCCTTCCTTCCTTCCTTCCTTCCTTCCTTCTTTCCTTCCTTCCTTCCTTCCTAAATTTATAATAGACAAACTTTAGGACACACCTCGGAGACAGGAAAGGCTATATTTAAACTGAAAGGACTCTACTGTAGTTTTCTCCTTGGTTAGCAGGACATGGAAAGGGAAATACATTTTTATTTTCCAAATGTTTATATTCCAGCATATTGTACATTATGCAAAGCAAATTATATTAGGAATTGTCTGCAGCAAAAGCACAGAAGAACTCTCCTGTTTCTAGAATGTGGAGGATGTGGAAGTTGAAAATGTCACTCAACTTCCTAGATGGACAAAAATTTATAATCTGGCTGTTACCAAAACTCTGAGAAATGTTTATAGTCTTCCACACAAATCAGGTATATTAGTGACATCTCGGTCTAACATATTGTTTCTTATGGTACCCAACACTTTCTTTGGAATGTGAGGGCTCACAATCAGGGGTTGGAAAACATAGTCAGTGAGGGGGTCAGTAAGTTTACCTCCTCTAGCTGGCATTTTGCAGAAGATGTAGATAGATTAGATAGGTGATAGACAGACAGACAGATAGATTATATTTATTTATTTTGAACATTTATACAGCCACTTACTAGCTCACAGTGACTCTAGGTGGCTTACAAACAGTAAAAACACAAATAGAAAAATTTAAAAAAGATAAAAAACAATAACCACCACGACCCACCCCACCCAGTGATAGCACATGATTAAATAGGCCATTTTATGGGTTCCATCACACTCAGGGTTCCCCAGGCCCACTAGCAAAACTAGGTAGGTAGGTAGGTAGGTAGGTAGATAGGTAGGTAGGTAGGTAGGTAGGTGGGTAGGTGGGTAGGTAGGTGGGTAGGTGGGTGGATGGATGGGTGGATGGATGGATACATGATAGAGACAGATAGATGAAAGATCATTATTGATGAGATGGGATAGAGACAGACAGACGGACACAGGGAGAGACTTTTTGGGTGATGTGATGCAATACATTAGTTGGCCTAGAATTTACATATTTCTTGGCTCCTCAGTGCCTTAATTATGAGGAAGAGTTTTTTTTAAAAAAAATTAAAAAGTGACAGTTTCATCATACCGAACATGAGCAAAATGCCATCTGTATTATAAATCTCCCGAATCTGACACTGTCCCTTACGTAAGCCAGGGTTGGCAAGCCATGGCAATTTATCTTGGGACAAGTAATTTTGCAGATTCCATGCCGAACTGAAATGTAATTAGAGATGGACAGAGAACAAGATGAGGGGATGGAAAAGAAATTATGGTTCACCTGCAGACTAAATTAATGCCAATATTCTTCATTACTCCTACTTGGGTGAGAAATAATTAAGAAGAAGATAGAACACACCATCATTTAGGTGAAACAGATCAAGGTGATGTTAGCTTTTCTGTGTGTCTTTCTTCTGTTATAGTTCTCTTGAGGTCATTAAAGTCGGGGTTTTCTTCCTAAACTGGACTATCCTTTCATACTTTATTAAAGTCAACATATTTCTAAATTGGATTGACCTCTTCTACTTCAGTGGCAACAGAGGAGGTGATGCAAATGTATTGACCCAGAGAATAATCAAAGATGATTCTTTTTGAAAACGGCTTCCATCGGTACACCTCACGTTTCCCCGCCAAGAAAATCTGATATCCTGCCAGAAGTTTGCATATGTCTCCAAAAACCAATTCTACCTCTTGCCAGCTTCTGCATTATGATTTTTAAATACTTTTATTCTGCAGAACAGGTTTCGGTTTTGCCAGCTTATTCTTAGGGCTGTGGAGAAATGCATTTCCATTTCTGTCTGAAGCGTTTTGCGATTTAGAACTTTGATGGAGGTTGGAAGTCTCTCTCCGTTCCTTGAAGTTCCCTAATTATCCAAACTTTCCAGTCTGAAAAAGCACCATCTCCTTCCTGTCTTCCCTCGAGACTTCATAATGAGACTGCAGGAGGAGAGGAAGGCTGTAGACCTCCAGGTGGAAGATTGGCCAATGAAAGGAAGGACACTTGCTCATTGTGCGAAATGTGGTCACCAGATTGATGAAAACAGCATTGTGGCATTGCAGTGTAAGCTCCACTGATGTTGCAACGAAGTACAAAAGAGCTTGGATCACGATGCCACATGCACCATTTGGAGTTGCCTCTGCAGATGCTATCGGGTTTAGGAATATACAGGTGGTCCTCACTTTAGGACCGCAGCTGAGAGGCCAAAATTTATGTTGCTAAGTGAGAAAACTGTTAAGGGAGTCTTGTTCCATTGTACGGCTTTTCTTGCCACAGTTGTTAAGGTAATCCCTGCAGTTGTGATTATGAATATTGCATAAAGGAAATTTCTAGGGTGTCTGGGCGGGAAGCAAACTATTTCCCTCACTGAATTTCCAGCTTCTTTATCCTGTCACACATTCTTCACCTGCGCAAAAGTGAACTGGGCTGCAGAAATTCAGATTTCTCTTCTCCTGGAACAAAGCACATTTTTTTTCCAGATACAAAAGTTGACCCACCATTTCCTAGAGATTAGCACATTCTTTGCCCTGTTTTTCCCCCCCAAAGGTTAACACTGTAATTCTTTGCATTCCTGTCATTTCTATCCTTTCTTTTAGAATGGATGATTTCATTGTGTTAAGCGTTTTGTCCAACTGCTTCCACTGAAAAGTCTTTTTATTGTTCATTTTATTCTGCTTATCAGGGTCCCTTGGGGAGGAAAGGGTATGTGTGTAATCTGTGTAGAAATGTGGCACAAAACACTCTCCTTCTCTCACCTTGAACTGGGGAAATGGCAAAGTTGCCTATTACATTTCTAAAACCAAACTTACTTTAAGATGAAGTGCGATGAGTTTGCAATGGTTTGAAACTGTGTGTCTCATCGTGACACCGAAGACACAATACTGTCCCCATGTTTCTCTCTACCAGCAAGTTTATTCTCTGCACTCAATTACAAAATTGTTTGTTTCCTCTAAATTGCTTCGTTTCCGTACAAACTGAGTGCCAAGTTTTGGAACCGGTGCACCCAAAATTGTCCTCCCTCCATCCCCTGTTGAGATCCTCAGGCCGCATGTCTTTTAGAACAAGATCCAGAGAGATTTCCATTCTCCTCAACCTTCTCTCCTGCTAGTAGCCACCCTGGGGCTCAGAAGCTGAGCAGAATTGGAACATGGTTGGTATTTGAGCGGGAGACCACAGGGAAATATGTACTAGGCTGAGCAACTGGAAAAGTATCTCAGAAGAAGGTGATGGCCAATCGCGCTACTGGCAAGAAAACTGGAGCATGGTGGGTCCCATGGTTAGGATGCTGAGTTGGAGGTTAGCAAGCCCATAGTCATGACTTGAGTGCTGCTGTGTGGTAGTCACTCACTACCAATTCCTTGACGGGGACATGAGAATCCCCTGGGCAGCGGTGACATCAACAGCTAATCCTTTCCATCTGGAAGCACCTTAAACTGTTCCTCTGACACAAATGGGGATGAGGGGGCAAGAAAACTGCATGAATAGACTCAGAGCTGAGCTTCACTTGAACATTCTTTGTTTAACAGCTGGGTTCTGGATCTGGACATCGATGTATTTATTTTCCTGGGGTTTCTGAGACAAATATCTCCGAAAAGTTGTCAGCCCTTCCAGGTAAAACAGACAGGATGCCCACTAGATGAACTGGTTCTTCTTTATTTTAAGGCCACATTGACAGACTCTTGCAAGTCTGAAAATGCAAATTTCTCCACCAAGACTTCTAAATACTTAACCCATTAGGGAAGGTCCTTCGCAAGCTTCTTTCTCTGACCATTAAGCCACTGGGGGCAGTTCTCCCTCCTATCTGATTGCTTCCAAGGCGGGGTCTCTTCCCTCTTTCCCCAAGGTCATTCACCCATTCTATTACCGCAGTCTACATCCCAACCTCTGTAGGTCACGCATAATAAAAACAAGCATATAAATCCTATGAGAACAAGATATAGCCAACACTGGGAAAATTAATTGAAGGAATCAATGCAGTCAAGGCTAAGAGTGAAAAAAAAACCCAACCACTGCTAAAAGGAACAAGTTCACCATGTTCTAACCTCCCGAAGCTGGATGGAAAAACCAGGTTTCAAAGACTTTCTGTCAATCCAGGAGGGTTAAATCCAAAGGAAAAAGTCAAAAAGAAAGGGGGAGAAAAGGAGAGAAAGAAAAAGAAAAGGGCTCGAAAGGCAACAACCAACGAAGTGGATTGTCCGCAAAACCAAGGGACAATCAGCGTAACAGACCACTGATGTTATATGGGAAATCTCATGCATCTATAGCTACTTGAAGGCTGCAGTGGCTCAGTGGTTAAAGATGCTGAGCTTCTTTAAGCTTCTGGAAAGGTGACACGCCTGGGTTTAAAACCCAAGTGCCATGTGATGGCGTGAGCTCCTGTTCCTTGCTCCAGCTCCTGTTCACCCAGCTGTTTGAAAGCATGCAAATGTGAGTAGATTAATAGGTACCACTTTGGTGGGGAGGTAACAGCATTCTGTGTGCCTTTAGAGTATAGTCATGCTGACCTCAGGACCATAGAAAATGTCTTCAGATAACCCTGTCTCCCTTGATCAAGAAACAGAGAAGAGCAACCTGCCCTAGAGTGGGACACAACTGGACAAGGCAACTTTTATATAAATACTTGACATGCCAGATTCAAGACCAGCTGTTGCCATCTCAGAGCACCACTTACTCTTCATTTCTGCCACGGCGGCAGCAGCAGCAGAATGAGAAGGGATGATAAATTCTTCGCTTGGCAGGGCTTTATTAATAAGTAATCCAAAGCATTTATAAATAAAAAGAGACATTTAGACTATTTCCCGCTCCCTGAGTTATGAGCAGGGCAATTAAGGAGAAAGGCTTAAGGCAGTGTTTCTCAACCTTGACAATTTTAAGGCATGTGGACTTCAACTTCCAGAATTCCACAGCCAGCATTGCTGGCTGTGGAATTCTGGGAGTTGAAGTCCACATGCCTTAAAATTGTCAAGGTTGAGAAACACTGGCTTAAGGTGAGCCGAACCTGCTGAATCAAAGGTGCTTCAGGGGAAGAAAAAAAATTGCTACTACGGCTTTGATGCAGAGAAATTGTTGCAAAGGTTTGCCTTCTGCAGCTTGCCAGCAAAGGCTGAGTGGACAATCATTTATTCATAAAAATAGGCACATTAAAATGCAGCCATCAGAGAGATGGCAGGATTGAATAGATTCTGCCCCAGTTACTGCTCTCTCCAGTGAGGAATGCTAATCAAAAGGAATCAGTCTTCACATTGGTTGAGTTCATGCAGTGTCCTTGACCAGATTAAGCAGTGATCTAATGGTTGCCTTTACACCTGTGAAGGTGGATTGATTTCATGTCAGGTTTTCTGTGTTGTAGCATAAGATTCGAACCGTCCCTTTTGGTGAATTTATAGTGTGATGAATTGTGTGAATGCAAAAAAAATATATATGGATAAAATCAGTAAACAAATTCAGAGTGTTGTGGTAACACAATGAGTAAACAAGCAGAGGGGGAAGGGGCTTTTAATTTTAAGGCATTGTTGTCTGTTTTTGTGCTTGCTATTTCCCTGATGCCTGAAGAGATTCTCAGTCCTCCAAGTCATAGTTGTCCCAAAAGTGCTTTTTCAAATGCAACTGGACTTCCTTCCTTTTTCCTGGAAGATGTTTCGCTTCTCATCCAGTCAGTCAAAACTGAAGAAGCTTCTTGGATGAGAGGCAAAACATCTTCAAGGAAAAACAAACAAAGTCCAGCTGCCTTTTGAAAAAGCATCTTTGGGATGACCTATTTCTGTGAATTTTACTGCTTTCCCCCACCCCCAAGTCACATTAAGGAAAGTTCTGAGCATAAAACATCATGTAAAAACATGATGTTTTTCCAAAGTCAAGCTAATATGGAAATAGAGAAAGCTGAAGGAAAGTGAAATTGACAGATCTGCCCATTGTAAAAATGAGAAGCAATGTTGCTGCACGGATTGCTTTCAAGGCCTTTGGATGATAAGCAGAGTCAGCACTTGGTTAACTGCATCTAGTCAACCTTGTATTAAGATGTTCTCAATCGCTAAGCCTGAGAATATTGACTGTCACTTACTAGTTGTGAAAGATTGTGGAGTGGCGAAGAAAAGAACAGAAGGAAGATTACACAGAAACTATCAAGAGACAGAAGGCAAATACATTGGCAGCTAATCTCATAAATTGCAAGTCAAGTGAGGTGGAGAAAAATCCAGGAAAAAGCATTTCAAATCATTCAAAGGGATTCCGCCTTCACGAACCCACCGACGATGAGACTGGGAAATTTCTCTTGCAGTTTGCAAGATTTTATGTTTACCCCAGAATAACACTAACACTTTTTCTTCACCATTTTCTAAGAAAATCACCTTTAATTGGGTTTAGAGGAATGTTTGGAAATCTTCTTCTTCTTCTTCTTCTTCTTCTTCTTCTTCTTCTTCTTCTTCTTCTTCTTCTTCTTCTTCTTCTTCTTCTTCTTCTTCTTCTTCTTCTTCTTCTTCTTCTTCTTCTTCTTCTTCTTCTTCTTCTCTTCTTCTTCTTCATCTTCTTCCTCCTCTTCCTCCTCTTCCTCCTCTTCCTCCTCCTCCTCTTCTTCTTCTTCTTCTTCATCTTCTTCTTCTTCTTCATCTTCATCTTCTTCATCATCACCTTCATCTTCTCCTCCTCCTCCTCCTCCCTTCAGACGATGTCAAGGATCATTCCCTTTCTCTCGGTGTCTGCTGCTAAACTGACTAAAACTGAGAACTTGGTAACACTGAATGGTGATGCATTTTATTTATTTCTAAATAAAAAGGGGCATTTAGAGTATTCCCCACTGTCTCAGTTATGAGCAGAGCAAGACTCCAGAATAGGAGTCAGGAAAGGCTGCATATTATCACATATCTGGTTAATCTATATAATAAAGATATTATACATGGTCTCGATGGGGAAGAACTAATGAGTGATACCAAATTTGGTGGAAAGAATGTTAGTAAATTGAAGCTACATTGGTTGCAGAAATTGAACAAGACCTAAAAATGATCGTTCTAAAACAGGAGAATGACAAGGTTCAGCTTTCTTTGGACATCAAGGGAACTGGGATAAATATCTACTGGAAAACTAGAGGAATAAACAATGGGATGATAGAAGTGATTGATAGTTTTCTACTCTATAGAATTGACAAAGATGGGCAGCTATACAAAAGATATTCAGAGAAGTGTAGAAGTGTAGCAATGGTCAATAAGGCATAAACTCATGACATATCATAACACTTCTATTAAGATAAATGTTACAATAATCCATATTCATTCATTCATTCATTCATTCATTCATTCATTCATTCATTCATTCATTCTGATTGCCAATCTCACAAGCAGTGACTCTGGGCAGGATACAACAATAAATAAATAAACAAACGCATCAAACACAAACATATTAAAACTTGTTTTTTTTCCCAAAAAAACAAAAAACAAAGGACACACAAGAGATTTATCAGCAAAGGAGCAATGTTGTTGTTGGATCATGTTAAAGGTATGTTTGCAGGATGTCAGTAAAACTGCCTTTTGCAATTGACTGATGGTGATGATGATTAATAGTAGCATTAAAAACATCAAGTTCACAGTGTAATAACGTTGCAAGCAAACAACAAACAACACCCTTTTCATCTTCCAGGGTTGTGCAAACATTGACAAGCGTATCCTTGTCAATAATTGAAAAAAAGTGCACGCTTGAAAAAAGTGTACGATAATTGAAAAATGTATCATTGAATTTAGAATGCTAAAGAAAGAAAGAAGAATGAGGGAGGAGCAGCATTTGGCTTCATGATTTTTGCTCATCAGCCGTGATGGAAGAGTCGCTTTACAAGATTTCCATGAGCGACTCTGATTCCGACACAACCCAAGCAGGACAAGTGCAGCTGACCCATGCCAGCTGTGCCTGATGAATTTATTACAGACTGTGAGTCCTACATTAGCTGTCGTGGCAGGAGAAGATAATTTAGGAGAGACCACACTGCACGGTGGCTGCCTTTTGCTTCCTCAACAGAACTGCTCTTGGCAATCCCTGCCTGCACTGAGGAGTAAGAAATGAAGATGTCAATACTTGGAAAAGTGTGCAGTGTCCCAGCAAACCTGGCCAGATTGGAAAGTTCAAGGATGTTCTCTTTTTTCAATAGTTGGACGGACAGATAGTCCTTGACTTCTGACCACAACTGAGCCCAAAATTTCTCATGCTAAGTGAAACACTAAAACATCGAAGGAACGGTTGCTGGAATTAGGTATGTCTAGTTTAATGAAGAGAAGGACAGGGGGGACATGATAGCAGTGTTCCAATATCTCAGTGGTTGCCATAAAGAAGAGGGAGTCAAGCTATTCTCCAAAGCGCCTGAAGGCAGGACAAGAAGCAAAGGATGGAAACTGATCAAGGAGAGAAGCAACCTAGAACTAAGGAGAAACTTCCTGATAGTTAAAACAATTAATCAGTGGAACAACCTGCCTCCAGAAGCTGCGAATGCTCCACCACTCCAACACTGGAAGTTTTGAAGAAGAGACTGGAAAACCATTTGTCTGGAATAGTGTGTAGGATCACCTGGCACAGAAGGTTGGAGTAGACTGCAAGGTCCCTTCCAATCCTCTTGTTTTATGTTCTATGTTCTCTTTTGCTTTGAGTCAAGTCGGCTGTCCAAACCAGGTTCCTGGGTTTTGCAAACTGAGGCTTATAGGTTAACGTCTTAGGTGAATTCAGCCTGATCCCTTCATTAACAATGTTTTTCTGGTTTAAGTGTGCACTGAAAGATGTTTGTACCAAAGACAAGGTTGGTTTGCTTTTTTTTTTCTTGTAGTCCCTTAATTTGGGATAGGTATGGGGCAACTGGATGGACCTGAGCATTTACTAGCCAGATGCCTTTCCTGACACCTACATGGAGTTTGCAGCAGATATTTTTTTCTTTGCACTCTGAGAAACATCTGCAGTTATCTAGGATTGAACTCTCAACCTTCTGAATGGGAGGCAAGGGTCTTTACCACTAGGCCACCATACCACACACATGGTTCATTTGCTTTACTTGTCTGAAATAGGCTTTGCGTTAAGGAAGGAGATTGTGTAGCTCTTTAGAAGCCAGTGAAGTACATTTCCCAGAAGCCCCAAGTAGCACAACCAAGAAAAATAGAAGCTGGGAGCTGTGGTTCTGCTACTGTACTTTCAGGATTCATTCAAAGAGGCCCACACTCAGAAACCATATTTGAAGAAGTGAGCTAACCTCAGGAATTGCAAAATAAATGAGCAATGTTCCTTGCCATTTTTTTACTTTTCCTTCTCCAACTAAATGGTCTCTAGTTATGTTGCTCTTCATAGGGAGCAGAGCCATTGGCTAAAAGGGCATCAGCCTCAGGAAAAGTGTCTTGATGAACAATTGCTAAATGCAGCAAATTCTGTTACTGAAATTTAGAAACATTTTTATGGGCAGATGTGAAAGTCAGCCACTTGGGCAATAAAGATCAGCTTGCAAAGGGTGAAGCAGATGGGGAAATGGATGCGAGCCACAAAATTGGGTAATAAAGAGGTAATCTTGAAACTTCAGGTTTTTTTTTTCTCCACAGGAAGAAAAAACATTGCAGGAAAGACACAGGTTCAGCTGGGATCAACCAGAATGGACCACCTTCTCAATTACAGAGAGATTTTTGAGATACAGCTAGGGGAAATCTCACACAATTGCTTTTTAAGAAAGTAAGCATGCCAAAACCACAGGCTGTTCAAAAGTTGATCCATAAGAGCTATTTGGAACTAATAAAAAAAGGAACGTCTGGGAGGAAGGATATCAGAAACTTCACGGATGTCACAAAATCCACTTCAGGTTACCTTACTATCACCCCCTACTAAATGTCTGCAATTATCATTTCTGCCTGCATCTTCTTCCCTCCACCGAGTTCAACAGGCACCAAAAAAATCCTCAGAAAATCCCAAGAGAAAAGAAGAGTCTGGGAAAAAATATTTTGCTCAATATCTCAGCAAAGGAGGGAAGCAAGAGTCAAATATCTTGTGGCTGCCAGCTCAGAATATTTCCAAACTGGCATAACAAGAACACATGGATCTTAACTAAGCCATCTAAGAGATTAAATGTATCCCTTTTTCTGAGAACATCGGTCCCAGTCTGGATTCCTGAATCAAAAGAATAAACATCTTTTTGTTATCATAAAATTACAAATGGTGGGGGGAGAGGGATTCTCTGTAAATATGGCTTTTAGACACAGCATGGGAGAAGGGAGCTGCTGAGTTGGTGCAACCCAAACTTTAATTTGTACTGAAGCAGAAACTCAACTCTTTCAACACAATTTTATGTTCTATGTTCTTTATTACAATCTTTAGGACTATGGCTTTTAGGAGTAAAAGTAAAGGTAAAGAGTTCCCTGTCCAGTTATGTCTAACTCTTGGGCGAGGGAGCCAGCATTGTCCGAAGACATGTCCACTGTGACAATATGCCAAAGGTGCACGAAACCCTGTACCTTCCTCCCAAAGTGGGACCTATTTATCTACTCACATTTGCATGCTTTTGAACTGCTAGGTGGGCAGGAGCTGAAGCAAGGAACGGGAACTCACTCCATTGCGCAGTGCTTGGGCCTCGAACCTGGACTGTCAGTTTTCCAGCTGACAAGCTTAGCGTCTTTAACTACTGAGTCATTTCATCCCCTTTAAGAATAGTGACTTATTGCTTCCGCTCGTGCTGCCGGCGTTGTGTGCGCAGCCATGAAACCTATTTTGTTGCAAGGCCATGAGAGGTCAATTACTCAGATCAAGTATAATCGGGAAGGCGATTTGCTTTTCACAGTAGCAAAAGATCCGATTGTTAATGTTTGGTACTCTGTCAATGGTGAGAGACTTGGCACATACAGTGGCCACACTGGTGCAGTCTGGTGTGTGGATGCTGATTGGGACACCAGACATGTCTTGACTGGCTCAGCAGACAACTCTTGTCGGCTCTGGGACTGTGAAACAGGAAAGCAACTTGCTATAGTCAATACCAACTCCGCTGTGAGGACTTGTGGCTTTGACTTTGGAGGGAATATCATCATGTTTTCCACAGATAAGCAAATGGGCTACCAATGTTTTGTGAGCTTCTTTGACCTTCGAGACTCCAGCCAGCTTGAGGACAATGAACCATACATGAAGATCCCCTGCAACGAGTCCAAAATTACTAGTGCGGTTTGGGGTCCCCTTGGAGAATTCATCATTGTTGGGCATGAGAATGGGGAGTTGAACCAGTTCAGTGCAAAGTCAGGAGAGGTCCTCATGAACATGAAAGAGCATACAAAACAGATCAATGACATCCAGACTTCCAGAGATGTGACAATGTTCGTCACCGCCTCCAAGGATAACACTGCCAAGCTCTTTGATTCCACAAATCTTGATCACCTAAAGACTTTCCGAACAGAACGGCAGGTGAACTCCGCAGCGCTTTCCCCGATCTTTGATCACGTGGTGTTGGGCGGTGGACAGGAAGCCATGGATGTGACAACCACCTCCACCAGAATTGGAAAGTTTGAGGCCAGGTTTTTCCACCTGGGCGTTGAGGAAGAATTTGGAAGAATCAAAGGCCATTTTGGGCCAATTAACAGCGTTGCTTTCCACCCTGATGGGAAGAGTTACAGCAGTGGCGGAGAGGATGGCTACGTCCGCATCCATTACTTCGACCCCCAATACTTTGAATTTGAGTTTGAAGCATGAGTGCTGCTTTCTTGTCCTCCGATGCCTCATTGGTCTTTGCAGTTCCATCAGGATGGAGATCTTGCTTGTCTTGAGCAATGCTTAAGGGCAAGAAGCAAAGGGTGATCTGCTGGAGCTGCTGATTCTCTGTGGGAGAATCTCTTTACTTGCACATTCTTGGAACAGCTCCAGTTGTCATATTTATAATATGAGACAAGAAATAATAAATTCTTCCTTTACAAAAAAAAAAAAGAATAGTGACTTATTAAGGCAGAGAACCTGGAAAGTGTGCAGAGAAGAGCAACCAAGATGATGAAGGGCCTGGAGGCTAAATTGTATGATGAACAGTTGAGGGAACTAGGTATGCCTAACCTATCAAAGAGAAGGATTAGCGGGATATGATAACTGTCCAATACTTTAAGGGCTCACAAAAGAAGGCTCCAACATGAATCCAAAAGCTCGGAAGACAGGACCCCTGGTCCCGGTGACTGACCGAGATTGGATCCTGCAACTTTAAAGACTGTCACAGAGAAGAGGGGATTGCCTTACTGTTTTCTCTGAGGCACCAGAGGGCAGGACAAGAGGTAACGGGTGGAAGCTTGTTAAAGAGAGATCCAGCCCAAAAGTAAGGAGAAATTTTTTGACGGTGAGAACAATTAATCAACGGAATAGCTTGCTTCATGAAGTTGTCGATGTTCCATCGTTGGAGGTTTTCAAAAATAGACTGGACAATCATTTGACCAGCACGGTATAAGGTCTCCTGCCTTGAGCAGGGGGTTGGACTAGAAGACCTCTAAGGTCCCTTCCAGCCCTAGGACTCTATGTTCTAAGGTTAAATGGGCAATTTCTTCAGTGGTGCTAAAGAAGCATTTGACTCTCCTGGAGAAAGAAGGGGGGAAAAAACCCACCATCTATTTTGCCTTATATTTATTTGCTAGGTATAATTAAAAGGAAAACAGTTCACCGCTAAGCAAAGTTCAAACCATGATGACATATACTGAGGCTGAAGACACTCAGTGTGTGGAGTTTCAGCTGTCCTAACTGACGGTCAGTAAAAACCAACATTTCTAGAGGGAAAAGAGACTGAGGGGGTGTCTGTTGGGGAGAACAGATGGGACCACTCTGGCGTGAAGGCAAAACCTCTTATTCCGATTCAGTAATCTGATTGCTAATTGCCTGGAAATGAAAAAATTATGAGAAGCTATAGAAAGCAAAATATATATATATGTGTGTGTGTGTGTGTGTGTGTGTGTGTGTGTGTGTGTGTGTGTCAAGTGGTTATTTTTTTAGATTGCACCCTGTAAACCCAAATATGGGAGGAAGGAATCATTCTTTCCTTTTGCTTGTTTCAGCTCAACCCAGAGCCATCCTGCAAGCACAAATATATATATATATATGTTGTTTAAAATTGTTGACAAAGAAATAAGGGATTTCTGATATAGCTATTTCGAGTTTCTTAACTCTCTTCAGTCAGAACTCACCCTTCTGGGTTGAGCTGAAACAAGCAAAAGGAAAGAATGATTCCTTCCTCCCATATTTGGGTTTACAGGGTGCAATCTAAAAAATAAACATTTGACACATATCCTTACTCCCTGACTACTGACAAAGCGGGAGAGAACTTGTGGCTCAATAGGTTAAAGCATCTGCTTAGCATGCAGACTGCCCAGGTTCGAATCCCGGAAGGGTGAGTTCTGACTGAAGAGAGTTAAGAAACTCGAAATAGCTATATCAGAAATCCCTTATTTCTTTGTCAACAATTTTAAACAATATATATATATATGTATATGTATATATGTATATGTATATATAAATCACTTCTCCCCATGAGAGTGTGAGATGCAGGGGATGAAAAGAAAAATTCATTTCTTCTAAAATTGACTTGTTTTGTTTTCTCCTGCTATTAGGGAGGAAAAAATATATATAACGTTTGGGGGAAGCTGGGAAAAAATATATATAACGTTTGGGGGAAGCTCTGGGAAAAATATATATATAACGTTTGGGGGAAGCTCCCTGTAAAAACAGGGAACCTTACTGTAAATCAATACAGCAGCATACTGGTCCTCATTAATGGCAAGGCATGGGAGCTATCTACTGAAAGGGTTACCCATGAAAATTCTCCTCCCCGCCCCCAACACAAATATGCACAAAACCTTGCTAAATAATTTCAGCCTAAGAGATACAAGTTCCAAGCTGCACACAAGATGAGCAAACATTTTAGTCAACTCAGAGCCAATCCCAGAATGCAATCAGAATCCATCTGTCTACTTTAATACGTTGAGCAAAGAATGCCTTGGCAGCTTCTGAAGTGTTGAATGATGAACGTTAACTGCTTGTGGCTGACCTCGGTTCTCTAATTTGCTGGTGGCATCTGAAGCTAAGGTAAATCAGAAGGATTGTCTTTAGAATTGCAAAGAAGTTCAGGAAGAACTCCTTCAGTTCCTCGCATCATTCATCCAGGAACGTAATGGCCGTATTTATTAGGAGCGTGCCAAAGGTCAAATCCAACATCCACTCTTTTCTGTAGATCAAAAGGTTGTGGATCCAAAAGACAACAACGTTATTCTCCAGCTCTCCTTTGGTTCCAAAGTTCTTGCATCGTTTTCTACACGAGACGACGTTCCTGAGGAGTCCAGTCCAGTGGCCTCACCTGAGAAAACAAATTAGCATCATTAGAAGATGTACACCATCAAACTGAGATTTTCAAGCGAGCAAGCCAGCCATCATTTAAGAATTAGAAGTCAGCTAGAGAGCTCATTTTGGAATTAGATGGTTCTCCCAGGCAAATCCCCTCCAGGACTTATCAAAACTGCTTGGAGAGGAAGCCCATTGGAGACACAGCTAAACTGTTCATACCCAAAGAGAATTACCACCAGACTTGGTGTCTCTTGCTTGGCTCCAAGCAAATAGTTTCCCTGTTCAGGGAGATCGGTTTGATCTGGGTTTGTCTTCAACTCCCAGAAATCCTCAGCCAGCAAAGCTGGAAGTTAAAATCCACAAATCTTAAAGTTGCCAAGATTGAAGACCCCTGGTCTAGTCTAATGAAAACAAGGAATGGTTGACATGATAGATATCTTCCTATATTTGAGGGGCTGCCACAAAGAAGAGAAGGGTCAAGCTCTTCTCCAAAGCGCCCAAAGGCAGGACAAGAAGCCATGGATGGAAACTCATCAAGGAGAGAAGCAACCTAGAACTAAGGAGAAACTTCCTGACAGTTCGAACAATTAATCAGTGGAACGGCTTGCCATCAGAAGTTGTGGGTGCTCCACCACTGGAGGTTTTTAAGAAGAGACTGGACAACCATACATAACTGATCCTATCCTGACGTCCATCACGGGGCCATGGAGTGAATCAGATTCAAAGGGCGTCTCCCTGATGAAGCCGTGTCTTTCCTTGGGATCCTATAGTAGCCCCAAAATGAAGCACCCCAGTCATCTCCAGGCTTGTGCATCCATCCCTCTTCCCCCTACCTATATTTTATATCAAATACTGTGGAGTCTTCTTCATCCTCCTCCTCTTCATTTAAGGGAGCCATTTCCACCCGTTCTGCCGGAGTTGTGATAATATCGTATTTGCGGGGTTTTTTAGTTCTCCTCTTAGACCTAAAACGAAAGAAGAAAATAGTTTAGATATTGGGTGATACCGATGTCTGTTGCAACCGTTTCTTCAACACCATCTTTGTGCTCTAAGCCAGGGCTTTTCAACCAGTGGTACGGGTACTACCTGTGGTACATTGGCAGGGGGTACGTGACCATCCTAGAAAA
Organism: Bothrops alternatus; assembly: GCA_034064705.1. Classification (NCBI taxonomy): domain Eukaryota; kingdom Metazoa; phylum Chordata; class Lepidosauria; order Squamata; family Viperidae; genus Bothrops; species Bothrops alternatus. The sequence goes on along the minus strand of JARGCV010000275.1, from coordinate 189,138 downwards.
GCGGTAGTGGGGGAGGGGAATGAGCTGAACCGGTGGCAGCACCGCACAAGCCTGAGCGAGAGACGGCTGGAGCTGCAGGGCTGTCAGGGCTCAGTGGAAGCACCAGGATCAGCGCCAGGCTCCAGCTGGAGCTCGGCGCTGATCCTGGGGCTTCTGCTGAGCCCAGAAGAAGCGCCGATCAGCTGGAATGTTGCAGCCTCTCCAGGGTCTTGTGATTTACATTGAGATGCTTGGCAACTGATTCATATTTATGACGGTCACAGTATCCCAGGGTCATGTGAAGTGACCAAAACCTGCTGCAAACACCCAGCAGACGGGGGGAATAAAAACCAAACACCCCCCAACCCCACCTCCACTGCCAATCCTCAACAGAAATGCTCACAACAATGAAAACCTCCGACAGGAGGAAGAGCGCCGGGCGGGCGGGCAGGCAGGTGTCTTGCTCGGCTGTGGCTTGGGGGGCACTTTTTTCAGTGCCATTATAACTTTGAACAGTCACTAAGCGAACTGTTGTAAGTCAAGGACTACTTGTACTTTATCACTTTTTTCCTTTTGGGGGGGGGGTCATCAAGTTTTTGACACCTTGCTAGGCGACGGGTGGTACTCGGATATTGCCTTATCTTAAAAGTGGTACAATGGATGAAAAGGTTGAAAAGCCCTGCTCTAAGCTATCAACCACTTGGTTAGAGATGATATTTGGGGGTAGGTTAGGGAGAAGGATCACAGACTCAAACTTTAGGACTTCCTGGCTTAAGACCACATGATTTATTCACTTAAACTGTTTGTCCACACCCAAAATAAGCCAACTCCTCTCCTTTATCAGCATATGATCCTAGAAGGCTTCAGCTGTTTCATTCCCAAGCTGGCAATTCTAAGAGGCTCTCTTAAAACAGCAAGTTGGAACACAAACCACTTGTTGGGTTTGCCACAACACACTACTGACAAACCACATTGGCTGGATTTCCCCAACGTTATAAGCAAAAACCTTTCAAAGTTACCCAGACTTGTCATGCTGTATGCATGCAATTCCTACATTAGCTGACTCACTAAATGCGTTACAATATCAACACCCAGCCAATGCCTGTTTTGCATTCTTGCTCTTTGAGAACAACAGCTTCAGAGGAACAACGTTCATTTTCCTCCCTTCCTTGATATGCCCAGTACCTGTGGCACAGTATCTTATTCAGCTGAGGAATCTTGTCATTCAGGTTTAAAACTGTTTACCCAGTGTTTCTCAACCTTGACAATTTTAAGGCATGTGGACTTCAACTCCCAGAATTCCACAGCCAGCATTGCTGGCTGTGGAATTCTGGGAGTTGAAGTCCACATGCCTTAAAATTGTCAAGGTTGAGAAACACTGGTTTACAGCAAAGTGAAACTGATCCAAGAGAGAAGCAACCTGGAATTAAGGAGAAACTTCCTGACTGTGAGGACAATCAACCAGTGGAACAGACGTTGCCTACAGAAGTCATGGGCGCTCCATCACTGGAGGTTTTTAAGAAGAGACTAGACATTCACCTGTCTGGGATGGTATAGGTTCTCCTGCTTGAGCAGGGGGCTGGACTAGAAGACCTCCAAGGTCCCTTTCAGCTCTATTCTGTTCTAAAATCTATTTCATGAGACTCCGCAAAAGCGTGCGGCTTTATTCTTCTGGAGAATAAAACCACAATGCTGGGAGAAATATGTATATGTGTTCTGCCCTGTCCAAATCGTGCCCCTCTCTCCCCCCTCCCCCAAGCCATCACATTACATCAGTTTAGGAATGAAACTGCCAGTGATTAAACACCTTGTACTCTATCGGTTCAACTGTCATTTGATTGAGCTTGTTAGATGCAAACTGCATAATGAGCTATTAAAAACCAATACAGGCTGGCAGGTGTTTAGAAAATGCTCTCAAGATTATGCTACTTATTTCAGAAAACATCCCGGCTTCTAGTTCAGGTTTCACCATTCAATAACATTAATTAAAATCACCCCTCTGTGCCTTTAGTATAGATTTATTTGACGTCCGCTCAGTTTTGCATTGTTTTTGCTGAAAGGTTACGGGCCTCCTTATCGCAAAGGCGTTGGCTATGTTGAAAGCAATTGTATACCTCTTGAAAGAAAACAATGCTTTCTCTACCTGTATCTGCCCCAGAGGCAGGATCACACAACCCTTTCTTGGTGTTTGGGATCCTTGGTTCTCTCTGAGTGCTTTCTTTTTTTGGGGCGGTAGACATTTCAGTACCAAACTAGGTAATATAAGATGATATATAACTAAGATGTTCAAAGGCCTGGAGGCTAAAACATACGAAGAATGGCTGCAGGACTTGGGCTTGGCTACATGATTGCCAACGTCCGATAACGGATATGGCACAAGAAGAAGAAGAAGAAAGAAAAGAAGAAACAGGGGAGACATGACAGCAGTAGTTCAGAATCTGAGGGGCTGCCCCAAGGCAGAGGGGGCCAGGTTGTTCACCAAAGTGCCAGAGGGAAGGATGAGAAACAATGGTTGGAAACTGATCAAAGAGAGAAGCAACCTGGAACTATGGAGAAACTTCCTGACAGTGAGGACAATCAACCAGTGGAACAGCTTACCCTCAAAAAATCATGGGCGCTCCATCACTGGAGATTTTTAAGAAGAGATTGGACACAAGTCATAAAAGGGCCAAGTTTGAAGACCCCTGCTATAGAAGCTGGGCCAGTAGAAACTGGAAATTTCAATCCCTTTGCAGACACTATTAATCTCAGAAGGCTTTTGACTGATACGGAGATGTGAAAATACTCCTATTGATCTTTATGGACATTATTACTCATGCAACCTTTGTTTAAAACATCTGGCATGCGGCACCTGTGGCTTGCATTTATGAATTTCAAATATTTAGTCAGCTTAACCCGGGTTGATTTAGCAAGTTCTGTGCAAACTTCCAGAAAGTCCCCACCAAGGAACCAGATTGCCAACACCCTCTTGTGTTGGCTTAACCATCCACGTCTGAAGGACATGAACCATGTGCTTCCACAAAGTAGTTTCTGCAGGTAGTTAAATGCACAGAACAAGTCCCAAGATGTATTTATTTCCTGCCAATCCACTATGATGGGATTCATATGATGAGATAGTTACGGTGCACTGGTTAAGACCATACTTGGAAAACTGTTTCCAATTTGGGCACCATGATAGAGTGAAAAAAAGCAGAGAACAGCAAGAGTGATGATAAAAGATCTGGAGATTAAACCATACAATGAATGATTGAGGAAACTAGGTATGTCTAGTCTAACAAAGGGAAGGACCACAGGTGACCAGATAGCAGTCTTCCAATATCTCAGGGGCTACCACAATAAAGAGAGGGTCAACCTATTCTCCAAAGCACCTGAAGGTAGGACAAGAAGGAATGGATGGCAAGTAATCAAGGTGAAGAGCAGCCTAGAAATAAGGGGAAATTTCCTGACAATGAGAACAATTAACCAGTGGAACGGCTTGCCTTCAGAAGTTGTGGGTGCTCCATCACTGGAGATTTTTAAGAAGAAGCTGGACAGCCATTTCTCTGGAATGATATAGGGTCACCTGCTTGAGCAGGGGGTCGGACTAGAGCAGGGCTTTTCAACCTTTTCACCCATTGTACCACTTCTGACGCTATTATTCCACAACCGGCCAGCCAGTCTACTGATTAAGTGTTCTAACTGTCAGGAAATTTCTCCTTATTTCCAGGCTGGTTGATTAGTTTCCTTGATTAGTTTCCGTCCATGGCTTCTTGTTCTGCCTTCAGAAGCTGGCAGTAATGGTGCAAGAAGAAGCTGCATGCAAATCCTAACAGAGGAACGCGTGTGGGCTGCTGCTGCTCTTCTGATTTTGCAAATGTCCTGGCTTGCTTAATTTTAAAATGCCACGGGGGGGGGGGGCCGTTGGCAGGAGAGCTGCGAACTCCAGCTGCTTGGTGAAGGAGCACCGTCACATGGCAAGCAGCTGAGTTTCCTTATCTGATCGTTGGCTTTAACCAGCAAGCTCTGCAGGCTGATCTTCAGCCTGAGATCTATTTTTAGTCCAGCAGCCTAAAGGAGAAAAGGACTGATGCGCAACCACCATTCAAGAGCAGATCCAACAATGAGTCCTCTCTCTGAGGCTGGCTGGCAGCAGTGTCCCTTGGCGAAAGAAAAATCCAGAGCTTGATCTTTGCAGAATAAGCCTCCTGAAATTAGGACCCACCTGAAGGCAAAGGGTCAACTGTCCAGTTGGCAAATCCAGAAAAAGAAACTCCCAGGAGATTATTTATCAAGAGTATAAAACTTTACTTTAAAAACTGTACTGGTGCAGAAGAAGCAAAACCAGCTCTGGGTTTCCCCATGCAAAAGCAAGCTTCGTTAATTCCCTCTTTCCCTACAGGCCACCCACAATCAATAATAATAATAATAATAATAATAATAATAATAACAATAATAATAATAATAATGTTGGAAGGGACCTTGGAGGTCATCTAGTCCAACCCCCTGCTCAGGCAGGAAGCCCTATACCATTTCAGACAAATGTCTGTCCAGTCTCTTCTTAAAAACTTCCCGTGTTGGAGCATTCACCGCTTCTGGAGACAGGTGGTTCCACTGGTTAATTGTTCTAACTGTCAGGAAGTTTCTCCTTAGTTCTAGGTTGCTTCTCTCTTTGATTAGTTTCCATGCGTTGCTTCTTGTCCTGCCTTCAGGTGCCTTGGAGAATAGCTTGACTCCCTCTTCTTTGGGGCAGCCCCTGAGATATTGGAAGACTGCTATCATGTCCCCCCTTGTCCTTCTCTTCATTATGTCCACCAATCACTTCTGTTTGTATTGTTATGGGAAACAGCCAGCCATACTGGGACATCTGCTCCTTGGCGTGTCAATGGTTACTTGGACATCATCCCCCCCCTTGCATTCCCTCCACACCCCTCCCTGTTACTGTCAAAGTGTAGGTGTCAATGTAGGTGAAAGCAACAGTCAGTCTTGACACAAAGATTTCTAGGATCCGGAAGTGGTGCTACTTTTTGCACAAAACGATGTGCCGATTAATTGCCTCAAACAAAGCTGCTAAAACAGAACCAGGCACACACACCTTCTGCAATGAAGAACATAGAACAAAGACTAACAAGTCTGGATGGGGCCTTGGAAGTCTTCTAGTCCTGATCAAGCTGGAGACTTCCTATTATTCTGGACAAATGGCTGTCCAGTCTCTTCTTAAAAGAGGCTGGACAGCGATGGAGAACATTTCATTCCTGTTTTACCCTGTCTCCTTTTTCTTTCCCCCAGACCAACCTGGCAAGTGAATCAATCAGAACGGGAAAAACAGGTTTTATTAAGAGATCTATCAAGGCTTTTCAACATGCTTATTTGACTTCTGCGAGAGGTGCCCAGTTTATTCCTCTGGAAAATTTTAAAATTCAGAAATCAGCTTCCGCTCAAGCTCTGCCTATCTAACCTTCTGTTCAGGAAAGACCTCCTGACAGATTTCCAGATATATTTTCCAAAAGAGATCACACAGGCTTCCTGTAAACAAGAAATTTAATACCCCAGAAGGCTGCCAAGGCTGATGTGACCTTTCCCATTCATTAGCTCTTCAAGGATCAGAGCTTTACGTCCATGGTCGCCCATGCGCTTGGCAAGGAGAAAGCCGCACAAACAGTTCCCGACACTAATACAGGCACAGGGTACGCATTCACACCAGGAAATTAACCCGGTTATGGAATCAACCCAATTTCTAGAGTCACACACCAATACTAAACTAATCGAAACATGAATAAACTGATCAAAACACGAAATAAACTAATCATGGGGTCTTCAGAACTCCTAGGCCAGGGGTAGGCCACCTTGGCTCTTTGGTGACTCATGGACTTCAACTCCCAGAATTCCTGAGCCAGCATAGCTCAGGAATTCTGGGAGTTGAAGTCCACGAGTCATCAAAGAGCCAAGGTGGCCTACCCGTGGGCTAGGCCTACAAAGTGCAGCGTGTAACTCACCCGGTTAAGCTCACTGTGTGAACTCTGCAACTTACATATATATGTACGTAGTCCTTGACTTACAGGTTAGTGGCCATTTCTGGTGACAAGGGCACTGAAAAAAGTGACTGACGACCGTTTTTCACATTTACGACCCTTGCAGCATCCATATGGTCACGTGATCCAAATTCAGATGCTTGGCCACTGAGTCATATTTATGACGGTTGCAATGTCCGGGGGGGGGGCTAGGTAATCCCCTTCTGACAAGGAAGTTTCATGGGGGAACCAGAGTCACTTAACAATCGTGTTACTAACTTAACCCCTGCAGGGATCCACTTAACGACTAGTGGCAAGAAAGGTTGTAAGATGGAGCAAAAACTCACTTAACAGACGTCTCGCTTAGCCACAGAAATGTTGGGCTCAGTTGCGGTCGTAAGTCGAGGACTTACCTGTGTTACCATTTAAAAGATTCAGGTCATAACAACTTGTGAAAAATTACTTTGGGTTGGTGGAGCAAATATGGCCGGTCCTGGTTTATACACAGCTAAAACGCCTGACTTGGAAATTCTTAATATTCTGGTTTTTTGGATCATCCCAATTTGGTGAAAATATATGTAACCCATAATGTAAATATTTGTAACACAGGCCATGTTAGGCAGCTGTTGAGAACAGCCTTTCTCAATTGATACCGGCAGATGTGCTGGGATAACAACGCCCAGAATGCCAAGCTCTGGTGACCAAAGGATGTTGACAACTGCTCTCCCGGCACATCTGGAGATGGCCAGATGGGAGAAGCTGGGGTTAACACGGGCTTTAGTAGAGAGGATTTAATGCCTTGCTTATAGAGGTAGTTCTTGACTTATGGCTGGTTGCTAAGTAACAGTTCAAACAACAGAGCCCCCCAAAGCTATCTGTGACTTGATTTTGAAGCTACAAGGGCAACACACACACTCCTGCGGTCATGTGATCATATGTTGGGTGCTTGGCAACTGGCTCACCTTTATGGCTGTTTGCAAGCAGGCACACGACTGATTTTTCATGGGTTTGGGGTTTTGTTTTTTTTTGCCGATTTCCAGCATTTACTTCCATTTTCTGCCAAAATATGCCCACTGGATGAAACGGGTTTGCTTAGCAAGCATTCTGGTCACTCAACAACCATCACAAAAAGTCATAAAATCCGTTCCAGTCACACAGTGACCTGCTTAACAACTGCAATTCCAGGCTCAATTACATACTACCTAGATGTGATTCCTTTTTTAAAAAAAAAATAAAATAAATACGTACAGGTAGTCCTCAACGTGCGGCCACAACTGAAGCCCCAAATTTATGGGGCTCAGTGAGAAATGTGCTAAGCGAGATGCCCCGTTGTACGACTTTCCTTGCCACCTTTTGTGAAACCAATCGGTGCAGTTGTTAAGTCACGTGGTTTCCCCACTGGCTCGATCACATGATCCCAGGACGCGGCTGCCCTCACAAATAGGAAGTCAGTTGTCCAGCATCCGAATGCAAATCGCGCGACCGTGGGGATGCTTCAACGGTCATTAACGGTGAAAAATGGTCCTAAGTCGTTCTTTTCAGTGCTGTTGCAACTTCCAACGGTCACTAAGACAATTGTTATAAGTCAAGGACTACCTGTATCTTTTAGTCTGTGTTGATTTCTGGCAACTGCTTGGATCAGTCCCTGCAGCTTTTTTTTGAAGGGGGGGAAGGGTTTTGGAAGCACCCTTTGCCACGTACATTGCCTTCTTCTTCTTCCTCAGACTGAGAGTAACTGGCCCAGGGCGTTGTGTTTAAAGTGAGACTAGAACTCACAGCCACTCTGTTTTTGCCCTGCTACATTAACCACAATACTACACTGCACTACACAACACTAAACTGGGGTCCAGGCCTCCAGCTACAAGGGGCGAGAGTTTGTCGTGCAGTTGAAGAGAGAGAGAGGACTAAAAGCAAGGACTGGGGCCCAGATGGCTGCTGTCACAGCCATCCTGAACTCAGCACTTGAAAAGTTAGTCCTTCATGCCATCTGCAGGGGAGGCACCAGCATCTTCCTCTGCATTTACCACTCTAATTGCTCAGGTCCCTGTTAAGATCAAGCAGCAAAGCCCTGGGGGTGGGGGAAGTGTTTTCTCCCTTACAGAAAGATATCCCGTTCAGAGGGGAAATAAACAGGATTCCCACCAACCTCCCTAAAAAGTCAGGTTTTTATGAGCGCTGTGCCTGTGGGGATGGGGGGTGTGTGTGAGAGGGGGCTCACACATGCGATTGTGGTTGAACCTGGGCAAAAAAAAAAAAAAAAGCTCAGTCTTCATCCAGAAAGCCTTGGTTTAAATCTCACTGCCTCACCATTAAGCCAGTGGCTGTTGGCAGCTGCTCTCAAGCTTCTCCGTAAGCAAGAAAGGGATAATATATGATGCACCTTTACTGGCAGGCTTCGCCTTCTGACTTTTGCATAGGGGTGGGGAGCCCTTCTCAAAAGAATCCTTAAGTAGACTTGATTTACGCCCAGGCTAGCAGAACAAAAGCAGTGTTAAAAAGTCAGGGCAGCAGGAAAACAGTTGGCAAGCATTAGGTCTTCTTACACAAGGACTGTACTTTTAGATTCTGATCTTCTTTAGATCTTTAGATCTTCTATCAAGATCTCCTGGCCTGCCTTATAAGAAGACGCAGCGTTATTAGACATCTGTTATTAGACATATTTGGCATATATATATATATATATATATATATGGACTTATATATATATGTGCTCCATATATATATATGGAGCACATAGGCTGACTCAGCCTTCCATCCTTCGAAGGTGGATAAAATAAGGACCCCGATGGTTGGGCTGGCTCCGTAAACCGCTTTAGAGAGAGGGCTGTAAAGCACTGTGAAGCGGCATATAAGTCTGAGTCCTGTGGCTATTTGCTATATATTAAGAGAATAATTCTCCATATCATCACCACAGGCCAGGTTGGCCTCAATGCAAGAGAGGCAGGCTGAGAACATTCAAACTTTGCGGCTTTGAAAGCCAAACAGGTTCACCCCTTATTTCTCCACCAGGAAAGCAGAGAGGTAACGTCCTGGCCTACCTTGCCAGATTGTGTGTGGTGGGGCAGCAGGGGGGGGGAACTTAGGAAGGTAAGGGGTGGGCAGCGCTTCTAAACCCCCACCCCACCCCCACCAAGCAAGGTTAAAAAAAAATACACCTTCCCTTTAATCCCCCTTTCCGGGAACAGCTGCCCAAGGAGAAGGGTGGGCTAGGGTCCCAGCGGGATGGGCTGGGGCGAAGGGTCTCGGCTGCGTTAGGGAGGGGGTCCAGGGGCGAAGGGCTGCGGCCAGGGACCCCCCCCCCGCGCCCCCTTCCTCCCGCCGCACCTGAGCACGCGGAACAGCAGGCAGGCCATCAGACAGGCGCTGGCCGCGCAGGCTCCGATGACAGCAGCCTTCAGCGCCGGCAAATCGCGCAGCATCGCCAGGACCGGGTTGCGCTGGGCAGCGCCGCTGTGGTTCCCGGTCGGGGGCGGCGGAGGCGGCGGCGGAGAGACGGCCGCTTTCTGGGGGTCGCCGGGGCCGCCGCTGGCGTTCTTGGCGGCGCCAGGGATGGAGGCGGGCGGCGGCGCCAGGGCCAGCAAGGCGGCGGGCAGGATCGCCAGCAGCAGCAGCAGCAGCAGCAGGCAGGTTGGCTCCGCCGGGCGAGACATGGTGCCGGGCAGGGAGGCAGGCAGGCAGGCAGGCAGGCAGGCAGGCGCGCAGAGTCCGCGCAAAGGCGCACGGAGTGGGGAGGACGGAGAGCTTTGCGCGCGCGCGAGAGAGAGAGAGGATCGCGCGGCTTCCTGGCGCAGGCGGCTCGCCCCACCTGCCAAGGCAGCAGCGCTCTCCGTCGCGGCTCCTCCGGGGCTCCGAGACGGACCAGCCAAGCGAGCCAGCGAGCGGCGGGGGAGGAGCTGAGCTGGCTGCGCTGGGGAAGGAAAGGGAAGAGAAGGGAAGGGGAAGGAAGGGAAAGGGAGGGAGGGAACGGTGGGTAGGCAGCAGCTGGCCCCGGGCCGGGCCTCGGTAGCGGCAGGGAGGCTGGCGGGGGTGACAGCTGTTGGGGGGGGGGAGCGCCTCTAGCCTCTGCCCCCGTGCAGAAGGCCTTTGCGCTTCCAACACAAGAGAATAGCTGTCGCCCAGAGTTGAAAATGGAGGGCTCCTGGCTCGTTTCCTTGCAGACGCGTCCAGGCTAGCCCTGATGAGGTTACCTAGTGTGGGTCATGAAACGTCTGCAAGAAAACAAGCCAGCGCAGAGAGCACCAAGGATCTCACAGTTGTTTCCCCCCCCACCACCACCACCTCTCTTCCATTCCACAAACCTCACTCCTTTTTAGCACTGATGATGCTACCTAGTTAGGGTAATGAAAAGTCTGCAAAAAAAAAAAAAAACAAGCTCAGAGGGCACTCAGAAGCCCTCCTTTGACTGGGGTCCCAGTTGCCAAGCCAAGGAGACCGACTCAACTTGGCAGAGTAGAGTCCTCCAGGCTTCTGCTCACGTGCAGAGTGCCTTCCCCCCTTGGCAAAGATCAGTTGGCTGAAAACTTCTTCCACCGAGCTAAACAGGGAGCCCAGTTGCGAATCTCAGAAAAAGATGGAAGGGGAACGTTTTTTTCCCTCTTCTTGGTTCCCAGGGAGGTCAGTGCGTGGCCAGTCTTGGCCTTGCTTAATCATGGTTTCTTTTTTTTTTTTTTTAATACATAGAATTCTTTATTGGCCAGGTGTGGTTGGTGCATAAGCTCTCAGTGTACATACAAGTAATAATGATAAATCATGATAATAAACAACATAAAATTACATAACATAAAAATAGTAGTCTTCAGTAACCATTGGGCTGTAGGATCATCCTACTTCCTATGGGATACTTGACTGAATCACTGCCAAGAAGGATGGCAAAGTATAGCATGTTTTACATAAGCCCTGATTTACAAGCCATAACAGAGCTGGATTCATTTATTAAGGTGAAGGCCTAAACCAAGCATTGTTTATTTTTTTTACAATTGTATGTTTTGCTCCCTTTGTATTGTGTGTTATGTGCCTTGAAACATTGTATTATTTCAGTACAGTGATGTTTAAATCATAAGAGATTACTGGCATTCTGTTATCTGGAAAAAAAGTATTGAAAATAAAAGCAAAAAAAGATATTCTGTTAATAATTAAGTACAATTCAGGATATTAATATTCCAGGCATTAAAATTATTTGGGTTTTTAAATTCAAAGTTGAGTAGGACATTAAAGAAAAAAAAAACCGGTGACAGGCCTCTAAGTATTTGTCGTTTAGTATAGATTTAGGTCTGAAGCTAACTACTTGACATTAAAATCTCTGTTGTGTTGTTATTTTATGCATACATGCATATTAATGAGAGAGAGAAAAAGGTGAATAGAACAAGTTTAGCAAGAATTAAAATACCCCAATAGTAGAAGTAATAATAATAATAATTAAGAAACTGTGAGGTTTTTTTAACTTAGTTTAACTAAATTTAAGTAAGAATAGTTTTCATACACTCAAGACAGCATGGCAAATTTAATCACTAACAATTTGGCTTTTAAGGAGGGCCTTGTTCTTTTTCTTCCATTCAACTGTGTCCATGAAGCTAGAGTCCAGGGGTCTTCACACTTGGCAACTTTAAGACTTGTGGACTTCAACTCCCAGGGCTGGCTGAGGAATTCTGGGAGTTGAAGTCCACAAGTCTTAAAGTTGCCAAGTGTGAAGACCCCTGAGCTAGAGGGTGGTTCTCCCAAAGGAGATCCTGCAGAAGGACAAAACTCACACTGTTGTTTACACCCTGAGAGTAATAGTAACCTAATAGTGAATGTGAATTTGGATGAGTTCAGAAAGGTGCAGTGTGTGCCATTGGTTAAAGAAAAGCTAGAATGGTGGTGGGATGAAATATTTTAGAGGATGGTAGGCACCCTGACAGAAACCAGGAGCCTCAGCTGATCCCAGGTGAGGCAATAACCAAGAGTAGGCAAACCAAGCTTTGTTGAATAAGTCACAACCAGCTGGGTTTGAATAATACATGAAGTCAAAGCCATATCCTTTGATCTCTGACCAAGTCATTGTTCCTCTTGGGATAATCATATTACAACCAACTTGGAAGACTTTAAGTCTGGGAAAAGCTGGGAAGAGAAGAAAATGAATCCGTAGGACATAGGGCAGTAATGGTGAACCTTTTAGAGACCAAGTGCCCAAACTGCAACCCAAAACCTACTTATTTATCTCAAAGTGCCAGGGCTGCATCAGCAGTGTGGTGCCCTCAGGGGGGACGTGGGGGGCGTGGCCCACTGGGTGGGCATGGCTGCAGTGGTCACAGCAGACTGGGTGAGCATGGCCAGGGCCAGTCTGTTGCCATCTCAAGGGCATTCCTGGGAGGCCATCGCCGCTTGCTTGCTTACTTCCTGCCCTGTCGCTTCCAAACGCCATGTGCCCACTACTCTGGTGAACTCTGCTGGGTCAACATCACGCGTGCCCATAGAGAGGGATCTGAATGCCGCCTCTGGCAAGCGTGCCATAGGTTCGCCACCACTGATGTAGGGTATCAGGGATGGAAGGGACCTTGGAACCCTAAGCTAAAGCAGGAGGTGTTATACCAGGGGCTTTCAAACTTGGCCCTTTTATGACTTGTGGACTTCAACTCCCAGAATTCCTCAGCTAGCATGCCTGGCTGAGGAATTCTGGGAGTTGAAGTCCACAAGTCATAAAAGGGCCAAGTTTGAAGACCCCTGCATTATACCATCCCGGGCAAATGGCTGTCTAATCTTTTCTAGAAAACCTCCAGTGATGAAGCACCTACAGCTCTGGGAGGTAAGCCGTTCTATTGATTAATTGTTCTCACTGACAGGAGATTTCTCCTTAATTCTAGGTTGACTTTCTCCTTGGTACGTTTCCATTCCTTGCTTCTTGTCCTGCCCTCCGGTCCTTTGGAGAATAGGTCGACCCCTTCTTCCCTGTGACAGACCCTCAAACACTGGACGATTGCTATCGTGGCATGCCTAATCCTTCTCTTCATTAGACTAGACATGCTTAGTTCCTCCAACTGTTCTTCATACAACTTAGCCTCCACCCCCCCACCCCCCAATGGTCTTTCTTGCTGTCCTTGGCTCTTTTTCTAGCTTCTCAACATTTTTGTTTGTGTCGTGGTGACCAGAACAGGGATGTATTCTTCCCAGTGTGTCCTCTTTAGTTATTGTTTAAAATAACCCAACTCTAAAACTTCTAAAGCATCACTCATGCCTGAAATATGGAGCCATGGAGAATGGTGGGGGGGGGGAACAACAAAAAAAAATCTGACAAATTACGTGTGTCATGTTGTTCTTTCTGAGGGCGAGAAGCCCAGCCAAGTTCTCCGACTGGTTCTCCAGCTTTCCGTGTTCCAATTTCAACCAAAGATGCATGGCGTTCCTGCAGGGGCTGATCCTGGCCCCAAGGCCTGTAAGTGATACAATGGGAGTTTTTCCATCACCTGCCCCGTTTATGTGGGCTGAGCTGGGGATCTGCCCACATTCGGCCATTCATTTCTCTCCCTCCCCATAACTGTTTCCAGCTCTGCTCTTTTCCGTTGTTTGTCCAGCCAGTTGAATCTTTTTTGGGTGACATCCCTTAAAGCAGGGCTCTTCAAACTTGGCCCTTTTATGACTTGTGGACTTCGACTCCCAGAATTCCTCTGCCAGCAGGCATGCAAGCATTGTTCACCCCCTCTGGTTCGTCTGAACATGCTTCTTTCCAGATTCAGACTTAAGAGCTAGCACCTATGACACACAGCCTGCGAAAACAAGGCAGGATACAGGAGTGGCTGCTGTTCTGTTTGTTTTTCAGGAAGGTATTAATTCTCTCTCGCTCCTGTCAGCGGGACTCGAATATGGTTCTTTCCACAGCTTCTCAACCTAAGTTAACTAAGACACTGCTCTTTTTAGCACCCAACTAAGCGGCAAATAGGCGAAAATTTTGAGACCTTTGGACCATTTCGTTGTTTTTTTTTTCCATCTGTCACTACAAGAACAGAGATGTCTGGCTGAGTGCCAAGGACGAGAGTGCCCAGCCTGTTGTAATATAATCACGAGAAAAGCTGGTGAGTCCCTAAATCCCAATACTTGTATGAGCTGCAGTTGCTTAAGGGAAATATATGGGGGGGGGTTTCCCCTACAATTTCTTCTGCCTTATTCCCTTTTTGTCGGAGATATCACCTAAGATCACTCCAGGTTGAAACTTCATCCAGAAAGGACAAACACTGGTTCCAGAGTGTTCTGCACTGCAAGATGTGGTTTTGACCATCAGTTTGGCTGGCATCAAAAAAAAACAAAAAAGGTTGGACCAATTAAAGAAGTCATGGGGAACAATGGTGTTAGCCTTGAGGGCAGTAGACCTCCTCTGAAGGCATCTGTTGAGAAGTTAGTGCAGAGGTCCCCAACCTTTTGATCACCAGGGACCAATTCCGTGGAAAGGTTTTTCCGTGGACTGGAGGGGGCGTGGTTTTGTGTGCTGCCTGCATCCTGCGGATGGGGCTTTGCTTGTTTGTGTGGACCAGTTGCTGGTATGCCGAGGCCCGGTACTCATCTGGGAACCGAGGGTTGGGAACCCCTGGGTTAGTGGGTTTCCTTGGGCAGTTGGTTGACCACTATGAGAAGAGATTGCTGGTCTAGATGCGCCAGGACACCAGGTGTAGACGAAGAATAGGCATAGCTGGAAAGGCTGAGTTAAGCAAGTCAGCAGTGTAGAATCATAATGTTCCAACAAATGGTCTAAGTTCACTCCTTTCTGAATTCTGTTGACCCTTGTCTGATGCCAATTTAGTATTGAACTTTAATTGGCTAGATTCTTGGATATAGGCTTGAGCAATAAGTCTTCTGAACTGCAACTTAACCCATGGTCCTAATTCTTTGCTCCTGACACCAACCCAGCAGGGCCCTACTGATGCTCTTCTGTAACTATCTTTATCTATCATTGACTTTCTATTCTAGCTTTACCTTTATTATGGTTGGATGGTCACCTGGGGAGATCCATATCATCCCCTCCCTTCAGCTCTTATTTATAATGGAAGATCATGATGCCCATTAATCAGGTTCTCAAGTTCAAATCCCTTTTCATTGGGCTTCAGTAAAGGAGGGTTCGACCTCCCACTCCATTTTAGAAATGGATCCCCTTCTTCTCAACGACAGTGACGGTGTTGCTGTCTGTAGCCCTTCTGTCTCCTTACTTACAGAACGGTGATGTTTTATCTTTCCCACACTCAATTGCCTGTCTTGGCTCTGCCTTTTTCATTCCTGAGCTAGGCTCCCTGGCACACGTTGGCGGTCCAGGCATTTTTGAAAGGAGATCACTGAATGTGGATGTCTTGAGCTCCTTCTGCTAAAAAGGGAGGCTTTTGTATCTGCAAAGCCAGGGGAGATGAAGGCCATCTGCTCTCTTTTATCGCCCGCTTTGTGTCCATGGAGCTCAGCGAGAGAGCTTTTCAAAGGAAAGTTAATATCCTCAATAGAGCTAAAAAAAAAAAAAAACCAATAACAACCAAAACGCTGCTGCCTTTTGCCGAAGCCCACAATAGCAGGAGAAGCTATTCAACACCTTACATCTCACAATTCACGGCTGGGAGTTCATTTTTTTATTTGGCTAATGGGTCGTCCAATGGCGAAAGGATTCCGAGACGGAGCTATTCACGCAAGTGGCATGTCTTCCTTTTTTATTTCTGCCCGACAATGGATGTGTCATCCCTTTGGCCCACACAAGAGAAGCTGAATGGCATGCCTTGAGAAGTGGGGGGGGGGGATGAGGGGGTTGCTTTGACGTTGATGAAGTCCAGCAGAAAGATACAGCAGCTTGAAAGTCACACAGCCGAACCCCCAAATGAAGAACAACTGCCTTCAAGTCCATTTTTTTTAATCTCAGAGATAAAAATAAATGTAATGAACATGAAACTGTGCCATGCTATGACAATGTGATGCCCCCGTGGCCTGTGGGAGAAATGATTTCTCCTGGTCTCTCCTGGACCCTCTGTCCCAATTACCCTTTTAAATTGTTTCCAAGCAAAACTACAGCTACTTTTTTTTCACAAAGCATTGCATTTGGGCTTGATCAAAATCTCAATGGGATGATAGAGAGCATCAGCTGCCCCAAATAGTTGAGAGTCAGGCAGCGTGTGAATATATATATATAACATTTTTTATTGTTAGATATATATTTGTACATGTAAGCCAAGAAAAAATTCAAGTTAAATGCTATTCAGCTTAATACATTCAATTTAAATTTGTAAACATTCTTCACTCCGTATATCAAGATTTAACTATAAGCCAGATACATTTTATTTGATTGGTGTTTCTCTTGTATGTAGTCTATCCAATGTTTCCAGTCCAACATATATTGTTCATTTGAGCGATCCTTCAAATATGCCGATATTTTAGCCATTTCTGCCAAATTTATGACTTTCAAAGTCCATTCTTCAATAGATGGTATTTCTGGCTTCTTCCAGTATTGTCCCACCAACAGTCTCGCTGCTGTGATCAAGTTCAGAATTAAGTTCGTCTCTGCGGTGGTGCAGTCTTTTATGATCCCTAACAAAAACAACTGAGGTAGAAATTCAATACGCTTTTTCAAAATGGTTTGGAGTGTCCACCATATTTTTCTCCAGAAGGCTTTAATTTTTCTACATGTCCACCATACATGAAAATATGTAGCCTCCATACTACCACACCTCCAACATTTAGATTGGATGTCAGTTTTAATTAAGTTATTATGCTGGTCACACAGTCAGCCAGATATTTGGACTGGCACTTTTTGCCCACCTAGAAAGTCCAGCTGACAGAACTGAATTTTGCAAGTGAGGCTGGCTGGCGGCGATTTTTGTGATGCAGCATGATCCGTTACGGTGGCAATGAGTGGCCTTAGGGTGTTGGAATTCCTGAAAGAGCAAGTTAGGGTCAAATGATAATGGAGGAAATCTTTGCGCAATACTGGAAGAATGAAGGATTGCCATCAGAAGAAGAAATAATCAGAAAAATATTAGAATGTGCAGAGATGGACAGATTAACTATGAGACTGAAAGATAAAGAAGACACAGATTACTACCAAACTTGGGACTTATTTTATTGTTGGTTAGAGGAAAGAATGAAGGATTAGGAATCAAATATGTATTAGCATAGCTAACCCCAGACAGCTCGTTGATTGGAAAAATTAACATATGTATGCAAAAGAAAACCAATAAAATCTCTATTAAAAAAAAAGATAATGGAGAAAACCCAGTGGTGGGATTCAGATAGGTGAACAATTGGTTCTCTGGGTGGATGCACTTCTGGAAGTCCATTCTGAGCCTGGGCAACACAAAATTAGCTACCGGTTCTGCTGAAGTGGTGAGAACCGGCTGAATCCCACCACTGAGAAAACCTATTTGTATGATTGCTAAGAGTCAACAGTAACTTTAGGATACTTTTTTTTATGACCCTGTAATACTGGAGGCTTTTAAAGAAGACACTGGACAGCTGCTTCTCTGGAAGGGCATGGGGTCTCCTGCTTGAGCAGAGGGTTTATTTATTTAAACTTTTATGCCGCCCTTCTCCTAGGACCCAGGGCGGCTTACAATAACAATACAATAAAAATTAATAACATTCATACAGCATACAATCGCAGTCAACATACAGTCGCTGATGGAGGGACATTCCTAGGCCCAGGGGCAGAGTGCAGCTCATGGATTAGAAGACCTCCAGGATTCTTTCCAACGCTGTTATTCCATTAGTTTATTTATTTTATTTTTATTTTAATTAGATTTTTATGCCGCTCCTCTCCAAAGGACTCGGAGCAGCTAACAACATGAACAAAAACAACATCAAAGCATTTTTTTAAAAAAAAACCAAAAACCAAATCTACAAAGCATTTAAAAGACCCCCCAAACACATTCACCATACACACACAATCACAGTCATCCCCAATAACTATTCCATTAGTTATTCTGTTATCATCCTCCAAGTCCTGATTTGGAGGGAAGATCTGGAATCAGAATGAATTTGCAATAAGAGACTTTTTCAGCATTTGAATCCAGGCTACTCCATCCTGAAGGTATGCAGGTGGATTGGAGCGCAATTCCCACCTCCCTCTGCTAATCCAGCTTTAAGTTGCCAGGTGGAAAGTGTTTCTTTGCAGTTATTCATTGGATAAAAGCTTTCCATTTTCTTGAAAAATAGAGGTCTAGAGATAATGTGGTACGGTCAGCTTTGTATAGGACGAAACAGATTGGCGTAGCCTTCATTATCTTTGCAGCCGGGAGCACATTGTACTGGACATGAGCTTCTCCCAAGAGGGGGCAAAAATCACAGACTGATCTTGATTCCCCTGCAACAATAATGAATAGGAATCTGCCACTTGCCTCCACTCCAGCCTGCATTTGTTCAAATTCAAACTGGAACAATCTAGAGATGTTTTCCATTCCTTTACCCAAATGGATGGGGGAAACACTGTCAGTGCTGGAGCCTGATTCCAGACATTGAGGAGCCATTAAACTCCTCAGAGGCCAATTGATGCTAACGGAGGAGGGAGCCAAACTCACAACAGTGTTGAATGTTCCTATCTCTCTTCTTTATTTGTGTGCACGCATGCTGATTTATGTTTATATGCTTCTGCCTTCTGCTTTTGAAAAAAAAAATTCATCCAGGGCAAGGGGTGTAGGATATAAGTGGTCCCAACAGGCCAGGATAGAGATAAGAGTTGGGCTGTTTCTTCACTCACTGACCATAATTGGCTGGGTTTTCCTGGTTTTCTGTTCATATTTATCATTTTGGCATCAGCTCCCCTTTATAGCAGTTCATTGTCTAACAACCAAACAGGGCAACTGTTGCTTTAAATTCACAACTGGATGCTCCATCAAAAAAAGTGTATTTGTATTTGTGTGTGTGTGTTTATATCTGTACACTTTTAAGAGGCTGCTACAAAGAAGAGGGAGACAGCATATTTTCCAGACCACCAGAAGGCAGGACAAGAACTATGGATGGATACTAAACAAGGAGAGAAGCAACCTAGAATTAAGGAGAAATTTCCTAACAATGAGAACAATTCACCAATGGAAAAGTTTCTCTGTAGAAGTTGTGGGGGCTCCAACACTGGACGTTTTAAAGAAGAGATTGGACAACCATTTGTCTGCAATGGGATAGGATCTCATCACCTGCCTGAGCAGCCAGTTAGAAAGAAACCCCCCCCAAAGTCCTTTCCAAACTCTGTTATTCTGTTCTGTTCCTTTTCTGTTCTGTTCTTGTTCTGTTCCAGGCTTTGTGAATAGCTTTCTTAATCCAGGTGAATTTGTAGGGACCAAGAAGAGAAGATGGCATTGTTTACAGTTCCTGCTATCTTTTTCTTTTTTGACAAAAGGTGAAAAAACAGCACAGCATCCTTGGATTGACAGGGATGAGTTATCTGCCTAGCAGCACCCACTTATTACGCCCAGGGAACACAGACCCACAAATGGCACCCTTCATCCCTGGATGGACAGCATGGGACAATGAGATGAGCGCATGCTGCCCTCTATTGGATAGGATAGCGACGGCATCAAGTGGCCTCTGCAGGTAGTTAATCTGAGTTTTTTTACGGAGAGAGATGGGGGGTGGGAGAGAACTAGAGTCAGTGTGTGGTCTTGGTGTTTCCTTCAGCACAATGGCAAATAAGTGTTTCTTTGACAGAGCGCTGATCTGTCAAAAACGTAGCCTCCGGTCAGCTGCTCGCATCGAACACTTTCCTTCCTGGGATTGTGAGCTGGGAAAGAGATAAAGCACAACGGAACAGGGATTATTGTTGCTAGATAAAAAAAATTGCAGGATGTCTGACTAATAGGATGTGAACTGGGCAGAAAGACACAGTAGGACCTTTTCCACACTGGATCCCTGTCACATTTTCTTTCGTTGGCAAAAACCAGAGGACAAAACAGCCATAGCATGTGGGTTGACTGCAAGAGGATGAGGAAAAAAAAAATCACTGGGCTGTAAGAATTTACCATTTTATTGCCTTAGAAGGCCTCAGAACATTGGATGGCTGTGTGGATTCTGCTCCAATTCACGGAATATAGAATAATAGGGTTGGCAGGGACCCTGGAGGTCTTCTAGTCCAGCCCTCTGCTCAACCAGGAGACCCTGTATCAGTTAGACAACTGGCTGCCCAGACTCTTCTTAAAAACTTCCAGTGTTGGAGCATTCACAGCTTCTGGAGGCAGGTTGTTCCACTGGTTAATTGTTCTCACTGTCAGGAAATTTCTCCTAAGTTCTAGATTGCTTCTCTCCTTGATTAGTTTCCATCCGTTGCTTCTTGTTCTGCTTTCAGGTGCTTTGGAGAATAGGTTGAGCCTCTCTTCTCTGTGACAGCCCCTCAAGTACTATAAGACTGTTATCATGTCACTCCCCACTCTTCCCTTCACTAGATTAGACATATTCAGTTCTCTCAGGTGTTCATCATGTGGTTTAACCTCCAGATTCCTTATCGTCTTGGTTGTTTTTCTCTAGGGACTTTGATCCAGCACTTCAATTCCAGACAAATTGATTCTGGAAGGGGTGGGTGGGTGGCTGGGGGGGGGTGTTATCCTTGTTGAATCAATTGAGACACATTTGATTTGATACCCCACCTGGATTTCCCTATTCAGTTCAGAAAGTCAATTCATTCGAAGATTCACGCCTTTTGAGTAATACTTTGACTTTTTGATTAATAGCTTCATACTGATTTTGAGACCAAAATTGAATGGGATTCAAATTGTCATTTCTGCTTGATTTGAAAAAAAAAAATTGGTTTGGTTCAGAGATGAAGTTTAATTGGCTTCCAACTCAAAGCCCAGTTCAAAGATTAAAATTCACAGGAGTGCTTAAAAGTTTGTGAACTTTTAATGTTTGAATTTCCAGTATCCGCATTTTCTCTACACATCTAGCATCCACGTAGCCATATATTTGATCCTTGAAGCAGGTGACTTAATTTATGGATCCTTCCTTCCTTCCTTCCTTCCTTCCTTCCTTCCTTCCTTCCTTCCTTCCTTCCTTCCTTCCTTCCTTCCTTCCTCCCTCCCTCCCTCCCTCCCTCCCTCCTTTCCTTCCTTCCTTCCTTTCTTCCTTCCTTCCTTCCTTCCTTCCTTCCTTCCTTCCTTCCTTCCTTCCTTCCTTCCTCCCTCCCTCCCTCGACTTCAGCATCTTACAGACTTCCCTTCCCTATAAGAATATATTTTTGATCTCTTCCAGAACAGTATTTTAGCCAGGCAACTCCAGATACCACATTCTAAATTTGGAAAGAATTATAAACAGAAATAGTTTTAAAACCCTTTGGATAAAAAACTAAGGTAACCACTAATATAATAATTTGTGTTAATTTCCATTTTCTTTTTAAAAAGCAAATACTTGGACAATTTTGCTCACTAAATATTTCCATTCTCATTTCAGCCCCTCTCATCTAGGTATTATCTAGTATTGAAACACAAACCATTGCATTATCTATCACAATATTCTCAGTTTTGTAGGCTGTAGATGGTTATGTTTATGCCAATGTTTGACCAGGAGAAAATTAAAAGTAGGAGCTGCATTCACACAACATATGAATAAAACATTGGTTTATTAATGACTCGGTGCCTTGGGCAAATCTAAAGTATTTGGCTGTTTTGTATTTTGACGTGATTTTTACTAACTCAAAATGTAGCTTAGGTTGGATAGTTACCTGAATTTAGCTATCAGATGGTTGGGGAAACCACATAAACTGAAGAAAGTAAAATAAAAATGTATATTAAGTGCACTGCACTGACATATTTTACCACAAGAGGGCTTCACAATGATTTTTTTCAGAGTTTTCTTTGCTCCTGTATCTGCATTTATTTGTTCCATTGTGGTCATTCCATTCCGCATTATTCAAAGATTCCTTAATATGAGGACACAATGCAGGCAGTCCTTGTTTCTTGTCTTGCTTTCTGGTGCTTTGGAAAATAGATTGACCCCCTCTTCTTTGGGGCAGCCCCTGAATATTGGAATATTGCTGTCATGTCACCCCCTGGTCCTTCTTTTCACTAGATTAGACATATCCAATTCCCGCAACCGTTCTTCATATGTTTTAACCTTCATTCCCCTAATCATCTTCTCTGCACTCTTTCTAGAGTCTCAACATCTTTTTTATATCATGGCAACCAAAACAGCTGACTGAATTTATTCCCAGACACGCTAACTGTCTTTAGTTGTCCATGGGTCAGCTAAAACAAGGTAGACCGGACCAGGAAATCAACTCCATAGGAAGGCTATATTTAGTTTTATAGAGATTGGTTCTAATAAACAGAATCTTACAAGTCTGATTGTGCTGGACTTCCCTTCCTTCTTATACTCCAATAAATTAGAGAGACATTTGTCTGATCTGCTTCTCAATGTTATCTCACTGCTCTAGATTTTTTTTTTTAAAAAAATGCTCCACGCCCTTTTGCGTAGGTAGTAATTCCAGCATATCTCTTTCAAAGTCAATCTCTTCAACCTCAACAGCATAATTTTAATCAGCTTAGCGCTAAATTTAACTCTGGTATTAGTTGACTGAGTCAATTACCCCTTTTTGCTTTCTTAGTGACCCAGTTAAACGGCTGTCGGGAAAACATTCCTGATTCTGTTTTCATATTCCCAGGCGTACCCCTCTTCCCACCTCTGCCTCTGATCTTTCTATAATTAGTGGCAACTGTCTGATGTTTGCTCCTGTGTGAAGCTGGATTTGGCGCACAACTGGGAATCCAGCTGATGAGAAAAACCCCACGTAAGAGCTAGCTCAGCTGCCATTCAACCCACACTAGAAAAATCTGTTTGAGAACCTCTGCATGCTGCAAAACAATTATTTAAAGTGCAATAAAATAATTTGTAGATAAAAAAAAAAAGAATGGAGACAGAAAGAAGGGGCTTGTGGACTTTGTAGCACCTATCCCCAGACATGATGGCCTTTCATTACCAACATTCAACAGACAGGTTGCCCTGCTTTTTGAAAATAATTCTCCTTACTGAATTGGTAACCCCAGCATCTCTCTGATGCAGTTAAATCTAATGTGCCTAGATGAGGGGTCCCCAACCCCCGGTCCGTGGACCGGTAATGGGCTGCGGCATGCCAGCAACCGGTCTGCACAAACAAGCAAAGCCCCATCCATTATTATCTCAAAAATTCCATTTCTGTATTGAACAGTGTGTTGTCTAGGTATATAAGTATTAGAATATAAAAATCATCACATTCACAATACTCTTATCAAAATACAATCGTACGCTAGGAAATAAAAGTCATATTGTTAAAAATAGTATTTCCCACATTAACATTAATTGTACCACAATCAAAGTGTTTACTAATCCATTATAAATCTTCTCCACATAATCCACATTTTCTCATATTTCCAACTTTCTAACTTCTGTTTTTATCAGCTAACCATTGGTAAAATAAGTCCCATGTCATATAGTATTCAGTTTCTTCTTTTTCTTTAATTGTTAATGTTAACCTATCCATTTCTGCGCATTCCAGTATTTTTAAAATTATATTCTCCCCTATAGGGGTTTCTTCATTTTTCCAAAATTGCGCATAGACTATGATAGCTGCTGTTAATATATGTATTTCTCTCTTTGGGCGCAATGAGTAAATTGTCTGCTGCGAACTCTGCGTAGGCGTCAGGAAGGGCATCCGGCTAGTAAACACTCCTGATGCAAGGGATTACAGGGTTATTAAAAGAAAAAGATAAATCTTATTTGGGATGATGTTGCTTAAAGCTGATTGATTGATTGACCTGATTTTATCCCTGCCCTGAGGGAATCCCTGGAATGAATGATTGAATGTGCTTTCTTGAAAAATGTTAGCTTTACTTTTTTTAAAAAATCCACTTTGGAACGGATGATATTAACCTCTTCAGTCTGTTTCGATATCTTATGCTTGACCAATCCTGTGTGTATTATAGGAGCTTTCAAAATGGCTTCTCATTCTTGAACAAGAAATTTTCAAAGATTCGGTTTAGGTTTAGTTTTCCACTGGGTGGCAGTAACTGTTCTCCTGCAGTGCAGACTTCGGCAGTCAGGGTGAGGTGCCATCCTTAAAAAGAGAGAAAAAGTCACAGTGCAAAAAAGATTGCTTCTGGTGGCTAGAAAAAACGAGTCAGAGAGAAAGGAACGTGATACGTAAGCTTGAATATATATTAGTAAGAAGAAGGCTATTGAGTGATTAGTTAACCTATTGTTTATGATAATTAACCATATCTATTATTGTTCATTAAATACGGTACATGTACCCAGACATTATGCTCTTTGCTAAATATTGAAAATGTTACTTGGAAAAACCCCAACCCTAACCCAAATCCTAATCCCGACTCCACCCTATCCCTAACCCCATAAAAACTAATAAAATATATATTTGAAAAAAAAGAGAGAAAAAGAATAAACAAGCCGGCTTTGCAAAACATAATCTCTTCTAAAAAAAACCTCCAGTGTTGGAGCACTCAGAACTTCTGGAGGCAAGTCGTTCCACTGATTAATTATTCTAGTTGTCAGGAAATTCCTCCTTAGTTCTGGGTTGCTCCTCTCCTTAATTATTTTCCATTCATTGCTTCTTGTCCTGCCTTCTGGTGTTTTGGAGAATAGCTTGTCTCCCTCTTCTTTGTGACCAAATATTGGAACACTGCTATCATGTCACCCTTAGTCCTTCTCTTCATTACAGTTCTTCATATGCTTTAGCCTTCAGTTGCCTAATCATCTTTGTTGCCCTTCTCTTCACTCTTTCTAGAGTCTCAACATTTTTTACTTTACACTGTGGCAAGCAAACCTGGATGCAGTATTCCAAATGTGACCTTACCAAGGCATTATAAAGTGGTATCAACACTTCATGTGATCTCGATCAATCTGCCTTTGACTCACATTCTAGAAGTGGAGAAGCAGATGGTTTGAAAAGGGCTCCTGGAGAGGGCATCAAACTCCTGTGCTGTTATAAGAGCAGGATGGTGAGATTCAACCCACTTTGCTTTTTTAACATGGAGATGCAGAACTAAAGCAGCACGCGGCAGTGTGGTTAAAATTAAGTCATTTTAGGCTCTGAATTTAAAGGTGGTGCTTCCGTGTCTCCTCTAGCTGAAAATACATCTTATTTCACTTCCTCCAATTGGTGGTAACCCAACCTTTCAAGAACATCTGCTTTGAACTTGTTGTTAAAAGGCACAAGAGCAGCGTAGTCAAAATAGAAAAAGATTGAGCATCTTTTCTAGACAGAGAGAAGCCAAACCGCATAATCATGTTTCTAAGAAGTTTGCTTAACCTTGAAAGGAAAATGCACTGCAACAGACTGGAGAATCATCTTGGTTAGTTTTCCTTCAAAGCAAAAGAGAACCATCGTAAGACTAAGAGGGCTTTGTATTGCGGTGCAGCTCAGGAGAAACTGAGGCTGAGTGTATCCTTTATAAAAAAAAAATTGTTGCAAATAGGCTACCATGTTAGGCGGGATCTTTGTCAAACCACTTCACTGAATTTAGCTCCTAACAAGAAACCAAAATGTTTGACAAGTGATGTTGACAGGCGCTGCAGTGGATCATGCCGCTTGTCGAGGAAAGTAGAAGCATTAAGGTGTTTGAACGTCATTTTCAAGACTATCAAAATGCTAGGCAATGATTTTCTGACAGCAAAAAAAGATTAGATTTTTCTGCATTTCTTTGTTATCAGAAAGTGGATGTCCAAATTTTTGCAGCTCACCTCTGATAACCTGAGATATTTATTAATCTTCTTGATTGCATCAGCTGAAGAGGTTGGCTGAATTTGCTAATGAACATCAAGAACATCTCCCTTGCAGCAGCTAACAAGACCACTTATGGTCAAGTGACCTTGATAAAAACATTACTAGTCAGCAAATCAGTAATATGTTTTAGGCAATCGGCCATCAAATGCGAATTGCTTGGCCATCCTCCACTGTACTGCCTAGCCAAGATAGTTACGTAGTTACACTTTGTTAGTAATTAAAAGGTAAGCTGACATTGCCTCCAATTGTCATTTACTTAAAGCCAAAAACCAAAAGTACAAGTACAGATTGGGCGAAAACTGGCTCAAAAACAGTACCTGTGAGAGGGACCTTGGAGTCCTAGTGGATGATCACTTAAACATGAATCAGCAGTGTGTGGTGGCAGCCAAAACAGCTAATACAATCCTTTGTTTTAGGCCCAGAGGCATAGAATCAAAATCATGTGAAGTAATAGTACCACTTTATAAATCCTTAGTAAAGCCACACCTGGAATACTCCATCCATTTTGGGTCAACACGTTACGAAAAAGATGTTGAGACTTTGGAAAAAGTGCAAAGAAGAGCAACTAAGATGATTAAAGGCCTGGAGACAAAAACCTATGAAGAACAGTTGCAGGATTTGGGAATGGCCAGTCTACAGAAAAGAGGGACTGTGGGAGACATGATAGCAGTATTCTAGTATTTAAGAGGTTGCCAAAAAGAAGAGACTCTCTAAAGCAGGGGTTCTCAACCTTGGCAACTTTAAGACTTGTGGACTTCAACTCCCAGAATTGCTGGCTGAGGAATTCTGGGAATTGAAGTCCACAAGTCTTAAAGTTGCCAAGGTTGAGAACCCCTGCGTCTAAAGAGACTCTCTAAAGCAACAGAAGGCAAGACAAGAAACAATGGATGGAAACTAATCGAAGAGAGAAGCAACCTGGAATTAAGGAGAAACTTCCTGACAGTGAGGACAATCAACCAGTGGAACAGCTTGCCTCCAGAAATCATGGGTGCTCCGTCACTGGAGGTTTTTAAGAAGAGATTGGACATTCACCTGTCTGAGATAGTATAGGTTCTCCTGCTTGAGCAGGGGCTGGATTAGAAGACCTTCAAGGTCCCTTCCAGCTTTATTCCATTCAACTCAAATTTTGATCACCTGACCAGAGGGATGCTAAGATGCTTGTAAATGAAGAACCAGTTGTGAGTTACTTCTTTCAATGCCGTTGCAATTTTGAATGGTCACTAAACAAAGGCAAGACAAGAAACAATGGATGGAAACTAATCGAAGAGAGAAGCAACCTGGAATTCTGGAGAAACTTCCTAACAGTGAGGACAATGAAGCAGTGGAGCAATTTGCCATCTAGGTGCTTCATCACTGGAGCTTTTTAAGAAGAGATTGGACATTCACCTGTCTGAGATAGTATAGGTTCTCCTGCTTGAGCAGGGGCTGGATTAGAAGACCTTCAAGGTCCCTTCCAGCTTTATTCCATTCAACTCAAATTTTGATCACCTGACCAGAGGGATGCTAAGATGCTTGTAAATGAAGAACCAGTTGTGAGTTACTTTTTTCAATGCGGTTGCAATTTTGAATGGTCACTAAACAAAGGCAAGACAAGAAACAATGGATGGAAACTAATCGAAGAGAGAAGCAACCTGGAATTCTGGAGAAGCTTCCTAACAGTGAGGACAATGAAGCAGTGAAGCAATTTGCCATCTAGGTGCTTCATCACTGGAGCTTTTTAAGAAGAGATTGGACATTCACCTGTCTGAGATAGTATAGGTTCTCCTGCTTGAGCAGGGGCTGGATTAGAAGACCTTCAAGGTCCCTTCCAGCTTTATTCCATTCAACTCAAATTTTGATCACCTGACCAGAGGGATGCTAAGATGCTTGTAAATAAAGAACCAGTTGTGAGTTACTTTTTTCAATGCGGTTGCAATTTTGAATGGTCACTAAACAAAGGCAAGACAAGAAACAATGGATGGAAACTAATCGAAGAGAGAAGCAACCTGGAATTCTGGAGAAGCTTCCTAACAGTGAGGACAATGAAGCAGTGGAGCAATTTGCCATCAGAAGTTGTGGGTGCTTCATCATTGGAGATTTTTAAGAAGAGTCTGGACAGCCACTTGTCCAAAATGGTATAGAGTCTCCTGCTTGAGTGTGTGTGTGTGGGGGGGAGATTAGAAAACCCCCAATGTCCCTTCCAGCTCTATTCTGATTGATTGATTGATAAAGCCTCTCTTAGTAAGTATGCCATATAAGGGTTGCACCAATATGAATGACCATCAGATGACAGCAAATAGACAATACTTTTCTGCCATCTACTGGTTGTCTGGATTTCTGAAGCTCAATCATCTACAACAGGGGTCCTCAACCTTGGCAACTTTAAGACTTGTGGACTTCAATCCCCAGAATTTGCTGGCTGAGGAATTCTGGGAGTTGAAGTCCACAAGTCTTAAAATTGCCAAGGTTGAGGACCCCTGGTCTACAAGTAGTCCTCAACTTATAAGCAATTGCTTAATAATCATTTGAAGTTACACCAGACTTCAAAAAAGCTACTTATGACCCATGCTGAAAAGTTACAACTGCCACACACAAATATAATCGCATATCAGGGGCTCGGCAACCACTTCGCATTTATGACCAGTTGCGGCATCCCACAGTCACATGACTGCAATTTGTGAGGGTTTTTTTTTTTGTTTTGCTGGTCATACCTTGATTGAGCTAAAGATCGTGTGATTTGATTTACGACAATCATAAAAATGGTTGTAAAGTCCAGTCTGATCAGGTGGTGCCTGATGACTGATTTATGACTAAAGTTCCAGGCTTAATAGTTGTCATAAGTCAAGGACTGCCTGTATTATTCTTGCACCATATTCACATCTGCCGGGAGAGATTCAAAGGTGTTTTAAGATTATTTCGCAAAAGACCGAAGGTTGTAGATTCATGCAAACAAATGCCCATCCTTCCTTAGCCTTCGTCTGAGTTGCAACAGAACGGATAAATTGATAAACTTTGCAGGTTTCTCTCTCTTAGGTTTTATTCTGAAAAAAACAACCAAAACAATCCAAACCAAAACAGTTTGGGAAGACCATGCTGGCAGAAAAACTACCTGCTCAGTTATTGGCCCTGCCAGCATGGAGGGGGTTTTTTTCTTGCAGAAAAAGCAACGATGGAAGAAAAATGTTGCAGCGTGGTGGATAAAAAAGGAAGTTCCTGTTCCTTTAAGAAAAAGGACTGCAGTAAATTTCCACTGGCTTGCCAACGTGGCCAGAATTGTTTGCAAGGCAGGCTGCAGAGCATGTCGGGAGAGGCCCAGTTTGGATCCTTTTCCCACTGTTGCTTAGCAACAGCTTTTGGTATGCAGGTTGTGTGCCAAGGCTCCCCATGGGGGGGGGAGTTTCATCTTGAGGGGGGAGGAAGGAGTGCTTTTGCTCAAGCAACGCAGAGCAAAAGGCTTCCTTGCCAACACACACCCTTGCCAACATACACGCCCCAGACTGGAAGGAAAGGTCACATCCACAGCACTGATTAGCACTGAGTCCAATGTCACAATGCAAGGCTGTTCTGGAGCGGCCCACCCACTTTTCCTTTAAAAAAAAAAAAACCAGTCAAATATTAAACAAAAAACATTTCAGGGTGGATTCGGTTGGCATGAAGTCCATAGCATCTCTCCAGCCCGTTTCTTTTCTTTTCTCTTTTCTCTTTTTTTTCCTTTTGGCATACCCCAGGCTTGCAATGCTGTTTTTATTCAAAGCATTCCCGCTGGACCGTGGATGGGGGATTGGCACACATTTCCCCTTCCCTTCTCTATTTATCTCTGCAAGAGCGAGAGAGAGGAGGCTGCCGATAGGGTTCCTTCCTCCATGTTTGCCTACATGGATGAATGTAAAATTCTTCTCTTTGTGGCCGGGGGATGCTTTTCTGGAAAAAGCAAGCAAAATTAGAATGGGTTCATTGTAAAAAAAATAAAAAGCAGTAGAGTGATGCAGTTTTTGGAAGTCTTCAGCCCCAAAACCAGCACACACAGAGATACAAAAAATACACTTCTTTTTTACTTAGCCAGCAGGTTTAATGTGTGTGATCTTTTACACAGGCTATGTTCTGCCTTCTCAAGGAGCCTTCACATGTAAAAACAGGAACCAAGAAAATAACACAGAAGGGAGAGAGGAACGGAGGCAAAGTAAACAGGAAGAATGTGATTATATCAGAGTCTTGTGACTTGGCTGAGGAACAACGTTTCCGAAGAGTTTTCTGATTAACTCTGATCTCATTAAAAAGTCCCCCCTTCCCCGTTGAAGCAAGTGAAGCAAGCCTGCATCATGAGTTGGGGCCTAACCCATCTTTGCAATCTCTGACTACAAACCAACAACATTCATCCAGCACAGCATGAGCCTGTCATGCCTGTCACCAAGATGGTTTTGACATCTCGCCAGGGGAAGGAAATGACACCCATTGTCAGTTCCTGCTTTAGGACTTCTACCGGTAGCTGCATCTGGAGGGACAACTTAAGAGTAGAGTAGAATAACTCTTTAATTGGTTTTGTGTTATACTTGTATTTTTGTTGTGAGCCACCCTGAGTCTTGGGAGAAGGGCGGCATATAAGTAATAAAATCAAAATCAAAAATCAAACAGAGTTGGAAGGGACCTTGGAGGTCTTCTAGTCCAACCCCCTGCTCAGGCAGGAAAGAAACCCTGTACCATTTCAGACAAATGTTTGTCCAATTTCTTCTTAAAAACTTCCAGTGTTGGAGCATTCACAATTTCTGGAGGCAAATTGTTCCACTGATTAATTGCTCTAATGGTCAGGAAATTTCTCCTTAGTTCTAGGTTGCTTCTCTCCTTGATTAGTTTCCATCTGTTGCTTCTTGTCTCAAAAAAAAGTATTCCCTTATGGTAGTACATGATCTATCCTAGGGCTCTTCCATAAATGGAGCAGAACATGGCCCATTCTTCAGATGACAGTGTCATCAGGTCTTCAGGGTTGCAAGATTTCCAGGAATTTGCTCATGCTAGATCTTCGTTGCTGATGCAACAAATTTCTTATTTCCAGCACGGAGTGTGTCAGCAGAAGCAACAGTCTGTTGCTGGCAAGTCTCTTGCCTCTGTTTCTCTCCCTGTAGAGATAGATGGGTTCTCATTGTTTCCTACTCCAACAAATGTTGTTGTTTTCACTGCTGAGCTCTTCATTCTTCTCACAACCCCAGGAGGTAGCTGGCCTCACTTGGGACACTGTCATGAATTCTCCTTTCCAAACAACATACAGTAGCAAAGGGATAAAGCATCTCCATGAATTGGCCATTCTCCTGGTCAGGGTCAATATCTTCCACAGTGCTGCATAATTGGGTTGCTGGAATTGGGTATGTCTAGTTTAATAAAAAGAAGGACTAGGGGTGACATGATAGCAACCTTCCAATATCTCAGGGGTTGCCACAGAGAAGACGGGGTCAAGCTATTCTCCAAAGCGAAGCAACAAATGGAAACTAATCAAGGAGAGAAGCAATCTGGAATTAAGGAGAAATTTCTTGACAGAACAATTTATCAGTGGAACAATGTCCCTCCAGAAATTGTGGGTGCTCCAACACTGGAGATTTTAAAGGAGAGATTGGACAGCCATTTGTCTGAAATGTTATAGGGTTCAAGCTCAGAGAGCACCCAGGATGTTTCATGCTATAAGGCAGGGGTCTTCAAACTTGACCCTTTTATGATTTGTGGATGTCAACTCCCAGAATTCCTCAGCCAGATATGCTGGCTGAGGAATTCTGGGAGTTGACGTCCACAAGTCATAAAAGGGCCAAGCTTGAAGACCCCTGCTATAGGGTTTCCTGCTTGACTAGGGGACTGGATTAGAAGCAGTGGTGGGATTCAATCAGTTCGCACCATTTCAGCAGAACCGGTAGCTAATCTTTTGTTGCCCAGGCCCAGAATGGACTTCC
This sequence comes from Bothrops alternatus, assembly GCA_034064705.1. Classification (NCBI taxonomy): domain Eukaryota; kingdom Metazoa; phylum Chordata; class Lepidosauria; order Squamata; family Viperidae; genus Bothrops; species Bothrops alternatus. The sequence continues at coordinate 157,576 of JARGCV010000275.1, read as the reverse complement.
AGAAGCGGCATACACACAGAGAACTGGTTGTTCACCTGTTTGAATCCCACCACTAATTAGAAGACCTACAAGATCTCTTGCAACTCTATTATTCTGTTATTAGCCCTGTCTAATAGCAAGTGGGGGACCCTGGTGGCATAATCCTCTCATTTTTTTCCATATATTCCCCACACACAGAAAGTTCATTAAGTAACTTTTTCCAGATGTCTGCTGCACAGTTTGTTAGCATGAAAGAGGATCTTCTATGTGAACTTTTCCCATGCCTCCAAAGAGTTTGTCCCGTATCAAACTAAGTCGCTAGGCAATATAAAAACATCACTGGTAGAGTTAGCACTTAACAAAACAACGGATGACATTTTTCACTTGAAAACTGGATTAGAAAATCTGGACCTTTGGGGGGGGGCTGGCTAAACTCGCAAATTCATTGTTGTAGTTTGGAAAATGAAGCAGCCCTGAATAGCCCATCTAGTCAAGGCAGAATCGGATCCCTCTGCTAGAAAGTATTTCCAACTCTTACTTAGCTTGATATTAATAGCTCTGGTTGCATTCAGGCCTTATTAGTCTTAAAGCAGGACTCCTTTGGTGTGTACCGGTCAAACTTGTCCAACTATAGATTAGGAGCCAAATAAAGCTACTGGGAAGATACTCAGCCCACAAATTAAATAGGCTAATGTAACTCTGCTTAGGCGAGTTTCTTCCTAAGATAAGAGTCCATATTGGAAGTTGGATGTAAAAGCTGGGGATAAACTGTACAGCAGATTGTAACTAGCACTGGTATCAGTTTATTTTTTTAGCTTATACATATATTTTGTTGTTGTTGTTAGTTGCGAAGTCGTGTCCGATCCATCGCGACCCCATGGACAATGTTCCTCCAGGCCTTCCTGTTCTCTACCATCTTCTAGAGTCCATTTAAGATAACACCTACTGCTTCAGGGACTCCATCCAGCCACCTCCTTCTCTTTCGTCCCCTTCTTCTCTTGCCCTCCATCTTTCCCAGCATTAGGTTCTTCTCCAGTGAGTCCTTCCTTCTCATTAGGTGGCCAAAGTACTTGAGTTTCAACTTCAGGATCTGGCCTTCTAAAGAGCAGTCGGGGTTGATCTCCTCTAGGACTGACCGGTTGGATCGCCTTGCAGTCCAGGGGACTCACAGGAGTTTTCTCCAGCACCAGAGTTCAAAGGCTTCAATTCCTTGGCGCTCAGCCTTTCTTATGTTCCAACTTTCACAGCCATACATTGCAACTGTATGAAAACCATGGCCTTGACTATACGTACTTTTGTTGGCAGGGTGATGTCTCTGCTGTCTAGATTTGCCATAGCTTTCCCATGCAGCATGAAAATAAAACTCTAGTATATATAGTCCTCAACTTACAACAGGGGTTCTCAACCTTGGCAACTTTAAGACTTGTGGACTTCAACTCCCAGAATTCCTCAGCCAGCAAAGCTGGCTGAGGAATTCTGGGAGTTGAAGTCCACAAGTCTTAAAGTTGCCAAGGTTGAGAACCCCTGACTTACAACTATTTGTTTAGGGACCATTCAAAGCTACAAGGGCTCTGAAAAAAGTGACTTCTATGATTGGTGTTCACACAGTTGCAGCATTCACATGATCACGTGATCAGGACTTTTTTTTTTTTTTGCTTGGCAACTGACATGTACTTATGACAGTTTGCAGTGTCCCGGGGTCATGTGATCCCCTTTAGCGACCTCCTGACAAGCAAAGTCAATGGGGAAGCCAGATTCACTTAGCAACCGTGTTGCTAACTTAACAACTGCAGAGGCAAGGAAGGTCGTGAAATGGGGCAAGACTGACTTAACAGCTGTTTTGTTCAGCAATGGGGCTGAACTGAGGTTGTAAGTCAAAGGGTACCTGCAGTTTTACTTGGTGCTAAATAAGAATGGCTTAAGACAGGGCTTTTCAACCAGTGGTACGGGTACTATCTGTGGTACATTGGCACCTGGCAGGGAGTATGTGACCATCCTAGAAAAGTGGTAGTGGGGGAAGGGAATGAGCTGAACCGGTGGCAGCACTGCACAGGCCTGAGCGAGAGACGGCTGGAGCTGCAGGGCTGTCAGGGCTCAGCGGAAGCGCCGGGATCAGCTCCAGGCTCCAGCTGGAGCTCAGCACTGATCCTGGCGCTACTGCTGAGCCCAGAAGAAGCACCGTGTTGCAGCATCTCCAGAGTCTTGTGGTTTACATTCAGATGCTTGGCAACTGATTCATATTTATGACGGTCACAGTGTCCCAGGGTCATGTGAAGTGACCCAAACATGCTGCAACCACCCAGCAGACAGGGGGAATAAAAACCAAACACCCCCCACCCCACCCCCACTGCCAATCCTCAACAGAAATGCCCACAACAATGAAAACCTCGGGCAAGAGGAAGAGCGCCGCCGGGCGGGCAGGCAGGTGTCTTGCTCGGCTATGGCTTGGGGGGCACTTTTTTCAGTGCCATTGTAACTTTGAACAGTCATTAAGCAAACTGTTGTAAGTTGAGGTCTACCTGTACTTTTATCACTTTTTTCCTTTTTTTTTTTTTTGGGTCATCAAGTTTTTGACCCCTTGCTAGGCGACTGGTGGTCCTCGGATGTTGCCATATCCTAAAAGTGGTACAATGGGTGAAAAGGTTGAAAAGCCCTGGCTTCAGAGTCTATGCCACAGTGAATTGTGTGGGTTTTCAGCTTAGAGAGATATCCAGAGCCGCTCCCTTTTCCGTTCCTGTGTGTGCAATTTCCCCTGTGTGAGTCATGCCTGCTCTTGCCTGCCCTGCTTTTTTACTGAGAAATCCAGGTTTAGCAGGATGTGTAAATTCAACAGCACCAGCATGTTTCCCTCTCTCTGCAGTCACTGACAAGATCATTCTCGCTTTTACTCTGGACTGCATCCTATTCGGTTTATGGTTTATTAATTGTGGTTTGTTTGTTTCCATTTTGCAAAAATCATGCCATGGAAGAGCCACCCATGCAGAAGAATTCTAATACTCAGGGCAAGAGTAGGTCTAAGTGAGAAACAAACATGGGACTAACTTGGTGGACAGGTTCAGCTGTGGAAGTTGGTGGGCTGCCACAAAGAAGAGGGAAGAGTCAACCTATTCTCCAAAGCACCAGAAGGCAGGGCAAGAAACAATGAATGGAAACTAATCCAGGAGAAAAGCAGCCTAGCGCAAAGGAGGATTAACCAGTGGAAGGGCTTGCCTTCAGATAATAGTAGATGCTCCATCACTGGAGGCTTTCAAGAAGAGATTGGACAGCCATTTGTCTGACATGGTCTCCTGTTTGAGCAGGGGGCTGGACTAGAAGACCTCCAAGGTCCATTCCACCTCTGTTATTCTGTACTGCCTTGATCTGTGTGAACTGATGCAAATCAAAATATCGCCAAGCTTTCTCCTCTGTGACATGCTGAATCCACCAAGGTCTTTCCACTTGATTTTAAAAAGCTGTGCTTGTCAGTCTATAGCAGTGTTTCTCAACCTTGAGCATTTTAAGGCATGTGGACTTCAACTCCCAGAATTCCACAGCCAGCAACGCTGGCTGTGGAATTCTGGGAGTTGAAGTCCACATGCCTTAAAATGCTCAAGGTTGAGAAACACTGGTCTATAGCTAGGCTGCAGGCTCTGCCCACCCATCCCTACAAGGTGTGGTTGAGGAATTATGCCGTGTTTTCGAAGCTTTTATTGGCTAGGCCTCCAACGGAAGCCCAAGGCCGTTGCTACACAGGCTATATTTAATGCTCAGAGATGTGGGAGGAAGCCGAAAACAACACGACACTTGTCCTTCTGGTTTTCCTTGCTGCTAAATTCCCCCACCCAGGATCTCTGAGGTTTTCTGTCCCCAGAAAAACAACAAACACGCGGAAGAGAATTTGATTTCACAGTTCAAGACAATTTCCCCCCCCCCCTGGCTCTCAGAAATGGACGAGTACCTGTCTCCACTTCTAACAACAGGGATAGGTCTTCAAGACAATACAAACTGTTCTTCAGAAAATAAGAAAATAAAGTTTGGAGTATGCAGAACCTCTTTTGTATGTACCAATTCAGCCCTTATGCCCAGTTCAGACTCTTGGAAAGAGATAAATATTTTTACCAGATAGTTTTAGAGTTTAGAGCTCAAGTATAGCTCTAGACTCTAGAAAGACTCTAGACAGAGTACAGAGAAGAGCAACAAAGATGATCAGGGGACTGGAGGCTAAAACATATGGTTGCTGGAATTGGCTATGTCTAGTTTAATGAAGAGAAGGACAAGGGGGAGACATGATAGCAGTGTTCCAATATCTCAGGGGCTGCCCCAAAGAAGAGGGAGTCAAGCTATTCTCCAAAGCTCCCGAAGGCAGGACAAGAAGCAACGGATGGAAACTGATCAAGGAAAGAAGCAACCTAGAACTAAGGAGAAACTTCCTGATAGTTAAAACAATTAATCAGTGGAACAACCTGCCTCCAGAAGCGGTGAATGCTCCAACACTGGAGGCTTTCAAGAAGAGACTGGACAGCCATTTGTCCGAAATGGTATAGGGCAGGGATGTCAAATTGCCGGCCCATGGGCCGGTTTCATCATACCGGAGCCGTGCCCACCCCATTGCCGGCAACAGGGAAAAAGCTCTGATACGTTGTGCAACGTCACGAGATGTCGCGAGTTTGACATGTCTGGTATAGGGTTTCCTGCCTGAGCAGGGGGTTGGAATAGATGACCTCCAAGGTCCCTTCCAACTTTACTACTACTACTACTACTACTATTATTATTATTATTATTATTATTATTAAAAAAACTTTATTAAATATTTACACAACGATAAAAAGACAAAATAGACAATGTACAAAACGTAGACATAAGACATCAAACGTACATTAACAGGATAAGTAAATAATATTAATATTCTATACATTTTCAGCACTTGACATTTAACATTGTGTCAACAATCTGTTGACTCTTATTTAAGCACAGTCTCATATCCATATAGGTATATATAGTTTATATAGTTTAATTTATTTATAATTCAATAGTTATCTAAACCTTGTATCACTTACATTTCTAAATTGGATAGTATATTTCTTTACTTTCAGCAATTATATAGATATATAGAAATATGTGTATAGGTCAGAGGATGAATAGGTCTCCATCTATTTCTCATTTGTTATTACTCTTTTAGGTTTATTTATTTAAGATTCCAAATATTTTTTATCCACTAGCCATTTGTACCATTTGTTCCAGGTCTGATAGAATAATGTATCTTCCTGGTCTTGTATTTTAAGGGTTAATTTATTCATTTCAGCTGTTTCGTTTATTTTATTAATCAAATTTAAAGTTGATGGAGTCGTTTCCAGTTTCCAATTTTGGGCGTAAATTAATCTGGCAGCTGTGATCAAATGTATTATTAATTATCTATCTTCCTTTGTTGTTTTGTGTCTTATTATTCCCAATAAAAATAACTCTGGTTTCATTGGGATAGCTTTAGCTATAATTTGTTCTAAGTATTTTTTAACTTTATTCCAAAAATTTTTAGCAGATGGGCAGGTCCACCAAAGATGGTAATATGTTCCAATTTGAGATTTACATTTCCAACATTTAGAAGCTGTATTGGAGAACATTTTAGCCAGTCGTGTTGGAGGAAGGTGCCATCGATAGAACATTTTAAGAATATTTTCTTTATAGGCTGCTGAAATAGTTAGTTTATAATTAACGTTCCAAATTTTATCCCATTCTTCCAAATTAATTGTATCTCCTATATTTTGAGCCCATGCAGTCATATTGCCCTTAACTTTTTCTTCCATTGTTTCATTTTGTAATAGAAACTTATATACTTTAGAAATAAATTTTTGGTCTATTCCAAATAGTATCTTATCTAAGTTATTTGTATTTTGGAAACCGTATTTATTTTGATCTTCTATATATTTTGAATTAATGTAAGGGAATAACTTTACAACAATAGTAGCAATATATGCCCCGAGTATACAACAAGCAAAGTTCTATACAAAGATTTATAAACAACTTCAAGAAATAGAAATTCAAAAATTAATAATTATTGGTGATTACAATGCGGTAGCGGATAGGAAAAAAAGATTATAAAACTATGAATAAGAAAAAAATAAGAAAAACATTACCCATTCCTTTTGTGCAAATGGCAGAAGAGTTTCAATTAAATGATACTTGGAGAGCTTTACACCCAGACAGCATATATTATACATTCTTCTCACATCCATTTAAGTCATGGTCAAGAATAGATATGGCTTGGGCCAATCCAGAATTTATGAAAAATTTAACAGAATCAGAAATATTATTATTATTATTATTATTATTATTATTATTAGTAGTAGTAGTAGTAGTAGTAGTAGTAGTAGTAGAGGCAGAGGCTCAATCTAGCAATGGTTGCTGTATGCACAATGAAGTTTGGTACACAACATTTGTGTATGGCATGTAGACTCTTTTCAGAGGAAAGGCAGTAGCTTATTTATCATTCGGGGTATAGAAGGCTTGAACATCAGGAAATGCCTGACCCCACATTATGTATAGCTAACAAGGCTGGACTGTTTTTCCACTGATCTCATCCTCTGATCATATGCCCTTCATGCAAGGAATACATCACAAGTCACAAGACACAAGAGTGTCCATTGTGGTGTTTGCCGGTGTTGTGACTGCTACGGTGTCCAGCCATTTTGTGGGCATAAAGTACATTAAATGGCTCCCAGAGCAGAAGAGTACATACACTTAGTGGAAAGTGGAAGGATGGGCAATGCATGGATAATGAAAGGATGAGCCAGTTTGGTCTAGTGCAGGGGTAGGCAACCTTGGCTCTTTTATGACTCGTGGACTTCAACTCCCAGAATTCCTGAGCCAGCATGGCTGTTGCCATTCCTATATTTTTTTCCCCCTGGCTGTATTTTCTTTTGTTTTCAAATTGGGAGTGATTCGGGTGTGCTACAGATTAAAGGACTATTCCATAGGCCATGTTAAAGTTTTCTTGAATGGAAAGCCAAAGAAATGATGAGATTGCAAAGGAAGATTTGGTTTGCTAGGAACTCAGGACCTTGTATTTAAATGAAACATCATAGCCAGCCTCACTGCTCAATCAAGGCACTCAGGTGGTGCCAGGTGGAGAAGTAAGACCCTAGAGGGCCATAGAAGGCCTTGACAGTTGAAGCACCTCTTCATCAAACGTACTCTCCTGAGAGAACCATCTGATGTCAACAAACCTAGTCTTCTTTCAGAGAATGGAAATCTGGCTTTTTCAGGAGACTAGTGGCGATTAATACCTTGTCACCAGTGGTTTTGTTAGTGGTGATTTGCTTGTGTTTTTTTTTCTTACTGTTTTACCTATGTTTTCAGATGTTTCATCCTGTTGCTAGCTATTCTAGGTTTCATATTGACATTTTGATTAAGCTCAAGCTGGGAAGAGAGATGGCTGTATAGAAAGTCAGGTTTCGTTTTGCTAGAAAAGGCTAATCCAGCTGTCAAGCTTAGCCAAAAGAAACCTGTTGGGACTCGCTTTGAAGCTCTTCTGTTTTTTCTTGGAACGAGGCAATCAGATGAGGGTATGGAGTTATGCTGAGAAACGAGCTTATAACTGAGGGAAAAAAATGAATCCGAATTGCACAGAAATGCTTAATTCAGACGTTTATGTGAGTGCACCAAACATTTGCGATAACCATGGTCTTATTTATAAAATTGGATGAGATGGATATGATTGTTTTCGGTTTGAAATTTGCCCAGTGTTTAAACATTACTTTACAATTTTCTTAAAGGTTAGTGAAGAAGAAATATAGAATAAAACCACATCCTTTGATGAACTGGCAGTCTGAAAAGATCTTTCAGGTATGCTGTATAGATTAACCATGCTACAACTTCATTTTGTAAAGGACAGAGCAATAGAGTGGCTAAACTGATTGAAACAGCATACTCTTACATATACTGTAGCTGTAGGGTCTGATTGATAATATACAGTATGCATGAATAATCCTGGAAATATTCAGGTTAGAGCAAGAATAGATGATAGTCTCTTTAAGGCTGGTATTCCACTGGTTCAGCTAGAGCAGCTTCTTCAGAATCAGAATTCTAAGACAGGCTAGACTTATGTCTTTCCAGTATTTCAATCTCTTTCTTATTGTGATTTGCAGCAACTGAATAGTTAAAACTTATAGTCATTTTCCTCCCTAAAGATTTAGTCTCCTGTCAGAGATTATTGGCACAAGAATAGCTTCTATTCCACCACCCCCCTTTTACAATTATATATTCTCTGTTGGGAAACTAAATACCACTTAGTCCACTGCAGTTAGAATACTTCAGTTCCAGGGCAAATTCACAAGGTTTTCTGATGTAGAAAACATTTCTATATTTGAGAATCCAAGGACAAAAGTATCCCTGTTAGCTACTCAACAATTCCATGCACTCTTCTTGACTAGGTTGTTGAAAAAATTACTGTGTGTTGACAGCTGACATCCAAACCTAGTGCTGTGTAAAAAGAATAATCCGTTTTTCAAAATGGAGAATCCTTGACACATTTTTACTTCTCAGTTCTGCATTCAGCGGCTGCAGTGTTGAGTTTCCTTTCTGGATTTCAACATACTGTACAGTGAAAAAATAACTTCAGACTGTTGCTACAATTTATCCAAAACAGAAACACTGTTTTTAAGAACTTATTTTTTTCTTAAATTAAGAAATCAAGTGAAATCAATAACATATTTATTATGCCATAAAACAAACACCTGAAATGTATTTTATTGTTGTGTAGATGATGCACAGCTACTAAACTCAGCAGGATTTGAATTGCTATATCTTGTTCTGAAGCTGGAAGCTTATCCTTCACAAGTATCATCAGAAATTTGTTCCTTTTTCTATCAGATACTAGATCATATAGGTTTGAAATCACAGAATTGTGATCAGCAAAATACCAGACCAAATTTGCAATATGAAAGTAGTGAGAAGTGGTGCAACTTAGAAGCATACTTTTTACGTTATGGAGTAACTTGGGTTTATATATAAATACAGTTACTAGAGGTATGTATTTCATATAGGAATGTAATAAAAGAGGAATGCAAGGAAGAAAAAAAATACTTTTCCTCATAGCCAAATTAAATGCCTGTTTTCTAAACTATTGGTATCACAATTACTAAAATTATACTGTCATTTTAAGGCATTTAAATAAATGGCACAATATTGGAAAGAATTTCAGGGAGGTAAAACAAGCAATTGTTTCTTTCTCCTAAAGATGAAAGTTCAGCTTGATCAAAGTCCAAGTCTCAGACTCTGGAATGCTATGTGGAAAACAGCATTGGTTAATTTTGAACTGATCCTGATTCAGAAGTTGGACTATTAAATTCTATATTATAGTATAACTTGCTGTAATAATGTCTGATGCCAGGCATTGCAGCTTGTTAACTTAGATTTAAAAAGAAAAATTAAATCATTATGACTTATTCCATATGCCGTGAGTAAAAGCAACCACTATGGGCTGAGTCTATAGCCAAGGGTTAGTGGCAATTACAGTAAGAGAAGCTTTCATAGTTACCATAGTTTCCTCCTGGTCGTCTTTCTTATTGTCCTCCTTGATCTATAAATGGTCGCTATCAAGCTAAGATGCTCACACATTTGAATTAACACATTTTGGGGGGGGGCTCCTGCATAACATCCTAAATAACTACACTGGTTCTTTATATGGCACTCCATTTTGGGCTTTAGTGTATCGTGTGAATATTGTTTTCATTTTGCAGAATGGCCTGGAAAATGTTTATTCAGATGTTGATTTCTTCACAAATTATTAACTTGTCTTTTGGAACTGATGATGTGCAAGAGATGTAACTCAACTGTAGCTGAATCATACTGGCTTTCCAAGACTTCTGTGACCATGGTTTGAGGTTTAGTGATTTCCTTTAATTAACCATCTCAACTTGGAAGTTGACCTTACACTGTAATGAATGTATTCAATCTCCTAGTATTGTTTAGTTGCTTCCCACTTTTTAATGGGCTCCCAAACCTTGGCAACTTTTAAGACTTGTGAACTTGAACTCCCAAGGACACAGCTTCTTAGAGAAGTCCCTAAAGTTGGAAAAGATGGAAGGAAAAGGAAGAAGACAAGCTAGAGGAAAATGGATTCAATTACAACGATGATGGAAGTACCAATGGAAGACCTGAAGGGCCAAGACCTCCTGAAGTCTGTATTTGTGGTTCTTATAAGTCAGGGGTCTTCAAACCTGGCCCTTTTATGACTTGTGGACTTCAACTCCCAGTGAGGGATTCTGGGAGTTGAAGTCCACAAGTCACAAAAGAGCCAGGTTTGAAGACCCCTGCTATAAGTCAAGAACCCGGTAGCACATAATCATCCAGTCAACGGGGAGGAAAGAGAAGGATGACCAGCAGCAAGATAGATGGACTCTGTTGCTACAACAGTGGGAGACCTGAAGGATCAGGATGGGGACAGATCTTCCTAGAGCTCTCTCTCTACAGTTGTGTAGGTCCAGCATTGGCTTTTATGCACACAACACTTCAGCCAACCAATGCAAAGACTCTGCTCCTTTCAGAAGCCCATAACACTTGGAAAATTGGGAGACCAGAAGATGACCAGAGAAACAAGATGGATGGACTCCAAGTGATGGAGGCAACATTGGAAGACCTGAAGGAGGACCAAGTTGGGGGCAGGTCTTGCTGGAGAAATTGGATCTCAAGTCAGCAGAGACTCGATGATCCATAATCCATCAAATATTTGAGGTGGATGCGTTAAACACACAGCCACCATGGCGCGGGGCATCCACAAACGAGCTTCTAGGACGCATCTAGGCGGAATCCTCGTGGGAGGGGGCGCCTGTCCCGCTTTAAGCTCCTCCACCAATCAGCGACGCCAGATTTGCCCCCTTCCCCCATTATTCTGCGAGAGGAGGGATCCACCTTGAAAAGGCATTTCGTCATCGGGGGGCGGGGCAGCAGCTGCGGGGAAGAGAGCGCGAGAGCAGCTGCCCGCGGACCAATCAGAGCCCGTTACGCGCTCGTGGTAAGCCAGCTCAATGCAGTTGGGTTTAAAAAAAAAAAAAAAAAAGGTGGGGGGGGGAGAGGGGAAAAACGCCGCTGGTGCACAACACGACGGCACGCATGGGCGGAGGGAGTGGGGGGGGAAAACCAAGCGAGGGAGGGAGAAAGAGGCGAGCCAATAGCGAGCCGTAGCCTGGGGACAGGCGAGCGCGAGCTCGAGCCAGGAAGGCGGCCAATGGGTTTCTGGAGGAAGGCGAGCCAATAGGGAGGCGGCCTGGGCGCAGGCGCGCTGGAGGGAGGCCGAGGCGCGCGCCGGCCCCGCCCCCCTCCCTCCCTGCCGCAGTAGTGGCTGAGGGAGCGAGGGCGGCCATTTTGGGAGTCTGGGCAGGGGCGCGGGTGGGGGAGGGGAGGAGAGGGAAGCTTCGCGGAGAGACGGCAAAGACAGGCGGAGGCTTCCCTCACACAGTCGCTGGCACACGGCGCAAGATGGCCGGGCGTGCGGGCGGGCAGCTGCTTCGCGAGCGGCTGCGGCTTTTTCCCCCTTCCTCCCTTCTCGGGGGGGATGCCTCTCCCGTCAACCTTCCCGGGCCGAGAGCGGCCTCAGGGTCGGCGGGGCTCCCGAGCTGGGGGGGGGGAAGGGTGTCCTGCCCGGCTGGAGACCGCGGCGGACCCGGGAGCAGCCTCTGCGGCAAGGCAGCCTCGCCTCTCCCGCCGCCCGTCCGCCCTCCGGGGCGCCGCCGCCCGGCCGGCCCCGCTCGCCTCGCCTCAGGACGGTGAGTATCGCCTCAGCTGCCGCCCTGCGAAGCCCTTCTCCTCCGCGCCTCACCCCCCCCCCACCCTCCGCCATTGTCTCTTTGTCCTTGAGAAGGAAAACAAGATGTCCTTGGAGCCGCCGGAGGGAGGGAGGGAGGGGGGAGGGGAGGGCGGCGAACGGCGGCAAGGACCCGGGGAGCCTTCTGCCCTTCTGCGGGGGAAAGACCCGAGCCAAGCGCCTCGAGAGCGGCAGGGGGCTCTCCCCCAACTGGAATCGGGGCGCCGAGAGGAGGAGGAGGAGGAGGAGGAAGACCCCGCCGCTTCCAAGGTGGGCGTCGAAGGGAGAAAAGCGGCTCCCCTTTCTTCCTCGGACCGGGGCTTTCTGCTGGAAAGCCGGAGAGCCTCCTTTGCCCCCAAGTCTCGGGGTACCCCCTCCCCAAATTCAGTGGTTTTGTGTGTGTTGCGGTGGGGGGGGGGGAGAAAGGACTTCTTAGAAAAGAGGGGCTCGATCCCGGCGAGAAGGTCGGAGTCCTTGTTGCTGTTGATGGGGTTTTTCCTCTGGCGGTGAAAAAAAGTCCACCTTTGTGGGGGTGGATGCTCCTGCCACGAATTTGGGGGGTACACTGAGACGGGGGTGAAAAACGCAATGTGGAACTCGAGGTTGGGGGGGGGCTTTTCCTTTCTTCCCTGTTTGGGGGTATCCTTGTAAAAGGCTGTTAAAACGCCCTCTGGTTCCGTGTTTTTTTTTTTAGAAAGCCCCCCCCCCTCACCCCAGATTCCTGGTTAGGCGCAAAGCCTGACATCAAGGAGGTGGATGTCAAACCAGAGCCGCCATTAAACTGCAGTTTTCCTCCTTTCTTCCCCCTCCCTTACCCAGCAGAAATCTAGGGGTTACATCCATCCCCCCCATGTATATGTATATATCAGGGGTCCATGCCATCATTCTTCCCCATACAGATTTGCAAGGTCTGCGTGCTGGATTTCTGTCTTTTTCTTCCTTAGAATAAATAGCTGGAAGGGCAAAAGGTATCTGAGGGTGGTTTGCTATGGAGCTACAGAAGGGGGGGGGGTCTGCAGCAAATTGGGACAACACCCTTTGAAAATATTTGGAGCAGGGAAATGAAAAGATACACTGTGATTCCACATGCAGGATGTCTGCGACAAAGTATCAAGTTCTTTAAGAGTGCTTGTCCTCCATTGTTACTGAAAGGAAAAGAGCCCTGTTTTTTTTTCTTCTTCTTCTCCTCTCTTGTAAGAACAAAAGACGCCATGGCTGTCTCTTTCTCTCCAAACAAATTTGTTTTTCTGTATTTGGGTGTTGGCATTTAACTCTTTCTAAACTAGGTATGTGGAAACAATTTTGCAAACAAGGGTTTTTGGGGGGGTCAGTGATAACTAAATTAAAAACGTTTTCTCCAAAATGAAAGATTCTAATGAAAGTTTAGGATGAAACACATGAGGTTCTTTAAATACGTGCATCTTTTAGAAGTATGCCAGTTATCTAATTGAGTAAGCTAAATTGGAACTAGAGTCGATTATGAGTAAAAAAACAACCAACTAGCCAATAGGTGATGAAGTATATATGAAAAGAGTTTTAAAAGTTGGAGAACGTGTTTTTGTGATGTGTTTTATTTGAAGTTTGAATTTTCTGGCGTTTTTCTCATGCAAATTTAATCTTCAAACCTTTTCATTAACAGAAAGTAAAAACTTAAAATGCTTCATTACTTTTTCATTGGTTTCAGTGTTTAATGTTTGGAACTTAACTGCTAAAATGAATATTTGAATGATAGGCTGTCCATTTTTAAAATGGTGTTTTAATTAATTTGTCCTAATGTATTTTCCTCCTGGATCAATATGTGATATTTCTTAGGCTTTGTAGTTTTAAATATTTATCAGATAAGAAAGTTGTAGCATGGAATGAGCATTTGGTATATTTTTGTAATATTAGCTAATATTTTAAAATCCTTTGGAGAGATGTGGCTTCAACTGATTAATCAACCAAAAGCTGTTGTATTTAAAAATTCTATATAGATAAGTAGCTCTGAGGTTTCACTGAAAGTTTAAAGTTATGATTATGGATTTGAAAGTCGTATTATATGACTGGAAAATTGTAATAAGGCAAACTGTTAAAAGTTAAAAAAGGCCAATATTTTTTTTTACAGAAAATGATATTAAAGTAAGGTGTAAATGTTAAGAAGGTAAAATTTGGATACTTGTGTGGATTATAAAAAAATACACTCAAAAAAGAGCTTTATAAAATTATCTCTGGTGAAATTTCAGTTAAGATAATGTAATTCTATCACTTCAAACAATAGAAGTATTTTAAATGTGTGTAACCTTGAGAATAAGAGAAAGGTAAACATGCTTGGCTTTTCTCATAGTTGCAGTTGCATGACTATTGGTTTTGGGATAGACTTTGTTATGGCACTTCTGTTGTGTCTTTCCCTTGAGATGGTAGAAAAAGATTGCATTAAGCAGAAAGCTTGTACAGAAATACTTTTTTTTTACAGTCTATGAGAAACTTTATGAAATAGTGCTTAACTTTATAGATAGTACTGACGTAATTTTAAAGTATTTTATTTAATAGATATCTACAAATGTTAAGAGAAAACATTTCTGATTAATCCAAATATATTTTTCTTTAGGTGTTCTATGAATATTTGCCACCCCAATAACAGATGGCTTATAAGAGCTGTTCAGAACGTTTTGTAGGTAAGAATTAACTCATTTTGTTTCTCAACTTTGAATAAATGTGTCCCTTATATAGAACATTTACCCTAAAAAGAAAAAAAAAGAAACTTCATTATGATTATATTATTTGATTAAAATTGAAAAAAATCGGTGAATTTTTGAAAAGGTCCTATTGATTTCACTGGTACGGATCTCCTATATACCTCTATTGGAGAATGTAAGCAACTTACATATAAGTAAATTACTTTCATTGTAAAACATATTTATGATCAAGTTTCATACTTATCACTGGAATGAAAAAAGTTTTCTTAATACTTGCACAAAAAGGACGATCAACTTAAATCCAAAATGTGCATTATAAATACTTAGAAATATGTATGTATATAGATAGACACGTATATGTGTTTGAGGGAGGACTTTTCTGTAGGTTTTCCGCTTTAAGTCTTTTGATGTCTATGTTGAATGGCATTTTTGACAGATACACACACACACACACACACATATTCCTTTTTACAGATTCCCTTGACTTAATAACTTAGAAGGATCCAGATGGAGCTAAAGGAGAACATGTTACCTGTTTCAGGTATTTTTTAATTTATTCTTATTTGAATAATGCAGATGTTTTACATCTTGGTGTCTTTCTAGCCTTTATCTCTTTAACAGAATTTTTGCTTAGAATTTGGAATAGCCTTCTATACAAAGTATTTTCAATATTACTAAAACGCTTGTAATTTTTGTTAAATATTAAAACTTAATATTTCTAGCACTGGACATAAATTTACAGTATTTGGAAATGATTACTTTGCTATCATAAAACATTGAATAGCTCATATTGAATAGCTCATATTAAATCTAAAGTTATCTTTAATTTTCATAGACATATTGAAATTTTAAATAGACTTCATTTATGTTCCTAAACACCGGTACTCCCAATTATCCCATTGCTAATTTCAACAATCTCGTGTGTTGTATCGATTTATTTATTAAATTTTACATTAAAAACCAGAAAGTCATGTTGATGAAGTACATTTTATTCACACTCATCTACTTAATACAAAATTTGTCCTGTAATACAGTCAGATATATTTTCCGCATAATCCAGGTTTGAATAGTAATTGACTGTTGATATGAGATAGTATTAAGTATGAACATAGGAAAGAGGTGATAGAATTCATTCACAGAATTTTGGCGCTCAACTTGGTTAACATTTGAAAAATTAAAAAATAGAGCTTCTTAGAACAAGACGCGTGTTTTGCTCAGAAATTGATCAAATTTTATATAACTAGCTATTTAGATTTTTTCTGTTTTTATTAAAACGCAGTCCTTTTAAGTTGTTTAAACTTGAGTGACTATCAGTTTAAGACGTTACCTTCAAATGTTGAATCTGACTATTTATCATATTTGCCATATGAGTTACCTGGAAATGTAATAATGAAGTAGAAATATAGTAAATTGTTAAATATAAAATACTGATAAAAACAACACAGTCCTTTATTTTACTAATAATTACTGCCAGGGAATTAACTCAGATTAGACTGCATTTCCATTTACATGGTTTTAAGAGTGAACAGAAAACTGGTAAAAATGTCATCCCTTGTGTCAAACCTTATAGACTATGATAAATTTTGAGAATAGGTAATCCATATATTTTTCCCCTCTTTTCTCTTCGAGTTATAGAACATGCCCATTGCACATCATTCAGGCTAGAATGAAGGAACATTTAAATTTAATTTTCCTGCTACTGCATCAAATACGTTCAAACATTAAGTTACATTTTAATTGATGGTGACTTTGGCATATTTTCTTTTTTTAACAAAATTCAGTTGTAAAATATATTGGGTTTTTTTGTAAATTAAGTATAATTTCTATACAACTGTAATGAATATTGTAAAAGGTGCAATAGGATATTTCAGTGTCAAGAATCAAAGTGATGTTACTACATTAATTTAGTCATTCAGACTATGTAGAGCCAAGGAAATCAGAAAATCTTAGATCTCACCTAAATCCCTTTAGAATTGTGAATCATTCTAGCATTCTGGGTTAATTCCCTTGGCAAGTATTGTGGCATTAAAAAACATTTAACACTTAGCACTTTTTCTATGCCCTAATTGAGAATAAGTATCAATATACGAAATGTTGATGTTTGTAGTATCCACTAGTGAATAGTACAACAAATTATGTTTATTGGGAAGTCTATGAATGTGTCAATGCTAAAAAAGAACAGGTATGAAAATCTGTAATACGTATTTTTGAAAAATCATGTACCTGTAGTGTGTTTCTTCTGAAATTATATAGTCCACTACATGATGAGGTCAAACTAATAAAATATTTCAATCGCTAAAGTTAAAATGATGAAATGTGAAGACAACCATCACTACCACCTCCCCAAAAAGAAAATCTGGTTTAATATATGTTAAATTTGCAATTTTACGAAAATGTATCCCAAAATGTTTGATGGGACTTGCTTCAGAGTAAATATTCCTTGGAAAATGATCGTTATATAGAACTGTAATGAAAATCAATCAGTCCAGCATTGATTTTGCTACACTAATATATTATGGAAATTATAATTGTCTGCAAATTGGAAATATACACATATTCTGTAAAAATTCCGTATAATGTTGAGATTTAAATGTGGAGAAGTAGAGCTACCGTACTACATTAGAGTGTTGTCTGAACATTTCTAGTAATATGTGAAATTGCCCCCTCTGCCCTTTATTGAATGAAATCACATGAAAGAAATTAGGTGAATAGATGCTAAATACTTAAGTAGCTGAGAAATTAAAAAGTTTATCATCTTCCCAACATATATATCAGCTTCCTATCTTCTATGTTAAGTTTCAAAATTGTAGACAGAATATTTCATCTTGGAAACTTCTGAAGCTGATACGTTTGCAAATAGTCCATATTTTCCAGAATTATTAGTTACCATGGCATTTTAAGAATTCTGGTGCTTTTGTCCAATAGATATGGCAGTTCCAAGATTCTTCTTAGAATTTAACAATCTTGCTAAATTTAGAATTTAGCAACAATGATAGTTTATTAAATTCATTCTGGATTATGAAAGATATCAAATCAGTGTTGTATAACTTCAGACATATTTGGTTAATAATAGACTTCGCTTAGCTTCCTCAACTTTTCCCCCTTAAAGAATTTATTCTGTTACAGAACTTATTTTTTAAAAAAATATTCAATTTACAGTATGATGTTGTGATTAAGGTGTTGGACTAGAAATTGGAGATTCTAGTCTACCCTTGGTCATGAAGCTCATTGGGTGATTTGGGGGCCAATCTCACTCTCAGCCCAACCTATATTTCTGTTGCTGTATAATGAGACACAAGAAGGGAGGAAGGAAGCCCTAAAGCATAATACCCACATATTTTCACAAAGAAAACCTATTATACCATGGATTCATAGTGCATAAAGTAGTAAGTCCCTACTTTAGAAAACAGGCAGCAACTTTATAGTTTAGTCTTGAACGTAGTCTTAGTATACTAAGAACACTCTTGTGTAATCACAACTTTTCTGAATAAATATGGGATTTTATTAGTGATATATTGAATTAATTTATTAAACAAAAGATATTCACCTTTTCTCTCCAGATAACATTGAACTGATTCCACAAAATACCTGATTCTGTATGGTGTACTGGTAAGTTGCTCTCAGTATATTACTATGGGTGCTTTTGTAACTGTTTTAGCATGCTTTGTGGAAAAGATCTAAAACTATGAATCTCTATGAATTAAATGAGCCATGTTTCCAGGATAATTTTAATAGAATCAACCAGTAATATTCTTAGAGGAAACTACTCTGCTACCATTAGGAAAATCGTATGTTTTAACATTTTTCCAGATAGCATAATAAAAATATACCCATCTGAATCTACCATTGGTGAGAAAGAGTCAGCTTAACCCTCTTTATCAGTACATGTATTTTTTATTGACTGCCATTTTTTGCATATATAGTACACCATTTTTTGGTCTAAATTAGTTTGCTGTAAGAAAAGCATTACTTGCTCCTGTTAATTGCACAAAGCACTTGAACAAGTTAATTTTGAAAGTAACTAGAAATCTAAGTTACAGTCTATCCACCTGCTTAAAATTGTTGAAAGTTCTGTTCTAGCATCTCCTGGATTGTCTATAATTACCCTATTGCATGGTGCTGGAAATAAATTTTAACATTCATTGAGATACATAGAATCTAAAGCTCCTATGTTTCAGAATGCAACATATCTGTGATCATGTACAAATTCTGACATTTTAAAAAATATACTAGCTGGTTTTCTAAAATCTATTCAGTGTTAGAAGCGCTGTTATTTTAATACAAGGTTTAAAAGATTTGCGCTGTATTTTCCTTTGATCAAGAGAACCTGCTGATCAAAAAGTATGCTGGGGTTTCAGGGTATATGTTTAATATGCTATAAAATAGAATGATCACTGGTGAATATTTGGATTCTAGGAAAATTCTTTATAAATCAAGTCATCTCATTGAAGGGGGTAGCATTTGAGTGCAGTAGCTACTTCAGTTTGTTCTATTAGGTGAACATTTTTCTGGAGGGGTTACCTATGCTCAGAAGGCTAACTTGGATAATTCCTCCAAAATCCTAATTTGAATTAGTATGTTGTGTGATGAAATCATATTCCATGTAAGCAGTTCTCTACCCTTAAAAAAAATCCAAAGAAGGGTAGTGTTCAAGCATTCTGTTGATATATTTATTATTTATGGTAAATTTGAAGACTTGAAAGCTTCATTGATTTATCCTACTCTTACCTCGAATGCTTCTGCATCTCACCTGTGGAATGTATAGTAGCAGTTGAGAACTACAGTTCTGTATATTGCATTATTCAGGTCAGCCTTACTCAATCCAATTATCATTGGTTGATTGGCAGTTAAAATACAGTGGTGGCTATGCTTTCACTAGTATGGAGAGCACTAACTGGAAAACAATGCTTTACAAACCAGCTCATCATGTGATTTAGCAGAGCTTTTGTATAGAAAGTTACACTTTATTTACTTAACAAAAGGATACTATTTCTGAAAATGTTTTAAGACATAGGAGAAGAATATCCAGTCCTTAAAATATTACTAGACTGCCATTTTAGCAGCTTTCATGTTTGGCTTTGCTATTTGGCTTGATGGGTATTCTATTTGAACAACACCTTGAAAGCCACAGAATCCTAAACTTTTTCATTACAATAAACAGGTTATTTGAAAGTACCATTGATGTTTTATGGGACAACACATTAAAGAGCACAAGAGAAACAAGTGACAAAAAATGGAAATGACCTCAAGTATATTTTATATACACCTTCAACTAAAATAAAAGGTGTTTGTTTTCTAAATATCTCCTTTTCTGTTAATTGAAATATGTTTAAACAATAATTTACCAAGTACCGTAATAATGGTTGCCTGTTACAAGCTCCCATTGCATTCTGATAAATTTGAATACTGAGATTCTACCATAAATGCTTTTTATTTGTTCCAGAGCTTTTTACAAACATTTTACAAACAAATGTTAATATGAATTAAGTCCCATATGGCAGTAGTCTTCCTTTTTGGTATACAGTCCCCAAAACATATTTACCATGAACTCCTAGTCATCTTTTAGCTAGATCTTAGTTGATGTGAATGAAGTGTATCAGTGTAAATATGTCCTATGTTCCTTTTGTAAGCAGTCATTGTAGGGATGCTTACAAAAAAGAGAAGGTAAAGATGATTAATGCTGGTTCCTTAACCAAAATTTCACATGATTTGTGTCACTATACAGTAGTGACAAAATATAACAATTAGTAAATAGTAAGACCACGTCTTATATCCAACAACAGAACTGTTAAAATGGAAATTGATGGTCCCTTAAAACACAGTCAGTGTTTATTTTCTTCTTAGATGTTGCCATATTTGTTCCACATTTCTTCCTCTTTTTGACTTTAACCAAACAACCCCTGGGCCCATTGGATTATCGTTTCAGAGATATTTCTCTGCCAGATTCCTCAAGGCCTTCAAAAATGGCAGAACATCTAATGTTCCAGAAAAGTTCTTAAAAATCCAGGGACATATTCAAAGCTATAATCTCCCTTGAAAGTAGCCCATATTGAAGTATAAAGCACAAAGAAACAACAGGAGTTGACCAAAGGAAATCTTTCACAATCTTTTATATTATGTAATGTTTTATGATAACTTTTATGTCATAAATGTTTTATAAAATTTGTCAAATTTCAATTCAATGGAAGCATTGGGTTCTAGGTTTTAGACTCATTCTGTTAGTTAGCCCATTTGAGGTACCTAGGTCCAAAATTAGTTGCCCTACAATGCACCAATTTTTTTCCAAGTCAAAGGATAACAGACACAAGAGTTTCAGTAGTGTAAAATCTCTTTACGAAAACCTTGTTTGCTGCCTGTTTCTCAGTCTGTTCCTTAATGAAGAACATCCTATAGCACCCATAGTTCTTCAGCAACTATTGGCAAAACCTAAATGAGTGCAAAAGTGGTAATAAGAGTTAAACTTGAGCCTTAGTTTGTTTTCTAAAAATACTTGTTTGGGCTAATTAAAATTCTGAAATTCTTAAAATTGTCAGATTTTCTGAGCAGCAAATAATTGGGATTTAGATGATCTCATTTTTAGGAAACTATATCTTAAATACAGCTTAGAATACCTGGTCACATCCATTTACAATGATTAATTTTGTATCTTTTACCCATAATATCATCCATTATACTATTATTCATTTATTGAACAAAAGCTTTAAATCTTAAAACAGTGCTATATCAATATTATATGTGGAATTAAATCAGTACACCTAATGAATTATAAGATTTTAAGCATTAAATGTATAATTTATGAAATAATATTTTACACAATCAAAACTTGTGGAGGTCAATAGAAATGAATTTGTATGACGTGTCCTGATGTGTTTATTCTGTTGTTACACAATCTGAGCCATTGAAGTTTCTAAAGTGAAAAACGTACATTGGTTTTGTAGAGAATGTTCACTTTTGTCATTTTCTTTTGGATTAATACAGTTGAGCTTTGGGAAAAATGCTACATTCACCTTTAAAAATGGAGAATGGCAACTATTGAAAAGTTTGTAGTTATTTATGACTGAGATGTAAATTTGAGAGTCCAGTTTGTTATTTTATATCTAGATTGTGGTGTTTTTTATAGAAGTAGAATGGAAGTAGTGTCATTTGTGGTACATACAGTCCCTTCAGTTGGATTGTACCCAGTTATAGAACATAAGTAATAAATTTCTGTTGATAATTATATTTAAAACAGCTTAACTTGAATGTTTTTGTGGTTGGATATTTTATTAAAACATTGGCTTATCCTATATATATAGTCTTTGGAATAATAAGCTGTGATCTATTCTCAACATAGATAAACATAGGGGGTTTTCTTCCCCTTTGATCTGCTTTTGTTACCATCAAACATTTTGCTGGATTTCTAGTTACTGCAAAAACTAAATGGTTTTGACTTGTTGAATTTGTTGTCAATATTTCTTTTTGTTTGAAACAATTGAAAATAATGTATACATTAGCATGTGATGAGGAGAATAATTAAGGTAGATGCAAGGAATCTAAGATGCCTTTAAGATACTTGGTTGCAACAAAATGGTGGCTTGAGTTTATGCTATGCTGCTGCATTTACAGTACAATGTAATAGTGGGTAGTGATAAGAAAATGGGAGGTTCTTGATATAGCCAATCAAGGGATGACACAACATTAATATTCTTGAACCAATCACTATAAATTCTCCATCCCTAGCTTCCTATTTTTTATTTGATAGCTACATTCAGAATGGTATCATAAATAAACCATTCCCTAACTTTTCCAGATATTAAAAGTACCAATTATCGCTCACAGTTTTTAATGATCAATATGTTTTGCTAGTGCTTTGTGAGAAAGAAATTTGTTCAATTCTGAAGCTTTTTTAGAAACACATTTTCAAGAAAATGTTGACTTGAAATAGGCCTTAGACACTGATTTTGGTAGATCTGTTGAAATTCCCCAGTAATTGTTAGGTATTCCACAGAAAATCTCCTCCCTTCAAACGAGCATATTTGATGCTGCTTCATTTGTTGGATCCTGCCCCTAGAGTGAAATCAGAGGGGGATAATTAAGTTCTGGTTAAGAAGGGACAAGAAAATAATGAGGCTACAATGTCATTTTGATTAAACAAGCTGGGCTCCTTGTCCACATAAAATTAAACCTGAAATAAAGTAACTTGCAGGTGATAAGGCATACGTTGAGAGAATAAGTTATTAGGAATGTTGTAAAACTCTAAATAATTTTCTCAGTTTTTACTTACATAAACCAGAATAAAAGAATCTTATATTAGAAATAAGTAAGCGGAGATAACTTTGTATACAATCAGTTCTATTATCTGATAAAATTACTTGTTTAGTACTTTTCCTTAGACTTTTCTTTTGGACACCTTTTAAATCAGGGGTTCTCAACCTTGGCAACTTCAAAACTTGTGGACTTCAACTCCCAGAATTCCTCAGCCAGCTTTGCTGGCTGAGGAATTCTGGGAGTTGAAGTCCACAAGTCTTAAAGTTGCCAAGGTTGAGAACCCCTGTTTTAAATCTTTAGCAGGAGAGGTATCTATTGATTTTTCTACTAGTGCTACATTGTTTGCAAAAGTAATACATTTTATAACACTGAAGCTTCCATTTTGCTTTTATATTGTTGCCATTAAAATTCCAGAAGTCATGTCTGCTTTGGAGTTTTTATAAGCCAGATCCTACTTTCAGCAGAAAGCTTAAAAAGGAAAATGAAATGCACTGCACATTGATATGAAAATATTACTATTCAGTAGTACTAATCTTGATATTCATTTAGTTTTTTAAAATGTGTTGAAAATATGCTCAGATGACAGTTAAATGTTGATTATTTTAAATTTAAGGATAAAGTTACTTGCATTCCAACAGCATTTTCTTTTAATTTTTTTTTATAAAGAGTCCAGAGAAAGGAAGAAACTCAAAGGGAGACAACGATTTCCAAATCAAGATGGCAGTTCCACTGCTGAGAGGTTCAGAAAGTGAACTAGTACATGATTGCTGAGTATGTCCATCCAAGACAGGGATTCTTTAGCATGGACAACGATTGTCTAACCTACAGAAGATTTGAGCTAATTCTGTTTTTTTTTTTTAAACTGTTTCCAGAATCTTGGGCTTAGCACTCATCTGGGGATGAAGGGCTGGAAGGGGCTGATCAAATTTTTGCAAACCAGGAATGTATAAAAATGTTTGTCTCCTATTTAATTGGCAGAAGTGCATTGCTATTTAAATGGTTTAAATAAAAGTGTTTTTTCCATATTTATTCTTGTTTGTCATCTTTTGGACTGAAACATTCTTATATGATTTGTTGTTGGTATTGATGAGAACTGTTTGATTATTGAAGGAGCTCAATACTTTCACCAACTATTTCAAAACATTAAATGATTCCTTAGTTTGCCTTTTCAGTAGGGTTAAACTTAAGAGAGTTTTTATGTTCTGTATTATGATTGTTATTACGGACTTACATGCTCTCTTAATGTTTATTAAATGAAGATGGGCATTAATAGTTTACATCGGTGAATTGGTGCAATTCTTAGAAAGGTACAAATCTAATGATGTGTTTTCTGTGGATCTATGGATGGGTACTGTGCTCAGGTCCTTTCTAAGGCAGGTTTAATATTCATGTACCTAAAAACTGACACCTGCTTCTCTGAATACTTATATACTTAGATTTCCTCATTGTGGTATGTGGGTTTGATCATACATAACAATACTACTTGGTTTACTGTTGATACAAGTGTCCAGAACATTCATGGTGCTACTACATGGTTGCTCCAGTTCATTAAGAGTTGGATAAAGAACTTAGTCAAAATCTTTGAATCAGTTGTCTTATTTTTTCCATAAAAACTAATCTTACCATTTTTACTACATTTACTAAAATCTTTTTAGCTTTCCATTCCAATTGCTGCATACAAGATTCATTTTAGTGGCATACTGATGTACAAAAGATATTGAGGGTAAACTATCTAAAATGCAAAATTAATGTTTGATGTTGACTTTATTGAAAGGAGTAATCATGCTTTTGAAGTAAATGTGGATAGTTGGCCATTTATGCCATCTTTAGATGCTTCTGTTTGCTTCATTGGTGGCTTAATTCTAGGCTAATGGCATGGAATTTCTTGCATATTTAATTTGTTTTAAAAATTATTATGAATAATGGTATTAATTGGCCACTTCCCAAATCTCTGTAATTGGGCAACCTTGTTAAGTATTTTGCAATCAGATTGTTCACTTAGAGTGATTTGGACCTTTTTTGGACCGAAATAATATATGGAGAAATGACAAATGATGGCTACTATAAGTAGTACAATTTGTGAGTCATTTTGATTGTCTCTGGCTCTAGATCAAGACCAAGTCCAGATATTAGGGGTCATGATAAAACCTTAAAACTTCCAAGTATGGAAATGGTTGAAGACGGAATATTGGTTTTATCTTTGCTCATGAGTTGCAAGCGATTTTTGTTAATGTTGATATTTGGTCCCACTTGTGCGGAAATATCGTTATAATTCAGCTACATCACAAGATCAGTTTATGATCTTTATGTAGTCCAGTTGACATGGATTTATTTCACAACTATCTTGGTACCAGATGACCCAAACACAATGGATCTGATTTTGCCCCTTCCAGATAGAACCACCAGGGAGGCGCCATTGAGTCTCGAGTGGCAGATTACATAAAACTTCTGTTTCTGATTGGAATTCCTCCTAAAATTAATGGTTTAGAACCAATGAGATCGTCACAACCAAGTAGACCCGTTGAAGAGGCGACTTCTACTGAAATTACCCATTGGGGTGCTTGCCAACCCATACACACTGCCCATGCTAATCCAAGGAGCCCCAAGTCCCGCTGTCTTCCCTTCAAAATGGCTCTTTGTACCACAACTTCCTGTCCAGGGAGGAAGTCGTTTTAGTCCAAGGATCTCAATTGTAAGCCAGCCCTTTCCAACAAAAGCAACCAATAATTTATCTTTTGGCTTAGAAAAGGGTGTCTGAACCAGCTGGAGTTCGGTTGCCCCCTCCACAGAGGGGAGTTGGCTGGAGAGGGAGTAGGGATGGGGAGTCAGCTCCCTTCTCTCTTTTTTTCCTTTTGGGTGGAAATGAAGGGGTGGGTCTATGGTACATCACCTGAGTTGTGGGGTAAATGTAGAGAGTGTCAATCAAAGGCAGCGCTCAGAGCTGGGAAGAAAGCTCTAGATGGCGGCTGTGCCTTGGAGAGCGCGCTGAGCCTCCTGCCTTTTCTCCTCCGCCACTTTTGCGCAACTTTGTGTAACTTTTGGGCGTCCTCGAGGGGCTAAGGCTCTCGTGGAGGCCGGGGCAAGGGGGATCGGGCGTTTTTCGGGCAGAAAAAGGAGCGTTTGCGGGGGGGACTCTCTTTTTTTTTTCCCCTCCTTCGCCTGGTTAGAAAGAAGCAGCCCAGGTCGTTGTTTTTCCCAGCTTGGAAGCCATGGCGTACCTCCATTTTTGCCAGCTCTCCTAATGAGCTTTTTTTTTTTCCCCCCCCCTCCGGATCTTTCCTCCTCCCCCCCCCACCTTTTTTTCTTCTTCTTCTGCCTTTAATGCTTGCCGATGGCGATGAAACGATTGCGGGTCGTTTGGATTAATTTCGGATGGGCTCTTTTTTAAAAGAAAGCGGAGTTTGTGTTTTTTCTTTCCCCCCCCCCCCGCGTTGCGTTCGGAAGCGAGTGTTTTCCCACGGCTGGGAGCAGCGGGCTGGACCTGGCGCTGGAGCCTGGCTCAGGTAGGTGGGCGATGATCAGCTATGCCTTGTTTGTTGGGGGGGGATTTAGCCCCTCTCTTTTTTTTTTCTTCCTCCAGACTGGGGGATTTGGTTATTTTTTCGACCGATTTCAACGATCCTGGAATGACGCAATAAAATACCGAGAATGCTTGCTTCCAGGGGTGACTTCGGGAAAGTTTGCAGGATGCTCCCCAGGGTTGTGTTGCCTTCGCGGTTTTGTTTGGTTTTTTTAAAGATAATTTTTATTTTTATTTTTTTGTACCGTGCCTGATTGCCCCTTCTGTATTATTGTTATAAGCCAGCTTCGCAGCGTCAGGACTTTTTTTTTTGTTCTTGTTGGAAACCTCAAAGCAAAAGTGGGAGCTTACCTTTCTTTCAACTTTTGACAGTAAATACCTTGGGCACAGGACTTCAGCCCCAATCCGGCCAACCTCCTACCTTTCCCTTAACATTTTAAGAATTTAAAGATGTTGAGAAATACGGACAAAAGCCAAGGAGAGGAGGGTTCCGTCCACAGCCATGCATCGAGGTATGATCTCTCAACTTTTATTTTTTTTTTACATTATTCTGAGCAACTGTTAACCTTTTGACAGCTTTGACTTGCCATCGTTGATGATAGAAATAAATATATTTCAGTGTTTTTGATTCTTTCCTTACAAAATGACCTTGAGACTGCTAATATGCCACACCCTGTTGTTTTTTTTTTTATAACAATTTCTGAAACTTGTGGTGTGACTGAAAAGGCCCCAAGCTCTACTTAAAAAGTAAAGCACCTTTACACAGATGGAACCCTGTATATTATGCAGTTTTAGCTGCTAATTTTTGCATTTTGAGGGGTTTTGTGCTGTGAAAAATGACCTTGTTCCCTCTGCTGCATTGCACCATTTTACATACAAGGGATTTTTTTTTCTTTGAAGAATTTGTGGAGTTTAAACTTCAAGTGAAGGCCTGACAGAAGCCTGATGGTATTTGTAAATCAGAGACTACAGAAAGTTCTATGAATGAAAAAATGTTTATTTTAAAATAAAAAAAAGAATACGTGTGTTTGCTTGATACTCCTTGCTTGTATATTCAGTTCTGGCTAAGGAACTTTGATACTATTTCAGCATTTTAGGATATTTTGATACTGTTTCCAAGCTTTCTCATGTATAGGGTTTGCTTATATTTTACAAAAAGGTGTTATTTTAAGGCATAATTTCTTGGAATCTTAGGTTCTGTGCATGTTCATTTTAAATGCATATTTTGATGCTGAATATATTTAGGCTGATATTTTATAAGGGAAACAGAAGGAAATTTGTTTTTTTTTTGTTTATGCTTTTATATTGACCACACTTTTAATGGAAACTAGTTATCTTATGAGGATTCTAATATTTTTGCAATGTGTTTATTGATCTTTTCCTGGCTTGTTACTTGTATTCCTTTTCAGGTTTTGAATATTTTTATAATTCTAAAATACACATTACCATTTGAAATAAGGCCTTTTGTCAGGAAAGCCTTTGATGTAACAAGTACAATGGAAGAGAGCACTTAAAATTTAAAATCTTATATGGATTTACCCCTGATTTTTGGCTGCTGGAGAAGTTGCTTTGATTCTCAGAAAAAAACATAAAGGAACTTGGGGTTTTTTTTATTGCATAATTTTCAGATCTTTGAAGCTTAACTCCAAAAGACAGTGGTAAAAGTCGAATTGCTGACATTGATAAAAAGTTAGTTTTGAAATTAGCATGCCAATATCCACATTAAAATAACATCATTCTTTTTTTTTTTTTTACAAATTGAACAAGGAGATTCAACATTGATGAGAACAGCTATCTATTGCAAATAACAACTGAGTTGAATGAAAAGAAAATAGATTAACCAGCCCTTTTACCTTTTCCCCTCTATTCTCTTGGGTATATTATTTGCATAGCATCCACACTTGAGGTTTTGCTTTCTTGGTAATAAAGGTGTACTACATCAAGCAAAATGTTAACACCCAACTGAATTAAAATAAGACACTAATTATATTGACAGCACTCAGTTCAAATGAACTGTGAAAGCATAACTCAGCCTTGCTTGAAAGTTTATGTTGTAAAGCTTATTTTCTGAACTGCAACTACTTTTCGTATTGTAAAATGAACTTTTTTGGGAGGGGAAGTTAAAAGATGTGTTTGTGCAGAAATTGCTTTAGCAAGACATCCTGGAAGTTCTGTGTACATTACATCTGAAACTTCCTGTCTAAAAGACTGGGGGCAGAAAAGCACCTAATCCATTTGTGACATCATTTGTTTGAGATAAGTGTGCAGTTGGGTGGGAGCAAGGTATACGTAAAAGATGGGTGTAACAAATGTTTATTTTAGAAAAAAAACTTTTGTTTGCCCCTCACTACTACAAAATGCCATTCTAAGGGCCTCCCCCTTGCTTATAAATACAAGCATCCATTGTACAAAGAACATTCTTCCTGGGAGTATTTTGATCAGATAGGCTTTATTGTAAAAAATAAAGCATAACCCCCACTTCACAGCTTCATAGGATAAATTTGGCTAATGGTGTCTGGAATACCCCTTAGTATTCAAATAATACTAATGGAGAAATGATCACATAATTTGCTGAGGTGAGCATCACATCCATGTTCAGCTACAACCTGGTGTGAAACAAATGGTCAAAATTAACTGGTTTTCTAATCCTGGAAGATAGTTTTAAATAACTGGGCATGACCAAGCTTTTTCACTTAAATATTTCAGAAAAGTACTTTAGGTGTTACAAGCGAAACATCTGAGATAGTCCACCAAGAATGTTGAGTTTTTAAAAGATTTCATTAGTTTTCTTCTATAACAGAATTCATGTTCAAGATGGATTGTACCAAGTCCTAAAAAAATGATGCAAACCACCATCCAAAGTAAGCTGGTTAAAGGATGCTTCATTAAAGCCACACAAACACATTTGCACCATTAATTGATTACATTTCTACCTCACTTTCTAGCAGTGCTTTTTCTGAAGGATTTACAAGGGAAAATGAACAAGAGAAACATGGTAACATTGAAGAAGAGCAGAAAGGCAATCCTAAATTAAAATTTAAATTATTTGGGCAAGCCTGTATAAGGGGCACTCCCCAATGGGCTGGGCTTGTAAGTGTTCTGAGTCTTGGGGCGCTAATCAAAGTTCTTTTGAAAATGGAAGATTTTTCACCTGCTCTGAAAAGCAAGGACAAGAATGTCCATATATATTGTCATAGCAAAGGGATTCTGTAAATATGGAGCTTCTAGAAGTGTAAACCTCAGGTATTGCAAGCTTCTCCATATTTCTGTAAAAGTTTGGGCTAGCGATTAACCCCGGAGTGTGTTCTCATTCTCGCCCCAAAACATATTTTTCCTCAACCCTAAGTCTGAATTCAGTGGGGACTTGCAGTTAGCACGACTGGCCTGGCCTAAACCATAATAATCAGTTTGGGTCAGATGCCTTGGACCGGGGCAAGCATACGATGATAAGGACTTTTCCCTTCAAGTTATAGCAAGGATAAGGTCTTCTATTTCTCTCTGCTTCTCCACCCACCTCTGTGGAATGCCTTGAGACAATGCAGGGTTCAAACATGCATGTTCACTTCCCAGTGGAGACCCTTGGGGAGGGTCTCCTGCAAGCACTTTCCCCTGCCACCTCTCTGGAGGAGCTGCACATTCACAACACCCTGGCTCTCACCAAACGCTCAGCTAGTGGCAGCCATTTTATGAAGCAACCCTTGCAACAAAGAAGGATATTTAGAGTGGGAGGCGAGGACCAAGGCAGGGAGAGAAGGAGGAGGAGGAGGGTGATGTTGAGAGACTTGAGGATTGCTGACGTTCTGCCTGAAACAGTGGAGCAGTGGAGAATGAGATGGAGGAGAAGGGAAGAATGAGAGCGTTAGGCATTTTCCTCGCAGGTCTGGATTGTCACAAAATGGCTGTTCCTTTGTGCCGCAGAGCTGACAGACACATACTGCATTGCACTGTGTACTTTTTTTTTCCTTTGAAAAAGAGAAGGGGGGGGGAACCTCAGCAGGAAGTTGGTGGAGAGTTCAAAGGCCATCTTGGGTTGGAGGCGGGCTGTGGTTGGCTGTGTCTCACTTGCTAACAGGCGGGCCCGGAGATGCTGCAGCCCTGCCTCCGGGATGACGTCGCCTCCCTTGCACATCCCTTTCCAGCCTCCCTCTTGCTAGTGATGCCTTTCAGGCAGCCAGCCAGCCAGAGACAGCGACTGAGAGAGAGAGAATAAGCGAGCTTGGAAGAGGAAAAGTGGAGGGCAGCCCGAAGGATTAGGCAACCAGTGCAAATTTCTTTGTGCCTTCTTCTGTCTGGGGGGAGCTTTTGAAAGCTAGCTCCTGTCCTCATCAGCTGCCAAATGATCTGAGCCACGCCACCATAAATACAGAAGGATTGGGAAAGGACGGCACCGAAAGTGTGTCATTTTCCAGTACCCTTTGCAAAATCTGGAGAGAAACACTCCCAACGTGTTTATGAAGAGTGTTTGACACAATGAAGAAATGGATCGGAATGTGCTTCAGAAGTGCCCTTTTCTCTGTGGCACAGATCATTTCCTGAGGAATAATGGAAAAGTTCACACACACACACACGCACACACACACACACACACCAGACACACACATGTAGACAAACCTGAAGTCTAACCCTATTTAGTCCTCCAAACCGTTCACTGCAACTGAGCCCATACATTCCTGTGCATGATTTCATCCTGTCATATTTTGTGCTGACACTTTTTAGTGTGGGTGACATCTCACTGCTTTGCAAGTCAACAAGGTTCACTCCCTTCCCCCCACCCCTTGCCCATTTAGGAGATTTACCATAAAAGGTGTGGGGGGGGATGTCTCACCTTTTAGTGTGTGATTGGGGGAGGGGGGGAAGAACAGCAATATTCAATTGGTAAATCTTTTAACTCTGGATTTCCAAGGGCTGAATGTACTTCATAGGATAGATTCCATTCCCTGTCATCTTGAACCACCAGGATGATTGTATGAGACTTCAAATGAAACACAATTTGTAGAGAGATGACATTTAAAAAGTAGAACACTTTGCAGTAAAGACAGTTGACAAATTGTGAATTTTATCTTGGAAGCTCATTGGTTTTATCTCAAAGATGTGCTTGGAACTTGCTATTTTAATTAACATTTTTAAAATAGATTTCCTGAAATATTTGGGGGGGGGAGGGGAAGAAGGTAAATGCTTGCTCCAGTCCAAGCATGGTGTCCTTTCAAACTGTCTGGGTTTTGTTGCTTGACACACAGGGATTGTAATACAGTATTTAATACTGTCCTCTTGCTAATTCTAAAATATTCTGTCAAATTAATTCTCAGCGCTCCTGCAGAAATACTGAGAACCTGCAAAAACTGGTGCTTTCACTGCAACAAATCTCTATGTACATCTTGGCAAGAGAGTCCACAGAAAAAAGATTTCATTTCACTAAGAGCGAGAGAGTCTGCAGAAAAAATATTTCATTTAGCTAAAAGGAATGAGTTCTGGAATGCTGAAAGACTAGCTTTATCCTCTTTGCTCTTAATGATTTCCCTATTGTTATCTTCATCACCATTCAAATATAATTTATGGATGGTTTCATTTCTTCTGCTTGCTCGTTCTGAAATGGAGCTATCTTGTTCATCATAAGAGCAGGTCAACCGGATTTAATTTCCTAGAAGAGAGGGGAAAAAAATAGCCTGCTCTAGCTAGCTTATATTTTTTGGAGTTCATTTGTAAGCCCCCTAAAAATTTTCAAACTACGTGTTAATTCCACAAACTTATTTTCATTGAAGTTGGTGGAATTTGTAGTCCAGCATGCCTGGAAAGCACTTAGAAGATAGGAAAGTTTGTTCTAAAGCGCAGATCTTTTTAGAGGTAGGCCATTTAGTGACCGTTTGAAGTTACGACAGCAGTGACACTGCTGTTTTCACACTTGGGACCTTTGCAGCATCCCCATGGTCACGTGATCAAAATTCAAATGCTTGGGCACTGATTCATATTTATGACGGGTCACGTGATCCTCTTTTGCGACCGTCTGACAAGCAAAATCAATGGGGGGGAGATTCACTTAGCAACCATGTTACTAATTTAACAACCGCAGTGATTCACTTAACAAATGTGGTAAGAAAAGTGGTGAAATGGGGCACAACCCACCTAACAAAGGTCTCACTTAGCAACATAAATTTTGGGCTCAGTCGCTTTCGTAAGTCGAGGACCACATGTACTTCAACTCAATTTCATCTGACTTGCGCCTCTTTGAAATGTTTCATTAAAAATGGTATTTTTCCAAAAGGGGTACTTTTTTATTTTTTGGAGATGGATTTTCAAAACTCTACACAAAGCATCTATATTGCAATAAGCTGGTTAGTGCCTTTCAGCCGTTTTGGATTTTCGTTTTACAGTTTTTCGTATTGCCCTGAAGCGAATTGCGCAGGCTGTGATCGATGGAAACGGTGGGATTGATGGCTGTGCTGAAGCTTTCCCCCTCAAAAAGAATTAAAAAGAAACAAACATCCTGGTGCATTTCAAACACCGTCTTGATTTGGTTTCAAGTAGCACAGATGCTTTTCAACCTACCTTTTAAATGTTACTTTGTGTATTTCTTTGTGCACTATTTATTTATTTTTCACAGTGCTGTTTGAAGAAAAGTCTTACATATTAAGTTGGAAACCAGCATCTGTCATGAATATCCGCAGGGAAGAAAAAAATGGCTGAAACAAAACAAATATAATAGTTCTTCTGAAATTGAAATAATCCTCCCCACCATCTCTCTCCTGTCTTTTGAGGGGAAATGGAATTGAGTGATGGTGCTTATGGGACTTGTGAAAGATCTTAATAACCCTGGGGTGGGACATTTTGGGTGACATTCGTCCTCATTACATCTCTAGCTCTCATTTTGGCAGAGGCCGTTCAGTATTTTTTGAAATTTCAAACGAAGGTGCAATGCATGAATTTGGGTTTGATATTTAAGCGGTGCTTAAATGGGGGGGGGGTAGAAGCTTTGACGTATCTGTGCGTCCATATAGATTCCATGTAGATTGTACAGTTTGAAACATAATATGAATAATGGCCTTCTGAAAGATAATTTTATTATTGAGTCATGAGTGCGATAGGACCAGATTATTTAAAGGAAATTTGGGAAATGATATATTTGCTAAAAAGTTGATTTTTAAAATAAACCTATCTACACCTTCTTCCCAAAGCCAAGGGATCCAGTTCACACATTGTGTTAAGTCATGGAATGAAGTCATTAAACCATAATTGGTTGGTCTTACGCAACATCCCACAATGGTTGGATTGTCATCACAGATTTAACACAAACAGGGCATCTGTTTGGCAAGGATGGATGTAGTTTGTTACAAGGAACCAGCTGCTCTCTGCGTGGGTAGAGCTAGATTTGATGGAGGGAGGCTTTCACAGAACGAGCTTGGACAGTTTTCTGGTTGGGAACCTCCAGAGAGGCTGATGCTTAGAAGAATAAGATAATCATTTTAAAACTGAGCCTTGGGGAAGTGAAGAAAAAAGCTCTTTGTAAATGGCTTTTTCACAGATGTGGCTTACCATAACACTTTGTGCTGCATCTATGTGCCACTAGGTAACAAATGAAACAGCCTGAAGCCTTGTTGCTACAAAGCCATAGAAGTGGGTCTGAAACATACTCAGAAGTCAAGTTGGTGTCTAGGCACAGATATCCTCTACCTCTTTGAGCAGCAGAGTCAAAACGGGAACCCCCATCCGGGTGTTTTAGGGGACTCCCCCAGACTGTTTTGGAGTTGGTAGGTACAATTTGTTGTGTGGTTGGTTTAAGGTGCCAAGAGATTCCTTGGATTCTGCAGGAAGAAGGAAGCAAGCAAGCAATTTTGTGTGATACCTTCCTTGGCCTCATGCCTGGCAAATAAATTCATCAGCCTTTTTTTTTTTTTTTTAGTATTTGACAACCTCAAGATGTGCCTTTCCATATGCTGGACTCCAGCTCCCTGAATTCCCAGCCAGTGTGCCTATAGTTTTCACTATGATTTATTGAACACACTGGCTTTTAATTTACCCTTCCTGAATATCCATGCTTTCCAGATGTGTGGGTTTCAACTTCCAGAATTCTCATTAGTGATCATGCTGGGTGGGGAATTCTGGGAGTTGAACTCTATAGCCTTGTTGTCGAGAGCTTTCACAAACTGTACCTTACAAATCACAGTGACCATGTTTCCATATCACGCTGAAGTCAATGAAACCACATTATGGCATAGCGTAATGGATAAAATGAATCTTTACTCTGATGTGTTTCCTTCAAACGTATGGTCAGCATTTCCTGGTTGATATTACATACATACATGCATACATACATACACAAAAGAAGGGCTAGGGGTGACATGATAGCAGTGTTCCAATATTTGAGAAGCTGCCACAAAGAAGAGGGGGTCAACCTATTCTCCAAAGCACCTGAAAGCAAGACAAGAAGCAATGGATGGAAACTAATCAAGGGGAGAAGCAACCTAGAACTAAGGAGAAATTTCCTGACACAATTAATTAGTGGACCAGCTTCCCTCCAGAACAGAATGCTCCAACACTGGAAGTTTTTAAGAAGAGATTGGACAACCATTTGTCTGAAATGGTATAAGGTTTCCTGACTGAGCAGGGGGTTGGACTAGATGACCTCCAAGGTCCCTTCCAACTCTGTTATTCTATTCTATTCCTATTTCTGTTCTATTTCTCATTCTATTCTATGCCAGTATTTTGAAGTATTTTGTCATAGCCTTCTTCCTAGGGCTGAGAGAGAGGGACTGGCTGAAGGTCATCCAGCTGGCTTGGTACACAAACCAAGACTAGAGCTTTTGGTTTCCCAATTTCTAATCTGGTTCTTTTAACCATACTCCCAAACTAGCTCTCTCAGTTGTTATTTAAAGGAGATTAATTAATGATCCTCTTCTTAGCCCATCAAGTTGCCATCTTTTAAAGGACAAATGTGGAAGGTCCTTCATGACAAAAAATGATGTGTGGATATTAAGGGAGCCATATTCGTTTGTGTTTAGAGTTTGTGCCTGGAGTTAAATAGACAGCTAGCTTTTGTGTGTCTGGTTGTTTCATACAGCCCACTAATCCCTAGTTAAACTACCGTTCATTCAATAAGTCTGTTTAGATTGTCAAACACTTTGAACCCTAAGCTAAGAATGTTGTCTGGACTTGGACAACATGAAGCGTTGGGTGGCATCCAAATTGAATAAAATAACATCAACAAATGGTCCCATATGTGCCACTTTAGCATATTGTGTGAAGCCTTCCTGTCTCTTAGTGTCTTTAGATATAATTCTATTTATGATTTGATAGAAAGCATGAGCAGCCAGACTTATCTGAAGCTGGTCACCGCACCTCAAGAAGGATATAATGGAACTGGAAAAGG
The DNA here is from genome assembly GCA_034064705.1 of Bothrops alternatus. Taxonomy (NCBI): domain Eukaryota; kingdom Metazoa; phylum Chordata; class Lepidosauria; order Squamata; family Viperidae; genus Bothrops; species Bothrops alternatus. Next base: position 122,018 of record JARGCV010000275.1, on the reverse strand, counting down.
TGCAAAGAAGGGCAACAAGAATGATCAAGGAAATGGAGCGCCTCCCTTATGAAACCAGATTGCAACGCCTTGGTCTCTTCAGCCTTGAAAGACGGCGTTTAAGGGGTGACTTGATCGAAGTGTATAAAATCATGCATGGGATAGAAAAGGTGGATAGAGAAAAATTCTTTTCTCTATCACACAATACCAGGACAAGGGGGCACTCCCTAAAGCTCATAGCTAAGAAAGTGAGGACAAACAAAGGGAAATATTTCTTCACCCAGAGAGTCGTTGATTTATGGAATTCACTTCCTGAAGGGGTCGTGACAGCTGTCAGCCTTGACAGCTTCAAGGCAGGGCTAGATAGATTCATGGATGCAAAGTGTATCGGTGGTTATTAAAACGGATGTCCATGTGCCGCCTCTATGTTGGTTGAGGCAGGCAGGATTCCCTTGAGTACCATTTGTTGGGGGTCAAGGGAAAGGGAGGGTTTTGCCTTCTCTTTCTGCTCAAGATCCCCATGTACAGTTGAGGGGCCACTGTGTGACACAGAATGCTGGACTCGATGGGCTTTGGCCTGATTCAGCATGGCTCATGTTCTTATGTTCTTATGTAAGCTTGATGGTGCTGAGGGATAGCATTCCCTAAGAACTCAAATCTGCCTTCGTTAAAAATTGTTTAGATGAGTTCAGCAAGCCCAACTTTCTGTTCCCAACTAATTTTCCTTTCCCAACTCATTCTGCTGCTTTGTGCCTTGAATTAGCAGAGGAAATCTAAAAGTGAAGAACGCGCAGTGTCTCGGATGGCAACAGCAATGTCTATAAGCTTGTCTACACTGCAGGGCTACAAGATCTGAAGAACTAGATGGCAGGATGGGTAATGCTAGTGTTGCACTGGGTTAACACAAGAAAAAAAATCTGGGATCTTTTACCTTCGTTGTTAGACTAAAAGGTCACAAAACCTGGGCCTTTCCCCCCCTCCATAATTGGACAAAACAACAGAAGCAAATACTAAAGTCATTTTTGCCTCCAGAAGTTGTGGGTGCTCCATCACTGGACGCTTTTAAGAAGGGATCTCCTGCTTGAGCAGGGGGTTGGACTAGATATCCTCCAAGGTCCCTTTCTGTTCTATTCTGACAGCATGTTAAAATATCTAGAGGCAGGAGAGGTAACTTTATTCAATTCCAATTAGTTATAATTTAATACTCTTTCCCCCTCTCTCAAGAAAGTTTAAAGGCTGGCTGGTTTCTCGGAATTGGTTTGTTTTTGTTTTCATTTGTTCTTGGCTTGCTGTTCATTCAGGTGTCTGAATCCTAAAAGAGTTCCTTTTCCATTTTCCCAGAACAAAGGAAAGAAGGATTAAACCTTCGCTCTTGTTTGTGCAACCCTTTTATTTTTAGTCCCAGCATTTTCCAAACTTCTTCTACTTCATGGTGCTTTTAGCAAGTACTTTATTCTTCTGTTTGGGATTGGCTCCAGAGGGAGCAATGCAGGGATAGCTGTAAAATGGTGGCTTATTCACAGATCATGTTTTCAAAATGGCTTCTGACTGCATGCCCAAAGCTTGCTCTTTCCTGCTTTCTTGCTGCCCTCTGCCTGTTTCCTAAAGAAATGCATTTTAATTTCACTCCGTTGCTTTTCCATGTTTTTTGCTTTTCACACCTTTTAAAGTAAAATAAATGCTCTAAGGCACTGCAGTATGTGCCAACAATTGTGTCACGTGCTCGGCTCAGGGATCTGTATCTGGAATTTATTGCCCTTTTACCACAAGAGGTAAAGGAAGAGGTGTTTTTTTTTTAAAAAAAAATTTCTTCAGCCCAGTTCCTACCACTGAATTTTTTTTTCTTTTTTAAAGGGATTTTATGAGATTCTTTTCATGGTGAACTCCATTTGAGGCAAGAGAAAACTTGTTTTTAAAAACTGTAAGAAACAGCCTGGTGTAATCCAGGCCTATAAATTTGGCCATGCCTACACATTGGTATTATTGCTGATTTTATTTCCAGCTGCTTAGCCTTAGCTTTTATTGCTATTGTTTTGTGTCGAGTAATAGATACAAAATAGGCTATTTTATAATGCACTTTGAATGTGGTTTTAAAATTGGAGGAAGAACAATCAATCTCTCAGCTATGTTGATGACAGCAGCACTTCGTTAACTGAAAATGCAAATGATCTGTGAGCTGTATTAATGAATGGCAAGGAGCATTGTAAAAAAAAAATGGACAAATTGAATAAGACCAGAATAATCTGAAACGGTCCAGCAACCAGCCTTAGAATTGACCATGAATTTACTGAAGTGATGCACAGCATCTGGTGTGGAATGGCAAGGGCAGTTGCTATGGTTATAATAATAGTGAGGAAAGTTGGAAGGGACCTTGAAGGTCATCTAGTCCAACCCCCTGCTCAGGTAGGAAACCCTTCCTACACCATTTCAGACCAATGGCTGTCTCTTTTTAAAAAATTTCCAGTGTTGAAGCCTTCACAGCTTCTGGAGGCAGGTTGTTCCACTGATTAATTGTTCTGTCAGTTCTAGGTTGTTTCTCTCTTTGGTTAGTTTCCATCCATTGCTTCTTGTCCTGCCTTCAGGTGCTTTGGAGAGTAGCTTGACTCCCTCTTCTTTGGGGCAGCCCCTCAAATAATGGAGCACTGCTATCATGTCACCCCTAGTCGTTCTCTTCATTAAACTAGACATGCGCAATTCAAGCAGCCGTTTCTTATATGTTTCAGCCTCCAGGTTGGTTGCTTGGATGGTCCTTTTCTGTAAACCCTGGGTTTACATTAAGATTCTGGGTTAACATTAAGATTCAAAAGAGACTTGGAGGTCACTGAAAGAAAATTTTATTTACAAGCATTTGCAAAGACTGGTGGACTTCTATTAACACAATCAAGAAGCCACACACGATCAGAATTGGCAACGGTTTAAATATCTCCTGGTCCCGATGACACGCCACCTGTCCCTTCTCTATGGATCCAGTTGATAGGCCCATTTTGGTCACATGCTACTATTCCTTCAGCCAAATCAATGAACAAATTTTGGGTGATGGCTGGTATTTCAATTTTGGTTTCCAACTCTTCAGAGAAAGAATGGAACAGTTTAGGTTGCTTACTCTGTTTTTCTATCTTTACTACTTTTATCGTAATGAGAGTGATTGGGTCAGAGACAGTACCGTCTATTCCCAATCCGAACTCCATCAGCTCTCCACCAAGCGGTACACTTTCTTCTCTTCCTTCATGACAGGGCAGTCTTTCCTAAAATGGCCGACCTGGCCACACCTGACTGTGGGCTTGGTCTTCTCCTTTCATCGGAGGGTGGCCATCTTCTTTCTGGTGGCCAACGCCCCACTTCCCTCCTTTTAATGACGGTCTCTCTCTTTCTTTCTCTGGCTTTACTATTTCCCTCCTAGTTGCTACCATCATTTTTCCTTTTCGTTCATCCCTCTCCTCACCTCTCCTGACATATATTTTCTGAGCTTCTTTCAAATGAACGCCGAGAGCTCTTTCTGGGACCAGCCCTGTAACTTTTTCTGTACGTCTGGCCAAAATAATATGCACATGGGAAACCTCAAAATGGTTCAGCCTGTAGGTAGATGAGCTTTCCAAACCTGAGTATCTCCTCTTCCCCCATCCCAAAAAAGATAAGCTGTAATTTTCATGACAGTTAACTTCCTCTGAATCAGGGAAAGCCTGAAGTAGATCCCAGCAATGGATTTTGTGATGGAGGCATGTTGACCAAGGTAATGAAGTACACATAGTTATGCAGATGTATTGCTAGAAGAAGACCTCACACGATAACCTGCTTTATATCCTTGCAGGTAAACAAAGTCTTGCTATTTTCTCCACAGTCACTCAGCGTCTGAAGAGGGCTCAGCGTCCGACTCGGGGAGCCAGTCAGACAGTGAGCAAGGCAGTGATCATGGAAGCGAATCCAACAGCAGCTCCGAGTCTTCAGAAAGTCAATCCGAATCAGAGAGCGGGTCCACAGCATCCAAGTCTCAGCGGACGCCTCCGGAAGCTAAGGAGAAGCCAGCATCCAAGAAAGAAAGGATAGCTGACGTCAAAAAAGTACAGCATTGCCTTGCTAAAAGTGGGGACAACTTGGCAGATTGGGAAGCTCAAGGGGTGAAAGGGGTGATAATTTTGCTTGGTTGGGATTTGTGGGTCTTCTGAGGATCATGTTTTGAGTGTTGGTTTAAAGCATTATGAATTCTATCCCTATGCCCCAAGAAAGATCTAACATAGGAGAAGAGCAGGCAGAGCTGAGGGATGGAGTTAAGCACGTCATCAGCTTAGAATCATTACATTCCCACAAAGGGTCCAGGTTCAACGCGTCCTAAATTCCATTGATCCTTATCTGATGCCAATTTAGCGTTGAACTTTAGTTGACTAGATTCTTGGGTATATAGGCTTGAATAAATCTGTGCTGCAACTTAACAGGTGGTCCCGATCCTTTGCACCTGCCATCTAATTTGTTCATTCAGGTAGTCCAGCCTATATCACAGGAGACTGCCAGGAGAATATAATAGATGAATTCTTTTCAGCGCCTTTAGCATGCCTTAAGGGAATACAAATGCCGGCTTGATTTATTTTGCAGATGTGGGAAGAATATCCCGATGTTTACGGGGTGAGACGATCCAATCGTAGCAGACAGGAGCCTTCGCGTTTTACTATAAACGACGAGGTAAGGGGAGAGGAGACCCCTAAAGGGCAAAAGCTGCTGGGCTCTTAGAATGGAAGAGCCCAGTTCTTCTGTTCAGTGGTTTCATTTTGCAGTCCTGAAGAGCTGTTTCTGCAACTGAACCCAGGTCAAAAAAAGGTGTCCGTTGGACCTTTCCTGGGTCCAAATGGGAAATTATATGATCCTCATTGAAATCTTGGACAATCTGTCCATGGGGAGAGACAAGGAGATGTCTGTGGAGATTCTCTGTCATCTACATCATGGTTGTCCCAAAAGTGTATTTTCAGCAGGCCACTGGACTTCCTTTGTTTTTCTCTGAAGACGTTTCGCTTCTCATCCAAGAAGCTTCTTCAGCTCTGACTGGATGGTGGGCAATGGAAGGACCATCGTAGTCAGAGCTGAAGAAGCTTCTTGGATGAGAAGCGAAACGTCTTCAGAGGAAAACAAGGAAGTTCAGTTGTCTCCTACATAAGCCCCCCCTTTGGGGGAGGCGAGGAGAAGTTGCAGGAACAGCCCTTCTGGAGACTCCAGAAAGATGGCATGACCAAAGGAGTGCATGATAAAAAGTGTGGTGTGTTTATATATTGTGTTGTTCCTTTGCGTTAAACCTTTTACCTCCCTTTCTATATTATAGATATAATCATCTCTTCAATCCCATGCATGAGATGAGTTTAGGTGGTTAATTTTTTTTTTTTTTCATCTGATGGCTGAGACATCAAAACCATTTCTTTTCTTCACCTCCATCCAAAATCGTCTTCTGGGGCAGTGTGGTGACTGGACTGGCCACCTTTTCTGTGCCGTTTTTGTGAGTGATTGATTCTCCCACTTTTTTTCCTTCTTTTTCTTCTTTCTTTTTTCCGTTTGTGTGCACATTTCCCACCCTGACCATTGTCCAAAGCGGTTAAGCAAGGTTTCCCTTCTGTTTTTTACAGATGGAGAAAATGAGGCTCAGGAAAGTTCAGAATCAGACTGAAAATGTTAAAGTTGGAAGTCCAAAGGTAGGCACCTAAATTTATATTCGAGCACCTGAAAAGGCAAGCGGCACCCGCTCCTCCTATTAAGGGAGTCCTCTAAAAATGGGTCCATTTATGCTTGGGTGCCTATATATGGATTTAGGTGCCTAGCAGAAGGCACCAGATTTGAACATTTTGCATCAGAAAGAATTATTCTCTTGACCCTTCCCATCTTGTCTTCGAATTAAACTCTCTTCAGTTCAGGTTGGATTCACCGCATCGCAAAAAATTGCAGAAGAGAAATCTTCAGAGTTTTTAAAATTGTTGTTGTCATGATTCTAATTATTACCATTCTTTTTCCCTTTTGGGGCCAGGGCACTTAAGGACAGGTTACATTTTTCTAATAGATACTTCTGGATCCCAGGCCTGTGTTTGTGCAACTGAACTTCACAATATGTATTACACTAAGCCCCTATGTGATTTGTTGTTATGTTTGGCTTAGTCATTGTGTGAACTGAGCCAGAATTTATTTAACAATTGTTTTGTATAAAACCTTTCTTGAATGATAGATAGATAGATAGATAGATAGATAGATAGACAGACAGACAGACAGACAGACAGACAGACAGACAGACAGACAGACAGACAGATCTTGTAGGACTCTGTAGAGCTCTGGCCAATGTTGACTGCAAAGATCTTTCTTCGTCTCTTAACCGCTTTCTAATATACTTGGATGATTTTTAAATTTTTAAATCTTGAGCAGATTTTTGTGGCTATTTTTGTTCAGCAGCAGTACACTGTCTTTCACCCTGTCACCTGTGAGAATCCTTACATACAAGATGTCATGTAAATCTTGTTTACATTCCAGCCTCTGAGCACCATTTTGCACTGAACGAGCTGTCCATCAACAGGGCAACTTATTTAATAATAATAATAATAATAATAATAATAATAATAATAATAATAATAATAATAATAATAATAATAATAATAATAATAATTATTCTTTGAGACTAGGTTATCCAGATTTATGGGCATTTAGCTGTCGTGTATAATTTCTCTTTTTCCTTGCTAGTGAATGAACAGAATGATTTGCCAATAGTTTAATTGTATAAGATCTAATAAATATATGTAAGCATAAGAGTAATTTTGTATAAAAATTAGGAAATGAATTTTAAGGGTTTCCCTTCCCCTTCTCCTCTTCTTTCTCTCTTTTTTTCTTTTTGCATATATTAATTACCGGTCTCGGGTAATTAATCAATGGATTCCTACCCACTGCATTTGGGAGACTCTCAGCGGCTTACCAATGCTATTAAATCCAAAAACAAAAACAACAACAACAAAAAAAGATTTTGAAAGTATGAAATGGACATTATATGATTTTAAACTGAAATGAAATTTTAGACGTGCTTATTCAGCCCTTCCCCATTTGGGGGGGGAGTTGCTCCTGGTTTCTCATGATTTCTGGAGTGTGACTCACGATGTGCCTTTGAAAGCCGGGTATGGCAGTCACCTAAATTGGCAGAAGAGAATATTTCTAGCTCAGGGTTGAACTGTTGGGTCCTTGGTGCTCTCTGAGCTTGCTTGTTTTCTTGCAGACGTTTCATTACCCAACTAGGTAACATCATCAGTGCACCAAGGACCCCACATTACTGATCCTCCCCTTAAGAGGGAGCCCATGTACAGGTGAGCGGGATTTTCCCTTCCTGCAGCTTGCATCCTGTCTTCTGCTACGCTTGGAAAGCCTCGGGTGTGTGGCTGCTATTAGCGGTGACCTGGTCCTCTTCCTTCTGTTTGGCTCTTGTCTTCAGTTTGGGTTTCTTTTTCAAGTACCTTTGCCCACTTGTGTTCACGATATAACAGAGTTTCTTTTTTTTAAAAAAAACAAAAACACAACACCACTGGAACTGTTGGGATCATGGGCCGAAAGGGTGTGGCCTATTTATTTGCTGTGTGGTAGTGAATGTCTCCCTTTTGACGGTGTTGGCTTTAAATCTGGGGCGTCAGCCCAAGGCGTGTCCAACCCCTTTTATGGATGCCAACGATATTTGCAGAAAAATATGCAGCCATCAACCGGCAGCCTCTTTTATTGGTCCTCCCCTCTCTCTCCCTCCCTCCTTCTCTGTTTCCGTTCAAGGGGCATAGCGAGTCTGAAAATGAGAGTCCCAAAAGAAGAGGGTCAAGGCAAGTGAAAAAAATGTAAGTTACGAGGACTCTGCCTCGTTTCGGAAGCAAATTCGCCTGCAGTGGATGGTTGGGATGTTCGTTGCGACCTTGCCCCATCACATATTCTGCTCGTGCAGAGTGTTAGAATAGCTTTCCTCAAGCGGGTGAATTTCTACATCCCATAATCTCAAGAGTGTGCCTAGTGGTCATCCTGGGCTGTGAGGGGATTGATGAATTTCAAACAAAGGGTCCTGATTGGAAAAGATTGCTGGTTTATTTAAAAAATAAAAAAAAAAGGCGGGGTGTCCATTTTCAGTTCACTGTTGATCCGGAAGCCATCTTGAAGGAGTCAGATGCAAAAAAAAAAAAAAAATCATTCCAAATTGGATGAATAAAGAAATAAAGGAGGATAGAAGGAGTTCCTTGTTTCTGTTCAAAGGAGGGAAATTTTACTAGCTTCTTAATCGTGGAAAGACTTCTGGATAGTCACTTAAGCCAAAAGTTTTCCTGTCCCATTTATCTTTCCTATCTTCCCTCAAAGAAGAAACACATAGAACACCCCCCCCCGTCCAAAGGAACAGTCAAGAAACTTTGTGCAAAGAAACAATGGTGCTACAGCTGGTGCTGTCCTACAGATCATCTTCCCTCTTCTCCAAGCCACATTGCAGCCCAGATATGGGTGCTGATGCTTCAGGGCTACCTCCAGATCACTGAGGTGCCTTTCCACCACTGAAAAATTACTAAAAATCGTGATGTGGTTTTCTACAAGAGGTTTGAGTCAGAAGACACAAGCAAAGATCAGCAGAGAAAAATAAATGCCGGTTTCTCAGCTCAAACTAATTCTGATCCTTATCACACATGTGACACAATCATACCTGCTTTAGACCAGGCATGTCAAACTCGCGACGTCAGTTGACGTCGCGCAACGTATCGGGCTGGTTTTGCCATTGCCGGCAATGGGTTGGACGCGGCTTCCATATGACGCGTCCGGCCCACGGGCTGTCAGTTTGACACCCCTGCTTTAGACCATATGAGAGCCTCGATTGACTATATGTGGCTTGTAGATTCTCCTCCCCTAATAGCCTCAAATGTCCTGGAAACTACAATTATATCCCAGCTATGAAACCTCATGTCTTTTTTTGTACTTGCCAGAAGTTTGAAAATAAGGGGTCTTTTGAGTAACTGGGATTGTGTGTATTTAGCCAAACTGTTTGCTTTTCTTACTGTTAATTGAACAGATGTTATTGTTAATAACAGAGCTAAGCGGGGGGGGGCTTTCTGAATGGTGCTTTGGAGTAAACAGCTGTTTTTAGCTCTTTAAAGCAGCCTTGCCCTTTCCTGAAACCGTCATCTCAAGAAAAGATGCAGCTGCTTTAAGGAGGTTGCACATTCTGTATGAATTTATTTCTGCACAGCTCTAGTTAATAATTTAATTGTCTAACATTAGGTGAATATTCTGTGTATCTAGAGCTTCCTTACTTATTTTGGGGGGGGTGTTTAATTAGTTGGCATGTAAAAGTAACAGCAACCATGATGATGGATCGTAGTGATAGTCATCGTGCTTATTACTCTTTATCAACTTTTATAAACACAGAGGTAAATGGAAAAGGGAGGGATCTGGGGATGATGATGATGAAGATGATGATGAAGATCAAGGCTCCAGTGGAGAGAGCGAACAAGAAGTGAAGAAAGTGAAATCCAGGAGACTTTGTTTAAGAAGGTGAGAAAACTAATGCATCCTTCCTTGCGGTTCCTCTTATTCTTCCCCACTCTAAACCCTGTTCTTCCACCATTTCATTGTGAGTTGGTATTCTGGGTGCAACAATGGAAGCTTTGCCTAGCGGGAAGACAGAATAATGGCAAAACTTTCTAGGGTAGAACAAGAGTAAGGAAGATGATGATTGAAATATACAGGAACCATTGCTTAGGCAAAAGGGGTGGAAACATTTTTTTAAGTACAAAACAGTGGTATAGCATTTGGAAGTGGCTGAGGTAGAGACCTGAATTCATTGGAGTGTAGGAAGGAGGAGAAGGTCCAGCGCAGCAAGGTTCTGCTATTTATAGCCAGTCTCAATAACTGGCTCAACAGTTAACGATGCTGAAATTGTCAGCTGGAAAGCTGACAGCCCAGGTTTAAGACCCAGCACTGCACAACAGGGTCAGTTCCTCTTACTTGGTTCAGCTCCTGCCCACCCAGCAGTTTGAAAGCAAGCAAATGCTAGTGAATTAATAGGTAGCACTTCGGTGGGAAGGAAACAACGGTCCGTGCAACTTTGGCATATAGCCATGCTGGCCACATGGCAACGGAAACATCTTCAGACAATGCTGGCTCTCTTGGCTAAGAAATGGAGATGAGCACCATCCCCTAGAGTCCGACACGACTGGACAGGGGAATCCTTTACCTAATAAGAGTAACCTTAGCCTTGCTATGGGGTTGATTTCCTGGTCTGCTGTTGAAGAATGCTCAATTGCTATTACAACCACTGAGCCATGGTGGCGCAGTGGTTAGAATGCAGTATTGCAAGATAATTCTGCCGACTGCCAGCAGTTCAATCCTGACTAGCTCAAGGTTGATTTGGCCTTCCATCCTTCCGAGGTTGATAAAATGAAGATCCAGATTGTTGGGGGCAAGAGGCTGACTCTGTAAATCACTTAGAGAGGGCTGTAAAGCACTGTGAAGCGGTATATAAGTTGAAGTGCTAATGCTACTTTCACTATTACTACAGTACTACTATATCGGTCTGTTTCATTTCAGAACAGTGAGCAAATCCCTCCCAAAAAGAAGCAGCAAACCCCAGCGTGCAAACAGGCGGAGGAAAACCGAGTCATCAGAGGAAGATGATGATGATGAAGAAGATGAGGCCCCCAAAAGACAAACCAAGCGCCGAGCAGCCAAAAACGTCAGGTAATAGCAGAAGAAACTAGAACTGGATTCACAAATGCTCAGCCAACATGGGGTGGCCATTATACATTACATGAACTAATCTAATTATGCCTTAAATTAATATGTGAACCTATGTTACTATGGATTATTTACCAAGCCATCTTTGAGCAAACCATAGCTTACCTCAGTATGTGAACCCAGATTATGCAGCGTCGTGGAGCTGGCTGGAGAATTCTGGGAATTGAAGTCCATCTTTAAGTTGCCAAGGTTGAGAAACACTGGTCTAATCTAATCCTCTACAATGGCAGGAAAGCCAATTAAATCATCCATGAGAAGTTATTGTCCACTTTCAGAGATGAACCCGCCACTTCCCTAGTCTATTCCACCATTGTGCCATCTTATCATCAGGAATCTTCCCTTTAAGCTTGGAGACCAGGCTTGGAGAGGTTAATCTCTCTTTCTACCTTGTAAAAATAATCCTTTTGGTTTGGCGTTTGGCCAGTCCTGGCCCTTTCCAGATGGGTGGACTTCAAATCCCAGAACTCCAGAGTCAGAACAGCTGTTGGTGACAAGGGTTGAAGTCCACTTGTCTGGAAGTTGCTCTTTATTTGCATGGAGAACCCATTCAGCAGAAGGAAAACCCTGAGCTGTCCTTGTCCATGGTCTTGTGCACAGTTACAAGGAAGACGATGACTTTGAGACCGATTCCGATGACTTGATTGAGATGACAGGAGAAGGAGCAGAGGAGCAGCAGAGTAACAGCGAAACCATTGAGAAAGTGCTGGAGAAGAGAATGGGCAAGAAAGGAGGTGAGTGCAGGAAAATATTCCTGGGATTCAGATTGTTCCTACAGTGTTTCTTCCTAATTGAGATAGGCATCCAGTTTTAAAGCAGTCTTCTCCAAGTTGGACCCTTCCAGAGAACACATCTTTGCTTCTAGAATGCTGGACTGCAAATCCAGTTTGCAAACAGGTCCTTGGTGCTCTCTGAGCTAGGTGCTTTTCCTGCAGACATTTCATTTCTCAAATTAGACAATATCACCCATGCTAATGTTTCTTAGTTTGGGTAATGAAATGTCTGCAAGAAAACCAAGGACCCCTCATTTCAACCCTGAACTGACAAATATTCTCCTTTTTTTTTTGGTACAGCTTGCACAATTCCCAGTTTAGGAATTAGGGACATATAATATCTGGGGATTTCATTATAGCAGCCAACAAGGCCTTGTAAAACTAGCTTTGTATTGCAAAAAAAAAGAGAGAGAGAGAGAGGGTTGCCTTGAACAAGGCAAATTGAAATGTGTTGACTTTATAAAGACTTCTGAGTGCGGACCAAATCAAGGGTAGAGTGGGAGGGCTTTGCCAGTATAATGGCTTTAAGTCTGTAAGGACGGTACCCTGATACCCAACTGATCATTCAAGCCACTTTTCTGAACAGGATCTTTAAGGCTTTTAGTTCTGGGATAAGCATGTTTGGGAAAACCCTCAGAGTCATGGAAAAACACAACAAAGACTGGGAAAAAAGACTCTCACACTCAGAAATAGAGCATTTTCAAGGAGTGCTAAGTGCTGACCACGAATGGAATGGAATAGGACAGGAATAGAATAGAAATAGAAATAGGAATAGGAATAGAATAGAAGAGTAGACAGAGTTGAAAGGGACCTTGGAGGTCTTCTAGTCCAGGCAGTTGTCCAGTCTTTTCTTAAAAGCATCCAGTTTTGGAGCATTCGCAACTTCTGGATTAATTGTTCTGTCAGGAAATTTGGTAGGGGAAACTTTTTAGTCAGGGGAAAACGAAATGGAATTCCTTAGAAGTGGGTACAACTAAGTGACTGGAGCCCTCCTTAGGAGCAAATGGCCCAAGACTGTTTTGCAAGGTTTGACCTACTTTCACCTCTGCTCCTTCGGCAGCCATTGGGGCCTCCACCACGGTCTACTCAACAGAAGCCAACGGTGATCCCTGTGCCGATTTTGACCCAGAAAAGGAGGAAGGGGAGGTGCAGTACTTAATTAAATGGAAAGGTTGGTCGTATATCCACAGCACGTGGGAAAGTGAGGACTCCTTGCAGCAGCAGAAAGTGAAAGGTCTCAAGAAGCTGGAGAACTTCAAGAAGAAAGAAGAAGAAATCAACAGTTGGTAGGCTTTTCTTCCTTCTGGTCTGCTAAGAATGTGGATTAAAACTGGGCTTCCTGTATGGAAAACGGGAGTTCAACCTGTGGTTCCCAACCTGTTTTTATTTTATTTTTGGTGGCCCAAGAAGCATTTTGAACACATTGGATTACAGATAATCTGTAACTTACGACCACAATTGACCCTGAAATTTATGTTGCCCCATTTTACAACCTTTCTTGTCACAGTTGTTAATGAATCACTGCAGTAGTTTAATATAATAATAATAATAATAATAATAATAATAATAATAATAATAGTCTGGATAGTGGGCGTGGCAGTGCCTGGAGACAGCAGAATAGACGAGAAAGAACTGGAGAAGATAACAAAATACAAAGACCCACAAATAGAAATAGAAAGACTGTGGCAAAGGCAAGCAAGGGTAGTACCAATAGTAATAGGTGCCTTGGGTGGATTCCCAAAACAACTGGAGCACCACTTGAACACCATTGGCATTGACAAATTCGCCATTAGTCAATTGCAAAAGGTGGCCTTACTAGGAACTGCTTCCATCCTGCGACGATATCTGTAATACCATCAAACATCCACATCTGCCTATCCCAGGTCCTTGGTAAGGACTCAATAGGTAGACAAAATGCCAAATCCAGTCTGAACATCTGGCTGACTGCGATGATCCATAATAATAATAATAATAATAATAATAATAATAATAATAATAATAATAATAATAATAATAATAATAATAAAGTTGGAAGGGACCTTGGAGGTCATCTGGTCCAACCCCCTGCTCAGGCAGGAAACCCTATACCATTTCAGACAAATGGTCCAAGTCTCTTCTTAAAGACTTCCAGTGTTGATTAGCTACAAGTTTGTAAAGTGAATGGTTTACTCACTGACTTTGCTGGTCAGAAGGTTGCAAAGGGGGGGATCACATGATCCCAGGAAACTGCAACCATCATATATGTGAGTCAGTTGCCCACGGTTTGAGTGCTGCAACCCTCGTAAGTGTGAGAAATGGTCATAAGTCGCTTTTTTAAAATGATGTTGTAACTTTCAATGGTCACTAAATCAACGGTTGTAAGTCGAGGACTACCTGTACTAAAAACGGATGGATCCCCACCAGATTCGATAGAAACACTCCCAATGAGATGGATTTAATCAAAAAAAAAAAACCCTCTCAAGCTCCTTGCAAAAAATACTGCCTTGGCCCCCTGCAGACACTGATGTGTCCTTCTCATCTCTTTAGGAAACTTCTAAAGAGGGTTTAAGATGAAAGGGTTTAAGATTTTGTGTCTAGGAGTCAGGATCCTGATTTCTGCTCCTAAGCTGGACATTTGAAAACCAGATTTTTCTACGTTGCCAAAGATACAGAACCCTTTCCTATATGGAGTCAAGTGAAAACTGGCTGTGACTACTTCTTCAGATAACACCACAAAGTTTTATATGGCTGTTCCACTTGGCCTCAACTCTAGGAGCTTTCAGCCATTTTTACTTCTCTAAAAACTAGTTTGGGGACTTTTTTTTTTTAAATCCTATTTTTTTTCAACGAAAAACAAATCACTCGTCTTTTGTAAACAATTTAAGACAATTGAAATTTCGTAAGAGATTATTTGGGGTGCGCCCAGCCCTGCTTCTAAATGTTTGGTACAATAGCGGGATCAGAATAGTCTTAATACGTCTGTTGCAAAAAAAACAAAAACCCATCCTAATTTTTTTTGTTTTTTTGTTTTTGTTTTGTACCCAGGTTGGAAAAAGTCACTCCAGAAGACATCGAGTATTACAACTGCCAACAGGAGCTGGCGGCTGAATTGAACAAGCAGTACCAAATTGTGGAAAGAGTGATTGGTGAGTTTGGGGTCAAAGGTGAATCAGTCCCATCTCGTGTATTTCTGGTTCAATCCTTCATCTGCAGGTAATCCTCGACTTACACCAGTTCATTTAGTAACCGTTCAAAGTTACAACGGCAGTGAAAAAAGGGATTTAGGATCATTTTTCACACTTAATGACCGTTGAAGCATCCCCAGGGACACGTGATCAAAATTCAGATGATTGACAACTGGTTCATCTTTATGACGGTTGCAGTGTCCCGGGGTCGCTTGATCACCCTTTGTGAATTTCTGACCAGCAAAGGGTTTCCTGCCTGAGCAGGGGGTTGGACTAGAAGACCTCCAAGGTCCCTTCCAACTCTACTACTACTACTACTACTACTACTACTACTACTACTACTACTACTACTACTACTACTACTACTATTTTGCCTCCTTGAATTGTTATAAAAAATAATAAAGGCAGCATATAAATTAAGTCAATTAATTTCATTTAATCACTGCATTTATGGATGCTTTTTTTTTTTCATTTCATGCACAGCGATGAAAACAAACAAATCGCCAACTCCTGGAACTGAATTCCCAGGTAAGGGGGCTCGCTCGTTTTACTGATTTACACGCTTTGTTTAATGATACGGATTGAGAGAGATGTCTGATTGCAACTCAGCAGAGCACAATACTCAACTGTCCCTGTCCTTTCTGTCGTGCCCATTAAGGATATGGCTGGGCTCTTATCATGTGTTTCTTCATCTCCTCTCCCCCCCCCCGTCCCCTACCCTAATATTTCCAGCTCACAACCGCAAGTCCGGCTCCAATGAGCCAGAATACCTTTGCAAGTGGATGGGGCTTCCCTACGCAGAGTGTAGCTGGGAAGACGAAGCTCTGATCAGCAAAAAATTCCAGCACTGTATCGATCGCTTCAACAGTAGGAACAACTCCAAAGCCATGCCGACTCGGGACTGCAAGGTTGGTTTAACAGAGTAACAGAGTTGGAAGGGACCTTGGAGGTCATCTAGTCCAACCCCCTGCTCAGGCAGGAAGCCTTATACCATTTCGGACAAATGGTTGTCCAGTCTCTTCGTAAAAATTTGCAGTATTGGAGCATTCACCGCTTCTGGAGGCAGGTTGTTCCACTGGTTAATTGTTCTCACGGTCAGGAAATTTCTCCTTACTTCTAAGTTGCTTCTCTCCTTGATTAGTTTCCATCTGTTACTTCTTGTCCTGCCTTCAGGTGCTTTGAAGAATAGCTGGACTGCCTCTTCTTTGAGGCAACCTTTTAGATTGCTTTTCCCATTTTGGCCTCAATTTAAATTGAACTGAATTTTTTATGTGGCCAAGTGTGATTAGACACACAAGGAAGTGCAGAAGCACTTGTGTACATGCAAAGCAGCAGAATGATAATCATCATAATGATACCAATAAGTGGAAAGGGTAAGAAGATATTAAGAAGGATAAACAATAATACCACAGCCATATAATACATGGGTAAATACACATAGACATTAGACCACGCTGAGAATTAGATGATCAGCAGTGTGATGAAACAAGGGAAAAGAACTAGCCCAGTGTCTAGTTGTTTTGTTATGCAATGCCCTAGAGTGCCATCCTGAGGGAAGGAATTGAATCAGTTTATGTCCAGGATGTCAGGCATCTTCAGATGTCTTCACAGCCCTCCTCCTGACAGTGCAATATACAGGTTAATATTTAAAAAAGTAAAATTGTAATTGCACAGAAAGATGACTTGTTTTTGATGTGTCACCTGACGTTTTCACTTTGAAATTCCCTTCTCGTGTTTAACGGGGGATTTGTTAAAATGAACCATCCATATTCTATAATATAATTTGCCTTGTTGGAAAAACAGCAGGAAGCAACATCTTGTGCAGGATTGTTGCGTGTTTCAAGTTAAGAGTTCTCCGGTGGCCTATAATCTCCTCTGGTCAGGGGGAGGCGCTGTTTTCCCAAAATACAAACTTCACAGCAATAGACTTCTAGGCCATAGCAGCTGCATAATTAAAAATACATTGTACTAAATCCTAATTAAGAGGTCCCCCCCCTCAAATGATGTTGTTCTGACAGAGAATAGAGTTATCAAGGGAGATGAGTGTTTTTCTGCCCAGGTTTTCATATTGGAGAGGAAGGTTTTTAAATTCAGGACCTTACTCCATTAGAATAAATATTGTGCTTTTTACGTGGAAAATTAGCAACTCCGGAAGAGGATTAGGCTCCATGTGCAGATTTTCCCTCCCTTTGTTCACTTAACAAATGTCTCACTTAGCAACAGAAATGTTGGGCTCCCTTGTGTTCGTAAATCAAGGAGTACCTGTATTCCCCAGAGCAACAGGTCTGTCAAGCTGGGAAAGTGATGGATCTCTTCTTTTTAGGTGCTGAAGCAAAGACCTCGCTTTGTGGCCTTGAAGAAGCAACCCTCCTACATTGGTGGGGACAATCTGGAGCTCCGGGACTATCAGCTGGAAGGGCTGAATTGGTTAGCTCACTCCTGGTGCAAGTAAGTGAAGGAAGGCAGGTCACTGAGAGGAGAGGAGAGGAGAGGAGAGGAGAGGAGAGGAGAGGAGAGGAGAGGAGAGGAGAGGAGAGGAGAGTAACGTAGCGTAGAGTAGAACAGAACACAACACAACAGAACAGAACAGAACAGAACAGAATAGAATAGAATAGAATAGAATAGAACAGAATAGAACACAACAGAACACAACAGAACACAACAGAATAGAATTATTTATTGGCCAAGTGTGATTGGACGAAAGGAATTTGTCTTCAGTGCATAAGCTCACAGTACATATAAACAGCAAGTAATCGGTCATAAATCATAGTTACAATTATTAATCATAAGTTATAAACAACAATTGATTAACCATAAGAAACCAATAGGAGAAGATAGTAGGAAAGACAAGACGATGAGAAAAGATAAGAAGTGAGACAGTGCTGTGGGGATTAAGCGCTTAGCAGAGTGATGGCACTGGGGGGGGGGGGCGGGGAACTATATGGTTGTTTTGGCACGCAATGTTCTATAGTGGTGTCTTGAGTGGAGAAGTTGAATTAGATTGTGTCCAAAATGGGAGGGGTCTGTAGATATTTTCTCAGCCCTCTTTCGGGTTTGTGCAGTAGACAGATCCTCAATGGAAGGCATTGGTGAAATAATCCAAATCTCCTTTTGCCTCCAGATGTTCTCCAGAATTGAAAGGGAGAAGGAAAAGGGCCTTGTGTGAACTGTGAACTGTGGCTAGGCTGGCTTGACCCCTTTGCTCGTCTGCTTCCTCAGGAACAACAGTGTCATCTTGGCAGATGAGATGGGCTTGGGCAAGACCATCCAGACCATTTCTTTCCTCTGCTGCCTCTTCTATCAGCACCAGCTCTATGGTCCTTCCATGATTGTGGTGCCCTTGTCAACCCTAACCTCATGGCAGAGGGAATTTGAAATCTGGGCCCCGGAGATCAACGTGGTTGTCTACATTGGAGATCAGATGAGCAGGAACGCTGTGCGTAAACCGGAGTCGAGGAAGGGGGATGAATGGGACCAGGACCGACTCTTTTACCTTTGGACAGATCTGTTGCAGGGTGCATGGCAGAGAAATTAAAGTGCCCTCTTCTTGTGTATTGGGTAGCTGGCATGCGGAACTATGCGCACATTTGCCTGGATGCTCAGATCCACTGTTGGTTTAACCCTGTTGAATAGACTACAGTTGACAGCTTTCCCAGGACAGGATAGGAGCCGTGGTGGCGCAGTGGTTAGAATGCAGCATTGCAGGCTAATTCTGCTGACTGCCAGCAGTTTGATTCCATCCTTCTGAGGTCGGTAAAATGAGCACCGAGATTGTTTGGAGGCCATATGCTGACCCTGTGAAAGGCTCAGAGAGGGCTGTAAAGCACTGTGAAGCAGGATATAAGTCTAAGTGCTATGGCTAAAGTAAAATCAAATTTCATTTTGGCTTAAGAGAGTGGAGCGAATCAGGCTTTTGTATAAAAACAACAGAGCTGTGGGATGATTAGGTGGTATAATTAGCTCTGCTGTCTGGGGGGATTTTGGCAGGTGAAATCCACACATCTTCAAATTGCCATGATTGAGAAAATTCATTTGTTTTACTTCAGATCCGTGAGTATGAGTGGATCCACTCTCAGACCAAACGGCTGAAGTTCAACGTGCTGATCACAACGTACGAGATACTCTTGAAAGACAAGGTGGGTGATGGGCCAAAGCAGTTTTTTACTTGGAAGAAAGCGGAACCCTGGCCATCTTCTTTCTTCTGTCTGCACTAGCATTTTTGGCTCAGAAAGGGTGGCTGCTACAGAAGTCAAGATGTTTCAGAAAGTTCTAGATTCTCATAGTTGGTTGGCTGCTGTTGACTTCTGGAGAACTAATCCATTCTTTTGTCTTCCTTCCTTCCTTCCTTCCTTCCTTCCTTCCTTCCTTCCTTCCTTCCTTCCTTCCTTCCTTCCTTTCTTTCTTTCTTTCTTTCTTTCTTTCTTTCTTTCTTTCTTTCTTTCTTTCTTTCTTTCTTTCTCTAGTCTTCTGCTAGCCACAAATTTTTTGGGAGCATTAAGTTGCAAAGGGAGCATTAAGTTGCAAAGGAGAGTAACATTTGCACTGTATTTGCTCTTAAGGTGTTTTGCTTTCTAAGCTATCTTCCATCTGCTTTAGTTCTACACCACACTTTCACTGTGTTTTCCAACTATAATTCATGGGAAGATGTGGGTCTGTTTTCAATACTTGTTCCAAGAGGTTTCCAAGGATTGTGATGTGGGCAGAGTGGTGATGGAGAACTTGGGAACTACAGACCTTTGTGGGGCTGAATTTTGTTTACCCTTGATGTAGGAAGAACCTCTTCACAAATCAGTGTGAAGCAGTAAGCTGCCATGTTGGGTTCACATTTGGGCTGTTCCTTCTTCTATGCAGCTTCTTAATGGGTGGAAATATGTAGAGTACACCTTCCAGAGATATTGTGATCCCCAGTCCATAATAGAAGAACCCCTAGATTGCTTGCAGACCTTGCCAGCCCAGCTAAATGGAGAAGTTGAAATATCTCTACTAGGAGAATTATATCTTGGATTGAATGTAGTTGAATATAGTGTGGCAGCAGCCAAGAAAGCCAGTGCAATCCTCGGTTGCATTAACAGAGGGATAGAATCAAGATCACGTGAAGTATTAGCACTGCTTTATAAAGCCTTGGTAAGGCCAGACTTAGAATACTGCATCCAGGTTTGGTCACCATATTATAAAAAAGATGTAGAGATTCTGGAAAGAGTGCAGAAAAGAGCAACAAAGATGCTTAGGGGGTGGAGGCTAAAACACGTGAAGGGTTGCAGGAGCTGGGTATGTCTAGCCTAATGAAAAGAAGAAGTAGGGGAGGTATGATGGCACTGTTCCAATTTTTGAGGGACTGCCATAAAGAAGAGGGGTCAACCTAGTTTCCAAAGTACCAGAAGGGAGAACAAGAAACAATGGGTGTAAACTAATCAAGGAGAGAATCGGCCTAGAACTAAGGCGAAATTTCCTGACAGAACAATTAACTAATGGAGCGGCTTGTCTTCAGAAGTTGTGGATGCTCCATCACAGGAGGCTTTTAAGAAGAGACTGGACAGCCATTTGTCTGAAATGGTATAGGGTCTCCAGCCTGAGGATGGGCTTGGACTAGAAGACCCCCATGGTCCCTTCCAACTCTGTTATTCTGATATTTTGTAGGTCACAACCTCTCACACTTGGAATACAGCTGTAAGTCTTCCAGAGTAGATGTAAAGGGCTTCCCTAAAACGTTCTACCTTACTGCTCTACTGTAGCTCTATCTGGTTTTTCCTCTGTAGACCGTTCTGGGAAGCATCAACTGGGCCTTCCTAGGGGTGGATGAAGCCCATCGCTTGAAGAACGATGATTCTTTGCTCTACAAGACACTGATTGACTTCAAGTCTAACCAGCGCCTGCTCATCACTGGGACACCCCTTCAGAATTCCCTAAGAGAGCTGTGGTCTCTGCTGCATTTTATCATGCCAGAGAAGTAAGTGGAGTCAGGAAGTAACGCCTTAGCCATAACGCAGGGGCAGAAACCGCGAAAGCAAAGCTTAAAGTCGCCTTTATTTATTTACTTTATGTATTTGTTTAAACTTATATGCCGCCCTTCTCCCAAGACCCAGGGCGGCTCACAACAACAATACAAGTAAAAACATAATATAGAATCAATTTAAAATCACTACCCACAATACTATATAAAAAACTAGATAATGTATGACACTCACACCACACACAATCATAGTCAAAGGCCCAGGGGCAGAGTGCAACTCACACGCCCCAAACCTGTCTGCATAAATTTGTCTTCAATATTTTCCGGAAAGCTAGGAGGGAGGAAGCAGTACGAACCTCTGAGGGAAGTTGGTTCCAGAGGGCTGGGGCAGCAACAGAGAAGGCCCTGGCCCTAGGCCCCGCCAGACGACACTGTCTAACAGACGGGACCCGTAGAAGGCCAACCCTATGTGCCCTAACCGGTCGATGGGATTCATGAGGCAGAAGACGGTCCCGCAAGTATCCTGGCCCATTGCCATAAAGATACATTTAGAAGTCCAAATTATGATGCAGCAGTTCTCAATACACGCCTAATACTAACTTATTAAAAAAAATTCTGTCTCTCTTAGCCTACGGTAGCAAAAAAAAAAAAAAAAGACAGGAATCTGATAGCACTTTTTTTTGCTAGCAAATTTTATTTGATAACAGAAGCATTCACAGAAGCATTTTACAGTGGGTGAAAGCTTCTGCCTTTTAGTAAAATTTTGTAGGATTCCCTGGTTGAATTTTATCCGTTTTATCCGTCCTTTCTGAAAATACAACTGTTCTTTTCTTGTTTGTTTGTTTTTTCCTTCTTTCTAACATCAAACACTGCCCAGAATCTCTGTGGAGCTGGGCAGCCTTCTGTGTTAAAATTAAAAGGTGAAAAAAAAAAGAATGAGGCTGTCTGTGACTAATGTGAAATGCTTGGGATCTCCTTGCCAGTAGAAAGGAAGAATGAGCTGCATGAGGCTTTTTGAATCTGCACAGTTGGCTTTGGAGATAAGCCTGAATGGTACTCATCCTCTCTCTCTCCCCTTTTCCTTCTCCCCCTCTCTCTCCCTCCCTCCCTTTCTCCCTCTCCCTCCCTCCTTCTCTCTTTCCCTCTCTCCCTCTCCCTCCCTCCTCTTGCCCTGCCTGTGGCTGTTCAGGTTCGAATCCTGGGAAGACTTTGAAGAGGACCATGGCAAAGGACGCGAGAACGGCTACCAGGGCCTGCATAAAGTCCTGGAACCGTTTCTCCTGCGCAGGGTGAAGAAGGACGTGGAGAAATCCCTCCCAGCCAAAGTGGAGCAGATCCTGCGGGTGGAGATGTCTGCCCTCCAGAAGCAGTATTACAAGTAAGAGTTCTTCCGGTGGTGGGCCAGGAATACTCAGCACATGTATTTCATAGGGTCTCCTGTTTAATAAGCAGGAGGCTGGACTAGAAGACCTCCAAGGTCCCTTCCAACTCTTGTTATTCTATATTCTGCATGTGCTCGCTTGCTTTTTTTTGAAGCCGCCAAAGGGGCTGAATCTAACATTGTTATCTGCTGACCCTTCAGATGGATTTTAACAAGGAATTACAAAGCCCTGTCCAAGGGAACACGTGGCAGTACTTCCGGTTTCCTGAACATCGTGATGGAGCTGAAGAAATGTTGCAATCACTGTTACCTGATCAAACCTCCAGAAGAGAATGAGAGGGAAAACAACCAGGAGAGGCTGCAGGTAGGTAGAGCTTGGGGGAAGACTTCTGGTAATGTCAGCCCTTCCAGGTCAACCAGACAGGAAACCTAACTAGATGAGTTAATTCTGCGTTATTGGAAGGCTACATTTGCAGAATCTCGCAAGTCCGAAGGTGCAAACTTCCTGCTGCTATTCTGAGACCATTTTGTGGATC
Source organism: Bothrops alternatus (assembly GCA_034064705.1). Lineage (NCBI taxonomy): Eukaryota > Metazoa > Chordata > Lepidosauria > Squamata > Viperidae > Bothrops > Bothrops alternatus. Next base: position 99,486 of record JARGCV010000275.1, on the reverse strand, counting down.
TTTTCAACTTGTGTATTGCTAAAGACTTGTGTATTGCTAAAGCCTGAATCTCAATAAAGAAATTAAGGATTTACTCAGTGATGGAACTCATAACATTGTTGGCTGGTTGTGTGGCTAAGCATGACATTCTGGAGAAGAGTTGAGGTAAACTGGAGGAACAGGTTAAGAAGCTCTGATGCATAACATTGAATAAGGCTTCCAAATATCTCAAAGGCTTCAGGTGATCTCACAGGAGCTTGAGATCTAGCCTGAAAGTCAGCTTTCTCTTACTTGAGCACATCGGACATATTGAACCAGGACTTCCGTTCTCTCCAACCAACATAACCAGGACTGGGGAGGACAGGATAGCAGTGTTCCAATATCTCAGGGGCTGCCCCAAAGAAGAGGGAGTCTAGCTATTTTCCAAGGCGCCTGAAGGCAGGACAAGAAGCAACGGGTGGAAACTAATCAAAGAGAGAAGCAACCTGGAACTAAGGAGAAACTTCCTGACCGTTAGAACAATTAACCAGTGGAACAACCTGCCTCCAGAAGCGGTGAATGCTCCAACATTGGAAGTTTTTAAGAAGAGACTGGACAGCCATTTGTTTCGAAATGGTATAGGGTTTCCTGCCTGAGCAGGGGGTTGGAATAGATGACCTCCAAGGTCCCTTCCAACTTTACTACTACTACTATTACTATTATTAATAATAATAATAATAATATTATTATTAATCATCGCACAGTCAGCCAGATGTTCAGACTGGATTTGGCATTTTGTCTACCTATCGAGTCCTTACCCAGGACCTGGGATAGGCAGATGTGGATGTTTGATGGTATTGCAGATATCATCGCAGGATGGAAGCAGTTCCTAGTAAGGCCGCCTTTTGCAATTGACTAATAGCGAATTTGTCAATGCCAAAATAATAATAATAATAATAATAATTATTATTATTATTATTATTATTTGGAGGGTGGCAGATTGTGGAAGACAGTCTATAAGAAATTGTTACAGCAAGGAAACAGGTTCTGAAAGAGTAATTTGCCTAAGCCAAGCTACTGAACTCATGGGCAAGATGAATTAGAACAGGGGCACCCTCCTTGTATTCATTGTCATTGTTACTTCTGTTAATCCACTATATCCATCATGATACTCCGTTGCTTGGTCAACTTTGCTCCCTCAGGTTTTGAACCACCATCTCATAGTCACTTTGTCTTCTTAGTCTTTAATCAGGAGCAGTGGAAAACTCATTCTTCTGGACAAACTGCTCAGCAGGCTCCGCGAGAGGGGCAACCGAGTACTCATTTTCTCCCAGATGGTGAGAATGTTGGACATCTTGGCAGAATATCTGACCATCAAGCACTACCCTTTCCAGGTGAAGACCAGGAATTTTATGGTTGGTTGGTTGGGATAGATAGATAGATAGATAGATAGATAGATAGATAGATAGATAGATAGATAGATAGATAGATAGATAGATGATAGATAGATAAATAGATAGACGATAGATAGATAAATAGATAGACGATAGATAGATAGATGATAGATAGATAGATAGATAGATAGATAGATAGATAGATGATAGATAGATAGATAAATAGATGATAGATAGATAGACAATAGATAGATAGATAGATAAATAGATAGACGATAGATAGATAGACAGATAGATAGATAGACGATAGATAGATAGATAAATAGATGATAGATAGATAGATAGATAGATAGATAGATAGATAGATAGATAGATAGATAGATAGATAGATAGAACTCAATAAATGTAAACTCTCTTTAACAGCAGAAATTTGGGGCTCATTTGTGGTCGTAAAGTGAGGACTACCTGCATTAACCCACATCTCCTTCAGCCCTTTATCATAGGATGAAATCCATTTTTAACATATCATTTAATCCAGATCCCAGGGAAACACACTTCTTGGTGTGGGTCACTTTCCCCTGACCTCTGTCTCACTCTTTTTTCTTTTTTTCCCGTAAACCCCACTTTATAGATTATGTCTGGCTTGGCTGCAGGAACCTGGTCTTTCAGCCTCCTGGCCACCACCATTCCCCGCAACAGCGGTAGCTTCGGCCAAAGTTATTTTTACTCGTGGTTATTTTTAGAATGTTGTCTTGCTTGAAGCTGAAGGAAACCATCCAGGGGAAGAGTTGAGTTTCTGGAGGAGAAAGGGGGGCAGTTGGAGGTGGTTTGGAGGTAAAGCTTACCCTAGAGGTCCTCTGACCACTTTGCCATTGTTTTCTGCAGCGCCTGGACGGTTCCATCAAAGGAGAAATCCGTAAACAGGCCCTGGATCATTTCAACGCTGAGGGCTCAGAGGTATGGCTGCAGCCAGTTTTGTAAACAAGGGGAGAGGCACACTGGCTGCCTAGGAAGGGGGTAGCAAGGTGTGCTTCCTTGGTGGAGGTGAAGGAAGGGTCTGGGGATCTGAAAGGTCTGGAGAAGACTGGCGGGCACTGAGCAGAAGGAGAAGGAGAAGTTTACTTTGTACTTCTGCATGGGTGAAGGACCAGACGTAGGTCACAGGAGCTGACTCTCAGCTTCTCGCTGCAACGGAAACATAGCTTGCTTAGTCAGCATATCTGGGCCATGTTTTAAAGCTTTGTTGACACTTCTGCTGGCTGCCTTATTGGAGAAAGAGAGAACTTGGTGACACAGAGAAAAGAAGACATCCCGGCCAATTAGAAGCTTACTCCAGAAAAAACAAAAAACAAAAAAACCCCTCCTGGTACTTTTTGCTCCACTCAACGGGACTAAAGAGAGTGATCTGTGATTGGTTTATAAGGAAGAAAATCCCACCGAGTTTAATGGGCCTTTAATTCCCAAAGTGATTCAGAGAACTCAAGTCTCTTATTAAAATGACGAAAATTAATGGGGTTGAATTGGCACGTAGATAACCGGAAAGTTAATTTTGGAGCCACGTGCCGTCTTTGACTTACGACACAATGCGGGGAGGGGGGCATGCAGAATTTCCATTGCTACACAAGGCAGTTGTTAAGTGGGCCTTGCACAATCCGGCTTCCCCATTGATCTGGCTTGGCAGAAGTTCGCCAAAAGAGATCGCATGACCCCGGGACTCTGCAGCTGTCGTAAACGTGAACCACTTCCAAGCACCCGAATGTAAATCAGGTGACCCTGGGGATGCCGCAACGGTTCTCAGTGTGAAAAACGGTTGTAAAATCCCTTTTTTCAGTGCCGTTGTAACTTCGGTCACTAAATGAACTGTTGTAAGTCGAAGATGATCTGTACCTGGCGTAGAAGGTGTGTAGTTGTGGCGCTACCCTTCATGCCTCCCTCCCATCTTCTTGAGATGCCCTGCTGGCACGTAACCTTTGTGCCCGCAACTCTTGGCCCTTGACCAGAACTTTGCTGATGCTCCTCCTGGACCTCTGCAGATGCAGGTCTAATGTGTGTTCCTTTTGTCACGTGTCCTTAGGACTTCATCTTTCTACTCTCCACGCGAGCCGGCGGCCTGGGGATCAACTTGGCATCAGCTGACACGGTGGTGATCTTTGATTCGGATTGGAACCCCCAAAATGACCTGCAAGCCCAGGCTCGGGCTCATCGGATTGGGCAAAAGAAACAAGTTAGTGGGAAACATTCTCCTCTTCCTCTAGGTCTTCTGCAGAGGGGGTGGATGTCAGTTCCTAGCAAGGGGGATTAGGGATGAACAGAATAACAGGAGTTGGAAGGGACCATGGAGGTCATCTAGTCCAACCCCCTGCTCAGGCACAAAGCCCTACACCATTTCAGACAAATGGTTGACCAAGCTCTTCTTAAAAACCTCCGGTGTTGGAGCACCCACAACTTCTGGAGGAAAATCATTCCTCTGATTCAGCGGTTCTCAACCTATGGGTCGGGACCCCATTTGGGGTCGAACGACCGTTTCGCAGGGGTCGCCGGACACTGCAGTCTGCCATTTTGTTTTTTGTTTTTGTTTTTTGTTTGTCCGTCGCGCACGCGCCGTGCATGCGCGGTTCGGGCCGTCGCGCGTGCGCCGCACATGCGTGGATCAGCCCGTCACGCCTTGCATGCGTGGTTCGGGCCTTCGCGCGTGCGCCGCGCATGCGTGGATCAGCCCGTCACGCCGTGCATGTGCGGTTTGGGCCGTCGCGCGCGCGACGCGCATGCGCAGATCGGGTCGTCGCGCGCACATGCGCGGAACGGCCCATCGCACACACGCCGCGCGGGTCGGGGTCGCGCCGCGCATGGGCGGGGCAAGTGGGGTCTCAACCTGAAAAAGGTTGAGAACCACTGCTCTGATTAATTGTTCAGGACATTTTCCCGTATTTCGAGGTTTGTTCTCTCCTTGATTAGTTTCCATCTATTGCTTCTTCTCCTGCCTTCATGTGCTTTGGAGAATAGGTCGACCCGAAATCAAATTTGGGTCAGTCACCAGGACCAGAGATTTACTGGTTGACCCCTTCTTCTTTGTAGCAACCCCTTAGATATTGGGACAGTGCTCCTTCTTTTCATTAAACTACACACGGCCAATTCCTGCAACCGTTGTTGGTATGCCTTGGCCTCCAGTCCTCTACTTAAATACTTCTGTTTTTCCTCACAACACCCTGTGAGGTTGGTTGGGCTGAAAAGGAGTGACTGGTCTCAAGTCATCCGACTGGCTTTCATGAATAAGGTGGGACTAAAATGCCAGTTTCCTGGTTTCTAGGCCAACACCTTAAGCATAGACTGGATTGGCTTTCTGCCACCCAGGGATGAAGGCAGTTATAGGGGGGGGGAGCTTTCCTACTGGTCATTTTGAATTTGGGAAAATTGTGGAGCAGACATACTTTATGTGTGCCTCTTCATCAATTGACCCAGTTCAGGTTTTCAGATCCTGCCTTTCCAGATTGGATAGTCTGGCAAAGAAAAACTCTGGTTATTTCTTTTATCGTTTTTTGAAATTGTGAGCAGCAAGGTTAAATAATATCAATAGAGGGAATTGGGGGGCTGGGGGGTGGCGTTGGAAGTTGGAGATTCAGAAATTCCCCTAAAGGGGTTGCCTGGGTGGACATGGCTGAAAAAGCGACATCAACTAGCCCAAAGATAAATAATCCTGGTGGGACAAAGTCTGATTTTATTGTAAGGTGTTAGAAGCCGGTAGCTTTTGATTTGTAGTATGCTAGTCCTTGATCAGGTGAATCATTGAACTAGGGAGAGATCCAAAAAGAGATTTCTGCGCCTCACCTTGGCTGCACCAGGGATAAAAAGCTACCTATATAGCTATTTCACGCATCCCCTGGATTCTGCAGGTAAATATCTATCGCTTGGTTACAAAGGGAACAGTGGAAGAAGAGATTATAGAAAGAGCGAAGAAGAAGATGGTGCTGGACCATCTCGTGATACAACGGATGGATACCACCGGACGGACGGTTTTGGACAATAGCTCGGACAGATCCAAGTAAGGGGATGAGCCTTTTGGTGTGCTGATCAAGGTGGCTCTTTTATGATACCCTTTAAATGTTTATCTGGGAAGGTGATAAGACTTAGGCTTATTAATTGTGGTGAACTGTTCAGTACCTAAACACATGCTTTATGCTAAGGATGCTGTCTTTTTCTTTTCGTAAAAAAAATACAATTTATTTGTAACATTGACTGTTTGATTTTTAAAAAGACAACAAGAAATATTTTAGCCACCCAGAATTGAAAATTGGCTATTTTTTCTTACCAAGGGATAAGGATGAGGAACTAGATTATTTGAGATCCTAGAAAAGTGAGCTAATATATGGTCCAAGTACTTGTGAACTGGAAAGCTTTGTTCGAGCCAGTGGCTTCATGTTTTTCTCTAGTACAAACCCATTCAACAAGGAGGAACTGACCGCCATCCTGAAGTTTGGAGCCGAAGACCTTTTTAAAGAAGCAGAAGGGGAAGAATCTGAACCACAGGTGAGTTTTCTGATCCATATTTCTGGGTGGAGATTACCTCGATTCTTCTTGGGATGCCATTTGTAACTGACAGACATTTAACTCAATCCAATCCGTTTTCATATCAGAACTTTAAAAGAACAAATGTAATATTTCACACTGGTGTGTGTCTGACTGGACTCTTGCCCCTGCTTCCAGGAAATGGACATTGAGGAAATCTTACGCCTGGCTGAGACACGAGAGAACGAACCGTCCACAAGTGCAACTGACGAACTGCTTTCCCAGTTTAAGGTACAGGCCCAGAAAAGGAGCATAAAAGATTTCACAATTTGTAGCATTAGCAGTGCAATTAAAAGGAGTGGTGTGGAGGAGGAGGAGGAGGAGGAGGAGGAGGAGGAGGAGGAGGAGGAGGAGGAGGAGAAGCATCTCCTTTGGCCAATTTATCTGTGCATAATCTTGCAGCGTACATAATATAATCATAAGAGACAGGAGAAGGTAGTAGAAAAGATGAGAAGGATAATAGTAATACAGCTTTACTACATGGTTAAATATCCTTAGAAATAAGACAGTTCTGTGGTCATTAGGTATTCAGCAGAGTGAAGGCACGAGGGGAAAAACTGTCTTTATTTCTAGTTATTTTGGCATGCAATGCCCTATAGTGGCGTCCCGAGGGGAGGGGTTGAAACCATTTATGTCCAGGGTGTGATATGGAAGCCCAGTATGAAAAGCCTGGTTGTTTCCCCTCCCAGGTAGCAAACTTTGCCACAATGGAGGAGGAAGAAGCCGAGGTGGAAGAAAAATCTCAAAAGGATTGGGAAAACATCATTCCTGAGGAACAGAGGAAGAAAGTGGAAGAAGAGGAGCGACAGAAGGAACTAGACGAGATATACATGCTGCCCAGAATTCGTAGCTCAGCCAAAAAGGTAGTTTTTTGTACTGTATGACCCATAGCAGGAGACATCACACCTCATCCTGGGTGGAGAAAACCCTTCAAAACGCCAACAGGATGGAGGCCCTTCAGAAGTAGATGGTTCTGTTGGAGATACACTAGATGTTTAGCTTTGAAGAAGGGAACATTCACACTTTGTTGGGTGCTGAGAAACACACAGGCAAACATGTTCCTGGGAACACACAGGCTCAAGGCAATGGGTGGGCCTTGTGAAACTCCAGCTGTTGTTGCTTAAGTCTCCCACCCCTTCATGGAGCATTGAGTGTTTGGGCTGCTAAGTACAGGAAGTCCTTGACTTACGATCCTGGGGCGCTGCAACCATTGTAAATGTGAACCAGTTGCCAAGCATCTAAGTGTAAATGACATGACCATCTGGAATGGATGCCGCAATGGTCCTAAGTGGGGAAAATGGTCATAGGTCTCTTTTTTTCAGTGCCATTTTAACTTGAAATGGTTGCTAAATGAACTATTGTAAATCGAGGAGGACCTGCAGTTTGCATCCTCTGGCAAAGAGGATCACTCTAACCCTGGGCTTTTTCTGGCCCTGGCAGGCTCAAGCCAATGACAGTGATTCGGATGTTGACCTAAAGAGAAAGCTACAGAGATCGTCTGGCTCGGAGACCGAGACAGAGGAATCAGATGATGACAAAAGGCCCAAACGCAGAGGAAGACCTCGCAGCGCTCAGAAGGACACGGTGGAAGGATTTACAGACACCGAAATCAGAAGGTTGGCACCAGGGAGAAACCCAGGGATTCTTGTAGATGTGTTTTTCATCATTTGCCAGAGCCAGGATGAACTGGAATGGGTGGGAGGGATGCCCGGCCTACCTTGCAGTGAGGCCTGGTGGGGATGAAATGAGGGGAGATAGTCTGGTGGTCTTGAGCCTCCAGAGCAAAGGAAGAAAATAATGTAAAAAACCTTCTGCAGCCTCCCTTTGCTTAACTTGACTTAGTAAATATTGGGCAACTTGAGAATTGCACTCCAGGCGCATCTGGAGGGGTTTAATTTAAGAGAGCGGGACGAGAACCACAAACAGGGGGGAAAACAAAATGGAGGCCTTTAGCAACCCTTCTCTAACGGTTGTTGCTCTCCCTGTTTAAATTCCACAGATTTATCAAGGCTTACAAGAAGTTTGGTGTTCCTTTGGAGCGGTGAGTACCAGATTAGAGAGACGGTGCAGTCTACTAAATTACAACTGTAGGGACATCAGAGGATTGGTGGGATGATCAAACCTCAGGCGCCTTTGGTTTCATGTTGTGATTTTATGTTTTAATCGCCGTGCGCCACTCAGAATCACTTCCAGGAGATGGCTGGTCCTAGTTTAGTTTAGTTTAGTTTTATTAAATTTCTATACCACCCCTCTCCCGTAGGACTCGGGGCAGTTTACAACCCAATAAAAACATATAATAACAATAAATATTTAAAAATAAATTAAATTAAATTAATACAAGGCTGTTACTAAAACCTGTTAAAAACCCAATTCTAAAACCCGAACAGCCTTGTTTAAAAATTTAAAACCCGAGGAGATCTAGGCCAGGCCGGCTTGATTGAAGAGATGAGTCTTCAATTCTCTTCTGAAGGTGCGGAGATCATGACACGTCCGGAGTTCTGGGGGGAGCTCGTTCCACATCGTCGGCGCCCCCACAGAAAAGGCTCTCCCCCTGGGCGCCACCAGCCGACACTGCTTAGCCAATGGCACCCTGAGGAGGCCCTCTCTGTGGGAGCGAACTGGTCGATGGGAGGTATTTACTGGCAGAAGGCGGTCTTGTAAATAACTGGGTCCTATGCCATGGAGCGCTTTAAAGGTGGTAACCAATACCTTGAAGCGCACCCGGAAAGCCACCAGCAACCAGTGCAGCTCGCGCAGGATGGGGGCCATTCGTACCCGCCAGGGTGCCCCCACTACCACCCGCGCGGCCGCCTTCTGCGCCAGTTGAAGCCTCCGCGTGCACTTCAAGGGGAGCCCCATGTAGAGAGCATTACAATAGTCCAGTCTGGAAGTGACGAAGGCATGGGTGACCGTGCGTAGTGCGTCCCTATCTAGGAAGGGGCGCAACTGGCGTACCAGACGAATCTGGTAAAACATCCTCCCGGCCACGGCCATCAGATGGTCCTCAAGGGACAGCCGTGAATCTAGGAGGACTCCCAAGTTGCGAGCCCTTCCCATGGGGGCCACTGACTCGCCTATCCATTATTTAAATAAATAAAATGATGCTTTCCTATCCCCCTACGGTCCTGCTAGGCAATGTTCAGTTTCATCCTTTTTAGTGACATCACCACCTGCTGGAAGTCTTCCTGCATCCTCCTAGGAGATCAGGGGGCAGGTTTGCCTCTCCCGATCATTCAGTATTCTTCATCTTTGCATTTAAGTCTTCAGTTAGATCAGCAGGACCTAGGAACGCAACCTGTGGGATACATTGTTAATTGTGTTTGGAGTGATGTCCCACCAAGCTGCTATGACTTGTTCTCCGGTAGCTGCTCTTAGTCCATCCATGTTCTGGAAGTGATTTAAAATAATGTCCAATTTGTGCATGTGTTGAGGGGGGGGGACTTGCTCTTCAGCAGCTTTATTACATCCCATCTCCTCCTTTTTTAGACTGGAATGCATCGCTCGGGATGCCGAACTTGTGGACAAATCTGTAGCTGACCTGAAACGTTTGGGGGAACTTCTACATAACAGTTGTGCATCAGCCATGCAGGAATATGAGGAGCATCTGAAGGAGAACCCAACTGAAAGTGAGCAAAGGGGATTTCTTTGATGGGAAAAGGGTGGTGGTCAACCCAGGGACTTGGCTCAGAATCCAGGGTTATGAACTTAAAGAAAACCGGCACTGTATGAAGAATTTATATTTAAGAAGTCCCTGAACTCTGCAACAAAACTAGTCCTCCTTTTTCAAAATCCCTGTCAGGCTCAAAGGATCAGGACTATACGTTAAGTTGCAGCATAAAATATTTATTCAAGCCTCTATGCAAGAACCTAATCAACTAAAGTTCAGTACTAAATTGACACCAAATAAGGTTCAACAGAATTCAAGAGAGAGTGACTTGGATTGTTTGTGACAATGTAAGGATTCTAAACTGATGACATGTTTAACTCCAACCCTCTGCAGTTCTGCCTGCTTTTCTCCTACAATAACAGGCTGGTACTTTAGCCCCAAAATGGAAACAGGTTAAAGTCTCAGGTGCTGATGTGCTCTTTAAATGCGACTCCCAACTCACCCCATCTGATTGTGACTGAAAACTCTGTGTGGCTCCTTTTGTTCAGACAAAGGACCAGGGAAAAGAAAGGGACCCACAATTAAGATCTCTGGAGTCCAGGTGAATGTGAAAGCCATCATTCAGCACGAGCAGGAGTTTGTGATGCTCCATCAGATCATTCCATCTGACCCAGTGGAGAGGGCAAGGTAAGCATGACCATGTATCACCATGTAAGTGTTTGTGTGTGTGTGTTTGTGTAGCAGCCACGAGTGGTCCAAAGAAGAAGAAAAGGTATTTGAGGAGAAAAAAAATCACACATTGCTCTTAAACGAAATGGACCCTTAGGTATATGTTGTTGTTTATGCTCTGTTGACCTTTACGTTGGAAAAAGATAATATCATACATATGAAGAGACATCTAAATGGATTCTAGATCATAAATATGGAAGAGGCAGCCATTACTTTGACTCAAGAGAACATAACCAAAAGAATTGCTGGATTAAACCAAGAGTCCAGTCCAGGATAATTTACCAGATTAGCAGAAGGTCTCCTGCAGTTGAAATCTTTGAGTCTTTTTCTACAGGTGGTCCTTGCAATTTAAGGAATGGTCCTCTGCTTAGTTTAAGTGGAACTGAGGTCAGCTAGGGAGAAGAGATTTAAGAGAGACAATTTCACCATGCTTTCACACATACCTCTAACTGTGCCTTTCCTTTGTCTTATCCAGTTCTGATGTGGAACTTTATTAACAAGGGGCGTCTCACATGGAATTGTTTCTCATCTTTCGCCCGTCCTCTCCTCCACTCTTGCAGGTTCCATCTGAACTGCCGTGTAAAATCTGCCCATTTTGATACAGACTGGGGAGTGGAAGAGGACTCTTGCTTGTTGCGGGGAATTTACGAGCACGGATGTGGGAACTGGGATCTCATCAAATCAGACCCAGAACTGAACCTGACTGACAAGGTACAAGGAACCTCACACGTGGGTGAAGCTTTATAGATGCAACACCAAACTATGATGCTTGAAAAAGGGACTTCTGCAGGATGTGGGGATGTGGGGAGAAGTGGCTCTGCAGCTTGACAAGCAATGGGGTTTTTTTTTTTTGCATTGATTTTATGCATAAAACAGAGAGCCAGTGTGGTTTAGTCATTTAAGGCACCAGGCTAGAAATCAGGAGACTGTGAATTCTAGTCCTGCCTTGGGCACAAAGTTAGATGGGTAACTTTAAACCTCTCTTTTATGTTTATTCCTTCTCCACCCATCCCCAGATTTTACCAGTGGAGACCGATAAAAAGCCACAGGGGAAGCAGCTCCAGACACGAGTAGATTATCTGCTGAAACTTATCAAAAGAGAGCAGAAAAGAAAGGAAAGTGTGACAAACACAGAGGAGGTCAGTTCCGACAAAAAGCAAGCTCAGTTGGCCCCTTTGGCTTATTCTATGCATTGTTTGGGAAGCTAGTATGTGCAAAACTCAAGCTTCCAGTCCTTGTGGTGGAAAATATGGACAACCCATGGTGAAGCACATTGCAGCCCTCCAAATGGGAAGCAACTAGGACTTGAGTCACCACGAATGGGGCCTCCCTGTCCATGAATGGGCACAATTAGCGCATAGTTTGAATCCATGCAAAGGCTCCAACCATCACAGCTGCCATCTGCTCCTAGGCAGAAGCAAATATTTCAGGAGGCCCAATTAGTGCATCATCTCTGCCCGTGATAAAGCTTCTTCACTGAGATTTAAAGCTGGTCACTGTCCAGAGCCCCAGAAATATGTAGTGAGATGGGAGACTCTATAGAGCAGGAGTTCTCAACCTTCGCAACTTTAAGACTTGTGGACTTCAACTCCCAGAATTCTTTGCTGCCTGAGGAATTCTGAGAGTTGAAGTCCATAAGTCTTAAAGTTGCCAAGGTTGAGAACCCCTGCTATAGAGGGAAGGGTTGACACAAATAAAGAGAAGGTCCACCAAGTTGGCCAGCAAAGAGGGTTTTCTGATCATCTGTGCCCCTCATGGGCTTTTCTGCTGATCTAGGCCGAAGCCAAAGTGGTGAAGCCCCGAATCCGGAAGGAAAACAAGCCCCCCAAAATCAAGGAGGAGCCAGGAAGCGAGATCTCTTCTGCACAGCCTACAGACAACCTGTCAGTAGAAGGACAGAAGAAGGTAAGCATGGGCTAGTGAGGAACTGGGACTTTCTGGTGGAGAAAATGGCGGACTAAAATTTAGGGGGCTATAGGGGCTATAGTTCAGAAAAATCCCGGAATAATGGAGCCATTGAGCTGAGACCTGCTGAAATCCTTGTTATAGTCTCTTTGAGAAAGGATCCTGATGCTACCAAGAATTGTATAGATGACTATTAGGGCGTGTGTGGTTTTTTGTTTTTGTTTTTAACTAGCACCACAAGTACAGGTAGTCCTTAAGTCATAACACTTCACTTAGTGACCATTTGAAGTTAACAAGAGAACTGAAGAAAGGGACTTATGACCGTTTTTCACACTTATGACCGTTGCAGCATCCCCATGGTCACCTGATTTACATGTGGCTGCTTGATCATTTGACTCAGATTTATGACGGTTATAGTGTCCCAGTTGCATGCTTCCCTTAACAAGTGCAGTGATTTTGCTTAACTGCCTGGCCAGAAAAGGCCATTAAATCAGGTGCAACTGTCTTGCTTTCCAACAGAAATGTCTGGTCCCAATTATAGTTGTAAGTCAAGGACTGCTTATTTATTTTTACTATTATTATTTTGAGCGAACAGATGTCAGTTGTCTTAAGAAAAAGATACCTTGCCCCCCTCCCTCCATCAAGAGCAAGGTGAATGTTCTGTCCTCTGTGCGCATTCACATGTTTTGCCCCAAAGGAGGACGGGGTGAATAAGAATTCCCTGAAAAAGAAGTTGAAGAAAGAGAACAAGGATAAGCAGCCAGCCAAAAGCCAAGAAAAGGAAGGGGAAAAGGAAAGGAAGAAAGAAAAGGATAAAAAGCAACAGGATAAAAAAGAACAGGTAGCTACTGGTGTTAACCTGTCTTGGTGGCCATGCCATTGCTGATTTTAAACAAGGTTCACATACGTGTGCTGGTAACCTGGCTGTGTGTTTGTGTGAATAAGCCATGACCAACTTCATGTTATGGGTAGAACATCCCTATTCTCCATTTCTCAGACATTTGGGCAGGGGGAATGCTTTGGCTTATCCTTGTTAGCCCTGGGAAGCTAAGAAGGATTGGGTTGGGTTAATAGGGTGGGAGAACATCAGGACCTCCCCAGATTGTGATCTAGGCTGAGAAGTCTAAGAAACAGAAGAAGACAACTCATAGATTGATTGTGAGGTCACCAAAATAGACACATTTGCAACTGGCTATCCTTGAGCATGTATTGAATGATGCTTTCATATCTGGCTATATAGGCTCTTAAAATTACTCAGTTCTCCCCAGCAGCTTAAAGTCTTAAATAGCATATACTTCAGCTCCTGCCCACCTAGCAGATCAAAGGCATGAAAATGCAAGTAGATAAATAGGTTCCCCTCAAGTCGGAAGGTAACAGCGTTCCATGCGCCTTTGGGCATATAGCCATGCTGGCCACATGGCCACAGAAATGCTGGCTCCCTTGGCCATGAAACAGAGATGAGTACCATTCCCTAGCGTCGGATATGACTGGATAGAGGAAACCTTTACCATTAGTTTATTACCACAGAGATGGAGAACCTTGTTTTAAGGGGCAAAGAAATCGCCTGGAAAATCCAGGCAGCAGAATCCAGTTTCTCAACCCCCTTGATATTTTTCCCCTTCCATTTCCTTCTTGGCACCTCTTGTGATTTTCCTTCCTGTGCTGCTGCTTAGAGGGATGCGATCTCCTCTTGTCCTTTCACAGCCCAAAGGCAGCGAAGCCAAATCTGGCCACAAAGGGAAGAAGACGCTGGCTCAGGGTCCCGTCCACATCACGGCAGGAAGTGAGCCTGTCCCCATTGAAGAAGAGGAAGAGGATGACTTAGACCATGCAACCTTCACCATTGTGAGTCTTCTCTAGGAATGGGGTGGAACTCTGGGGAAAAGTCAAAAGAGGGCCGGTCATTGATCTTTAACCAACTTAACCAATCCCAAAAGTTTTAAAAATAGGGAATGGTGATCAAAGGGGGAAAGCTGAAAAATGACAAGAAGAAGAGGGAAGAAAAGAATACAAAAAAGGGCCTTCAAACCAGAAGTTGCCCTTCCTACAGCTTGGTGACTTGTGAATGGGGAAGACCTCCGTGGCTGCCATTTTGAGAGGGTACCCACAGCAGATCCCCTCCCCTGTCAAAATGGGCCCCTAGCCTCAAAAGGTTGCCTAGATCTGGGGCTCCCTCTCCTCTTCCTCCTTTCTGTTGCCAGACTAACGTGGACCTCTGTTTTTTCTGTCTCCCAAGTGCAAAGAGCAGATGAGGCCAGTCAAGAAGGCCCTGAAGCAGTTGGATAAGCCAGAAAAAGGACTTACAGAACAAGAGCAGCTGGAGCAAACTCGGAGTTGCCTGCTCAAGATAGGAGACCATATTGCCGAATGTTTGAAACCCCACATTGAACAGGAAGTTCTTAATGTATGGAGAAGGTAATCTGTCTGCCCACCAAACCTTCAATCTCAATCTCTCTCTCTCTCTCTCTCTTCCTGATGTTCCAGTCAGACTAGCACGTCAGGTGTCTTTTTAAGTTTGGAGGTGTAGGGAAGGAGAGGCAGAACCTGGGGATGGAGTTAAAAGAGGAAGCAGCCTAGAAGCTCTACATAGCCACAAACAAAACTAAATCTAACTCCTCTTGAATTCCCGTGACCGCTTGCAATCTTTCGGTTGTCTCAAGTTCCTTGAGGGATTTGACACTTAAAGGTGTGCCAATGAGATGGAGTCTCCAATTGTTGTATCGTGTTGAATTCCTCTACGTGGAAATACATTGAAGGGTTAAAATGAAAATACACAGTTTAGTCCAAACTCCTAGAAAACTCATGATACAGGCATTTGCAGTAGTTAAAGGGAGGTAGTGGATTGGGTCATGTCATGCTTAGATCAAAATCTGCTGATTTTATCTCAGGATTCTTCATGACTCAAGTTTGCAGCAAGACATTTTTGGAAGCAGAAGGGGGTGTAAGAAGGGATTTGGGCCCCCCAGAATAAAACACCTCTCCATTATTGCTTCCAGGGCTTTTGGGGGGAATCTCTTTCCTCTGGTATGAAAAGTCCAGGCTTCTGGCCCAGCTTGTAAAAAGAGAAAATTAAAATATCCCTTTCACTTCCTTCCAGGAATCTCTGGGTGTTTGTATCCAAGTTTACTGAATTTAATGCCAAGAAATTGCATAAGATATACAAGATGGCTAGTAAAAAACGAGCCCGGGAACTGGCGGTAAGGACGGAGTTGTGTGTGGTTGTGTGTATGTTTGTGTTGGGCGGTACAATGGAAGGGGTATATAAATAAGGAGAAGGGAAGAAAGAACATCTTGTGCAAAAGAAAACCTCAGGAACTGGAGGAAGTTGTGATTGAGACTTGTAGGTGGGACTCTGCTTCCCTCCCCTTTTTATGTTTTTTTTCTCTCTCCTGGCTGGGTTATTGCTCTCTTAAGATCCAGAGGTTGGGTTGTAGAAGAGAGGAGGAGAAATTCTATTTTTAGGGTTGGTAGTCTTCAGTGCTCGTGGGGCGTAGGTTGGGGATCAAAGCCATAGAGTTTTCTGGGAGATTCCTTGATAGGACTGTAAATTTTTGTGAGAATGTAGCTCCTTTGGCTGGAATCAGCTCTTTATTAAGCAATCCAAATAGAGCTTGAAGACCTTGGGGGTCTTCTAGCCCAACCCTCTGATCAAGCAGCAGACCCCATATGATTTCAGACAAGTGGCTGTCCAGTCTCCATTGATGGACTGGCACTACTCTTTCCTCAGGTTGCCTGCCAAGTACAATTGTGGAGGTCCCTGGGGTGCCAAAAGTGGCTGGCCTAGCAAACCTTGATGAAGGCATCTTTGGTCACAACTGAAGGGGTGGGAAGGCTTTCACTCTTCTTTGTTTAATCCTTTCTTCTAGAGGAGGCCCTCAAATATTCTCCAGGGACCTCCCTCCTCCACAGCTCCTGGTTAATAAAACTCATATAATTGTCAGTGTTTGCCTTTTGAGTATCCCGTTGATGTCTTTCTGCATGGCAGGAACACAAGAAGAAGGAAGAGGCAACGAGCGGCAAGCGGCCCCTTCGTCCAGAAGCTCCTGGGCCCAGTCGAGATGCTCAGATGACTCCTGTCCCCCATAGCCCTCATGCTCAAAGGCTGCAGCAGCCGCCACCTCACCCTCCCCAGATGCATGGACATCCAAGGGAGAACTACAAGCAGTCAAGTAGAAGGCATTTCAGCAACACAGGTGAGAGGTTGTCAGGCTTGTCGCAGCTTGGGCATTTAGGAAAGAAAAACTCTTGACTCCATTTGTAGCAAAAGACATACTTTTATTAAACGCAAGTGGTGACAGTGTAAGCAAAGCTAGATCTGAGGTTTCCAGCATAAACCCAGTAATTTTCCCTTCCTCCCAAGCCCTTCCCCCTGGTCATCTTGTTAGTGTCCAGTGTGGGTCAAATTAGGTGTTTTGGTAACAATTCCCAAAGTTTGGTGCTTTTTTGGTGGGCATTCGTATTCCTTTCCCATGCTTGTGTCCTTGGATCATTCAACTGTTGTCTCTGATAGGCATTTCTGGTTCCTGTCAATCCCCCTTCCTACATCCCTCCATCTCCCCTCCCCATATTTTAGGGCAGGCTGCCTTCAAAGCGAAGCAGGGCTGAAGCAGTATGATGGCAGATCTGACAGAGATCTTCTGGAACACCAGAGAGGCTCTTCCCTTCTTCCTGAGGTCCCATCTTGCTTCCTGAGATGGGAGAGGTGGCAATGCATGACCACTCTTGATCCCCTTGCTGGAACCACATCGGCCACCTGGTTCAAGAGCCTCCCAGTTTAACTCTGGATGGGCTGTTCCTGCTATTGATGCTATTATTTGTCATGGTTCTGATAAATGAGGCCAAATAAAACAGAACTCCGAGGCTTGAGGTTTCTTCTGAGAACATGTTTATTGGGTATAAAGTATCGGCACGGTCAAAAGTGAAACCAAGACTAAAATCCCCTCCCAAAAGCAACAGTAATACAAAGTTACAGGCCCACCCCACTAGCTATGCAATCAACTGCGTTTCCCAATAACACATCCAGGTGGCCTTTCTAAGGGAAACAGAAATGACCTTGGTTCCCACGGGATGGAAAAATGTTCAGTCTAATAGAAAACGCTCCATCCCCCCCCCCCCCGATCTTGTGGTAACTGGAAACAAGGAAAATGGCTTCGGCCAGGTCCATTGCAAGGTTGACATTATTGTGTTTCTCCTCCTTTTTCTGATTCTCTTAAAAAAGAGGTAATAGAATTCAAATGAATGGTAGAGTACAGATGATGAAGTCCAAGTGGATAAGATCCTTGGGCTTCTTGTGAAAAGGGCGCTACCTTCTTCCCCCTCCTTGTCATGCAGAACGGAGTGAGTGGCAGAGGGACCGCAAATTTAATTACAGTGGCAATGCCGTTCAAAGTTGGAGCAGAAACCGTTACTACCCATATGAGCAGCCCTGGTACAAGGAGCGCCACTATGCGGATCGCCAGGTGCGCGCAGAACAGTATCGAAGCTCAGCAAACTACCGGCCAAGCAACATCTCTCGTAAACGCCCGTATGAGCAGTACAACAGTGAACGAGATTACCGGGAGCAGCGTGAATACAGGTGAGGTGATATGCAGGCCACTGGGCTGCACCGTTGGGCTTCTGCAGGAGTCAGCATGCCAAAAGCGGTGGTGTTTGTCAGCCAGCTCACAGAGCAGAGATGGCAAAGATTAGTGGAACTGTACTGTTGTAGGATATAAAAACAGAATATTGAAAGCCTGATCTCCCTGCCCATCTTATGCCAACAAAACCCAGATACGCTTATTTTGAGTCTTCCCGAGTATTACGAATGGGTTGAGGGAGATAGGTATGTCTAGTCTATGGAAGAGTTGATAATGAGTAAAAGTTCATTAAAAACAAAATCCAACCGACAGATTTCCTGACAGTGAGAACAGTTAAATCAACGACCTTGTCTACTGGGGTTCTGGGTGCTCCACCAGTGGAGGTTTTCAAAAATAGACTGGACAACCATTTGATTGGGATGGTATGAGTCTTCTGCCTTGAGCAGAGGGTTGGACTAGAAGACCTCCAAAGTCCCTTCCAGCCCTATGAGTCTATAATTTCTGACAATCTTTTGCAAGCGTTTGTGATATCATGACCCAGAGTTATCCCAAAGATGCTTTTTCACCAGGCCACCAGACTTTCCAGTTGGGATAACTATGAGCTGGATGACTGAGAATCTCCATGGACACATAACCCAGAGTGCAAAGCAGTTGGCCTTTTGTCACGCTTCTTCTTTTGTCAATCTTCTTTCCTTCTTCTAGTCTTTCCCCTGGGGGATACTGCTGAACTGGGCTGGCAAAGGCTTTACTTTATTTTACTTTACTTTATTTTGACTTATATGCCGCCCTTCTCCTCAGACTCAGGGCAGCTCACAGCAAATAATACAAATACAAGCTTTCCTGTTCTCTTCCAGACTCTTGGCACCAGAGGGAGTTAAGCTTCCCAAGATACGGTCATTTTGCCTCGTCTTTTGAGTTGAATGTTTGATTACTTCTTTCCCCTCCAGATACTACCATGATGCCAAGAGACGAAGAATCGATGAATTCCGGTCCCAGAATTACCAACAAGATTTCCGGAGGATGTCTGACCATAGACCCCCCTTGGGTTATCATGGGCAAGGGCCTTCAGACCATTACAGGCCTTTCCACCCAGACAAATCTGCTGATTACAAGCAACTTCTTCCACCTCCTCACTCCCAGATCCCTGATCCTCGCTCTCCAGCTTCTCAGAAATCTCCACTTGGTGTCAAGTCTCCCATCCAGCACCGATCACCTCTGGATAGGCCGTTAGAGCAGAAGAACAATCCAGAGTATAACTGGAGTGGCTGGAAAACCTAGAGGCCCAGAAGCAGAGGCCAACGGAAAGTGCTAGTCCGGCCCACAGAAACAACAGTTACTGGGTCAACCATGCTGGAACCAGAAAGCCTGAATATCGTGCTGTAGAGCTTTGGGCTGTAAGAATTGGTGGTGGGTCAGAAGAACAGGACCCACCAAGGGGCCTGAATTTTGGCCCCAAATTTGCCTCCCGTCAGTACACTGGCTGAACGTTGGGAGTGGTCTTCACTGGCACCAAGGGACCCTTACAGAACAAGGTCAAGTCTTCCCCCTAGATTTTGGAACGAAGATTTAGTGTTTGTGTCTGCAATGCCAACTTGAGTTCTGCACATTTCACAAAATGGACAGATGGCTGCGTAGGATACAGACGGAGACGAACGCAAACACCCCTTTGGAGTTGAGGTTCAATTTGCTGCTGGAGGGGAAATGATAGAGAAGACCTCAGTAACTACAGTACTTGAATAAAAATTTGGCGTTGGGGAGGGCAAGAGCGAGACTGAATTAGAGAACGGTGAAGCCAACCTTTGGTGAGAATGCTTGGAAATCTTGTCAAAGACAAGAGACTTGGAAGTTTGTGGACTTAAAGGTTGCCAGAATGCCAGAAAATGAAACAAGAGAAGATGGGATGGTTTGTGATCTCGTCCTTCCTTTTCTCCTCTCCATGCTTTTCTTTACCTTAGCAACGTTGGGACTTCGAGCAGCGCTATGTGGACAGAGAACACTTTTTAAATAAAGGCAGAGTTTTCATTTCCATGGTTGTGAAGGAGAGGACAGTATGTCCACGGCACTGGGGGACTTCAGTATTCAGAAATTGACTGTGGAGCTCCTTTTTCCCCCTCTCCTTCTCCTCATGATACATGGGAACACCAGGGATGTGGCTTGGAGAAAGGAGCTGAGGGAGGGGTCCAGCTCAGGCAGTATTCCTTGGACATCCCAAGATGGTCAATTTAGCACTTCTGGTTAGGAAGGTTCAAAAACCCCAATGGCTGCCATCCGCAGAAAGGAGACACGAACGAGCTAAGCAAGATGAAGGAAGCCTGTTCACGAAGTGAAGGGTAACATGGAGTTTTGACCCACAGGGAATTTTTATACAAAGGTGGCAAAGATCTGAGTCATAGTTATACTTTGATGATCTTTCTCACCAGCATCTTCTAAAAAAAAACAAAAAAAAAACACCCCAACTCTGACGGATATATTCCCTGCACTGAAATGTGTACGTGTGTTCATGTGTGCACTTGGCCCTGAATCTATTTCTTTGGGTTAAATTATTGCTTTTAAAAATGCCATGGCCAAAAATACATGCTGAAAAGTTCCGTGAGTAGCATCCCCGGGTTCATCTCGAGTGAATTTTGTGCCCCCAGCAACAATTCTGAGCCATAATTTTTGATAAAAAGAGTTCCACTGCCAAGTCAGTTCCTTAAGTGTTAAAAGGTAACCAGTGACATAAGAAGGAAATAATCAGACTGTTTTTCTAGGTTTCTAGAGGGGCCTTTTCTATGTTTGCATAACTGTGTCCATCCATGAGTGTGTCATACACTCCTCTTTTTTTCTCTCCCACCTGCTAAACTATGATTGTAGAAAAGACACTATGGAGTTTAAGGTCCTATTATGATTACATGGTTTGAATTGAGGTTGACCAATTGAATTCCAGATTTGTCCAACAGAAAAGGGAAGCTAATTCCAGAAATATCTGGAGATCATGAAATAAAAAGAAATATGTAAAAAAAAAAAAAAGAATTTTATCTTCTTAATTAGAACAAATCTTTCATACCTTAGCTATGACGGCTTCCTGTTACTTAATTAGAATAGTTATTATTTCATACTTAAGTTCTGATATGTTCCTTAATTGTTACTTAATTAGAATAGAATTAATTAGAATAGATACTATTTCACTCCAAATTCTAGTGTTTCTGTAAGGGTAAAATATATTTGGGGCCCATAGTTTTTCACACTTAAGTTCTGATTGGTTCCTTAATTGTTAATTAGAATAGAATTAATTAGAATAGTTACTATTTCTCCCCTAATTTCTGACATGTCCCTATAAGAGCAAAATATAGTTGGACTGATGATTTTCAAGTCGGAGACTTTCACTTTTAATTTCTGACATGTTGCTTAATTGCTACTTAATTAGACTAGTTGCTATTTTGTCCCTAAGAAGTTTTCACTCTCAACTTCTGATATGTTCCTTCATTAGAATAGAATTAATTAGTTACTATTTCAGTCCTAATTTCTGACATGGGCAATTATATACTTGGACCGATAGTTTTCAGGTGGGACACTTTCACTTTTAATTTCTGATACGTTGCTTAATTGCTACTTAATTAGAATAGTTGCTATTTCACCCCTAAGTTCTGATATGTTCCTGATTATTACTTAATTCGAATTGTTACTGTTTCACTCCTAAGTTTTGACTTGTTCCTATTAGGACGAAATACATTTGGGGCCGATAGTTTTAGGTGGGGTATCATTACAATGAAATTGTAAGCATAATAAATTCCGAATGTTTATATGTTCTGTTCTTGATCGGGTTGGGAATTACAAAATGTTAGTGGGAGGGTGGCCTATGAAATCTGGGTTTGTGCCTGATTTGACGCATTTATGAAGTTTTATTGGAGAATTGAAGGAGAAGATTCTGCTGCTGTTGGATTTCTACCAGTGGTCCAGCTACGATAACCCTACTGTTGCGTTTCCCCCTAAGGATCTGGGGCAGAAGAGCTCTGGTGCATAAGGTCATGGACTTAAAGGGACAATGAAATCCCTATGACTAAATACAGTAATTAATATTAATTTATATTTGTGACAAAGGAATTTGCCACTGTCTAAGTGATTTCCGATGTAAATATGTTGTTTATAAAGTATGTATTAAATTTTTTCTATTGTTAAGCTCCTGTACTTTGGATTCTTGTACATTAAAAGGTCAGGAAGTTTTTCATAAATTGGAATTTCCGTCTCTCTGGTTTTTTTTGTTCAAAAGTTGGTCTCTGCAATTATTTAACTGATGGTTTTCTCAAATTGTGCCTTGTTTGAAGTTGCGTTGAGAGTATTGAAGGCTTTGTTAACTTCAGCTGAAAGCCTGATTCCAGACGGCGAGAACAAAATCTTCCTCAATCTTTCTTCTTCACCTCCTTTTTTCACATCGCTTGGCATTTTCTGGAACTTTTTTTTTTTTCTTTTCCCTTCTGACGTGAAATTGACCTGTTCTCTGAAAAGTGTCCAGTCCTTTGGAAAACGTCTCAGTGCAGGGATTTGAATTTAGGCCAATTGTGATTTGCCTGCGGATGATGACTACAACTAAATCTTGCTCGGTTCCGAGGAAGTCTAGAAAAGCTCTCCAGAACTTTGACGTGGATGGGGTCCCTCTATCTGAGATAATGCGTTGTGGTGTCCCATAGAAGTGGTAAATGTGGTGCAAGAGCATCTTTGCCACTTTTTTGGCTGTTGGAATCTTTTGGCAAGGGATGAGATGGACCTGTTTTCAGAATAAGTCAGTCACAACCCAAATTACTGTTGTTCCCTGAGCTTCCGGGGAGTTCCACAATAAAATCCATGGGAATCTCTCTCCAAGGTGCTGCTGGCTCAGCCACCTATTTTGAGCAATGCTGTGTTTTTCCTTGCCTCTGCTTTGCGGTCACACATCTAGGGTAGGGCAGCTGGAAGCATAACTCCCCATGTCTTGTTTGAGTGAAGGCACCAGAATTGCCCTATTGAGAAAGTGGAGGGTTTTCACAAAGTCAAAATATCCCACCAACTTTGAATCGTGGCACATCTGCATGGTTTTTAACCTCTGGCTGGCAGGCATGTGCAATTTCCCACCTGCCCGCCTGTATATGATCAAAGCTAGGTATCTTCCCCATCCCCATCTATTTTAACTGAAATCCAATGACACATTATTTTAATTTTACTGATCTTCAGTTTTCTGAAGTTGGTAATTATTTTGGCAGCAAGGTGAGCTGGCTTTAACAGTGAACTAGCCCATTCAACAAACACATGTGATTCAGTTCATGCTTTTTTTTTTTTGTCCTAAAGATTGCATCAACAGAAACTCACGGCTTCATTGTTTAGAAGAAAAAATTATTTGCATTTTTTAAAAATCAATAAAAAATTACAATATTTACATCACAACACCCCATACAATTTCCAGACACATGCAATAACCTGGAAAGTGGGGCAGCGTAATTGTTATGCCCTTTCCCTGTCACTATTGCGATTTTCATTTTGAGACTGTTGGGTCACATTGGTTGACTTCACTCAGAAGCCAAAATTTGGCTGAACATAATAAAAAATAAAGTGCTTTGTTAATAATTAGGGGTTTAAGAAAAAAAATATCCCAACACCTGGGAAATAGTTTTAGAGCTCACCAAAACCAGAGAAATAAGTTAGAAGGGAATAAAAGATGCCAATTGGTTAACAAAGTGCTCCAAATTTGGAAAAGTTTACTGTTTTCAAGAATTTTAATTTAGGAAATGCTAAAAGAAAAAACCCTATCGTTTCCCTCTTTTTCAGATCACCTGAACTTTGTATTATTTTTATTATTTATATGATGTTTATTTATCCCGCCTTTATTACTTTTATAAGTAGCTTAATGCAGTGAACATACTTAATACTCCTCCTGTTTTTCCCAGAACAATTCTTGTGAGGTTGGTTGGGCTGAAAAGGAGTGACTGGCCCCAAGTCAACCAACTGGCTTTCATGAATAAGGTGGGACTAAAATGCCAGTTTCCTGGTTTCTAGGCCAACACCTTAAGCATAGACTGGATTGGCTGCCTGCCACATCAGTTACCTCTTCCTGCACTGAGCAATGGAATTTAGAACTTGGAACCCAGGGATGAAGGCAGTTATATGGGGGGGAACCTTCCTACTGGTCATTTTGAATTTGGACAAATTGTGGAGTGGACATACTTTACATGTGGCTCTTCATCAGTTGACCCAGTTCAGGTGTTCAGGTTTTCAGATCCTACCCTTTCCAGATTGGATAGGCTGGGAAAGAAAAACTCTGGTTATTTCTTTCGTTGTTTTTTGAAATAGTGAGCAGCGAAGTTAAATAATATCGATAGAGGGAATTTGGGGGGGGGGGTTGGAAGTAGACATTCAGAAGTTCCCCCAAAGGGGCTGCCTTGGTGGACATGGCAGAAAAGGTGACATCTACAAGCCCAAAGGTAACTAATCCTGGTAAGACAAATTTTGCTTTTATTGTAAGGTGTTAGAAGCCAGTAGCTTTTGATTTGCAGCACGCTAGTCTTTGATCCCTGTTCCTTCCCAAACCTTCCCAAAGGTCAGGTGAGTCATTGACCTAGGAAGAGATCCAAAAAGATATTTCTGTGCTTCACCTTGGCTGCACCAGGGATAAAAAGCTACCTATATATCTATTTCACGCATCTCCTGGATTCTGCAGGTAAATATCTATCGCTTGGTTACAAAGGGAACAGTGGAAAAGGAGATTATAGAAAGAGGGAAGAACAAGATGGCGCCGGACCATCCTGTGATACAGCAGATGGATACCACCAGACAGACGGTTTTGGACAATAGCTCGGACAGATCCAAGTAAGGGGATTGGCCTTTTGGTGCGCTGATCAAGGTGGCTCTTTTATGCTACCCTTTAAATGTTAATCTAGGAAAGTGATAACACTTAGCCTCATTAATTGGGGTGAACTGTTCAGTGGAAAGGGGTCCTCTCTACCCCTATGGAGATTCACAGTCATCCAAGTCATACTTGTCCGAAAGGTACTTTTTCAATAAATAGAAGATTATAAATAGAAGATTATAACTTCAATAAAGGCAAGTTGTAAATGTTACTGCCTTTACAAACAGGAGGAGAAAAGACAGGAGGAAAAATAGCAGTAATTCAGTAGATTCTGGAACTTCCTTCAGCTTCGCAGGCAGTACAAACCAAGTCATTTAGGATCAATCCCTGTTTTGAAAGTTTGATGAGATAAAATGAGATGGTTGTCAACCAGACATGGTCATTGATAAATAAATGCATGCTTTATGCTAAGATTACTGTCTTTTTATTTATTTATTTGTAACATTGTTTGACTTTAAAAAGACAGAATTGTTCTAGCTACTCAGAATTGCCAATTGCCTAGTTTTCTTAGATAAAAAAGATTAGGAGGTGGATGAGGAACTAGTAGATTATTTGAGATCCTAGAAAAGTGAGCTAATATATGGTCCAAGTACTTGTGAACTGGAAAGCTTTGTTCGAGCCAGTGGCTTCATGTTTTTCTCTAGTACAAACCCATTCAACAAGGAGGAACTGACCACCATCCTGAAGTTTGGAGCCGAAGCAGAAGGGGAAGAATCTGAACCACAGGTGAGTTTTCTGATCCATATTTCTGGGTGGAGATTACCTCGATTCTTCTTGGGATGTCATTTGTAACTGACAGACATTTAACTCAATCCAATCCATTTTCATGTCAGAACTTTAGAAGAACAAATGTAATGTTTCATACTGGTGTGTGTCTGACTGCACTCTTGCCCCTGCTTCCAGGAAATGGACATTGAGGAAATCTTACGCCTGGCTGAGACACGAGAGAACGAACCGTCCACAAGTGCAACCGATGAGCTGCTTTCCCAGTTTAAGGTACAGGCCCAGAAAAGGAGCATCAAAGATAATAGCAGTGCAATTAAAAGGAGTGGTGTGGAACACAGTGAGTGAATCTGGCTTTCCCCACCGACTTTGCTTGTCAGAAGGTCACAAAAGGTGATCACACGCCCCTGGAACACTGCAACCCTCATAAATGTGAACCAGTTGCCAAGCATCTGAGTGTAAATGACATGACCATGCGGAATGATGCTGCAACAGTCCTAAGTGGGTAAAACGGTCATAGGTCCATTTTTTCAGTGCTGTTGTAACTTTGAATGGTCACTAAACGAACTATTGTAAGTTCAGAGGACCTGCAGTTTGCATCCTCTGGCAAAGAGGATCTCTCTAACCCTGGGCTTTTTCTGGCCCTGGCAGTCTCAGTCCAATGACAGTGATTCGGGTGTTGGCATAAAGAGAAAGCTGCAGATATTATTTGGCTCGGAGACTGAGACGGAGGAATCAGATGATGACCAAAGGCCAAAATGCAAAAGGAGGCCTTGCAGCGCTCAGAAGGACACGGTGGAAGGATTTACAGACAGTGAAATCAGAAGGTTGGCACCGGGGAGAAACCCAGGGATTCTTCTGGATGTGTTTTTCATCATTTGCCAGAGCTAAGGTGAACTGGAATGGGTGGGAGGGATGCCTGGCCTACCTCGCAGTGAGGCCTGGTGGGGATGAAATGAGGGGAGATTAGTCCGGTGGTCTTGAGCCTCCAGAGCAAAGGAAGAAAATAATGTAAAAACCTTCTGCAGCCTCCCTTTGCTTAACCTGACTTAGTAAATATTGGGCAACTTGAGAATTGCACTCCAGGTGTATCTGGAGGGGTTTAATTTAAGAGAGCCACAAACAGAGGGGAAAACAAAATGGAGGCTTTTAGCAACCCTTCTCTAACAGTTGTTGCTCTCCCTGTTTAAATTCCACAGATTTATCAAGGCTTACAAGAAGTTTGGTGTTCCTTTGGAGCGGTGAGTGCCAGATTAGAGAGAAGGTGCAGTCTACTAAATTACAACTGTAGGGACATCAGAGGATTGGTGGGATGATCAAACCTCAGGCACCTTTGGTTTCACGTTGTGATTTTATGTTTTAATCGCCGTGCGCCACTCAGAATCACTTCCAGGAGATGGCTGGTCCTATCCATTATTTAAATAAATAAAATGATGCTTTCCTATCCCCCTACGGTCCTGCTAGGCAATGTTCAGTTTCATCCTTTTTAGTGACATCACCACCTGCTGGAAGTCTTCCTGCATCCTCCTAGGAGATCAGGGGGCAGGTTTGCCTCTCCTATATCCTTCAGTATTCTTCATCTTTGCATTTAAGTCTTCAGTTAGATCAGCAGGACCTAGGAATGCAACCTGTGGGTTTGCACATGTTATGTGGGATACATCATTAATTGTGTTTGGAGTGATGTCCCACCAAGCTGCTATGACTTCTCCGGTAGCTGCTCTCAGTCCATCCATGTTCTGGAAGTGCTTTAAAGTAATGTCTGATTTGTGCGTGTCTTGGAGGGGAGGGTCCTGATTTGCTGTACAGCACCTTTATTACATCCCATCTCCTCCTTTTTAGACTGGAATGCATCGCTCGGGATGCTGAACTTGTGGACAAATCTGTAGCTGACCTGAAACGTTTGGGGGAACTTCTACATAACAGTTGTGCATCAGCCATGCAGGAATATGAGGAGCATCTGAAGGAGAACCCAACTGAAAGTGAGCAAAGGGGATTTCTTTGATGGGAAAAGGGTGGTAGTCAACCCTAGTCCTTCTTTTTCAAAATCCCTGTCAGGCTCAAAGGATCAGGACTATACGTTAAGTTGCAGCATAAAATATTTATTCAAGCCTCTATGCAAGAACCTAATCAACTAAAGTTCAGTACTAAATTGACACCAAATAAGGTTCAACTGAATTCAAGAGAGAGTGACTTGGATTGTTTGTGACAATGTAAGGATTCTAAACTGATGACATGTTTAACTCCAACCCTCTGCAGTTCTGCCTGCTTTTCTCCTACAATAACAGGCTGGTATTTTAGCCCCAAAATGGAAACAGGTTAAAGTCTCAGATGCTGATGTGCTCTTTAAATGCGACTCCCAACTCACCCCATCTGATTGTGACTGAAAACTCTGTGTGGCTCCTTTTGTTCAGACAAAGGACCAGGGAAAAGAAAGGGACCCACAATTAACATCTCTGGAGTCCAGGTGAATGTCAAAGCCATCATTCAGCATGAGCAGGAGTTTGTAGTGCTCCATCAGGTCATGCCATCTGACCCAGGTGAGAGGGCAAGGTAAGCATGACCATGTAAGACATACACAAGTGTTTGTGTGTGTTTGTATAGCAGCCATGAGTGGCCCCAAAAGAAGAAGAAAAGGTATTTGAGGAGAAAAAAAATCACACATTGCTCTTAAACAAAATGGACCCTTAAGTTTAAGTTTAAGTTTAATCAAATTTATATGCCCCCCTTCTCCAAAGACCCAGGGCGGCTCACAACAACAATACAACAAAAAAATTTAAAAATTTAAAAATTAATTATATTCACACCACATACAAACACAATCAGCTGACAGTCGCTGATGGAGGGACACTCCTAGGGCCCAAGAGTGTCCAACATACTTAGGTAGTGTGTTGTTGTTTATGCTCTGTTGACCTTTACATTGGAAAAAGATGTGAAGAGACATCTGAATGGATTCTAGAACGTAAATATGGAAGAGGCAGCCATTACTTTGACTCAAGAGAACATAACCAAGAGAATTGCTGGATTAGACCAAGAATCCAGTCCAGGATAATTTACCAGATTAGCAGCAGGTCTCCCACAGTTGAAATCTTTGAGTCTTTTTCTACAGGTGGTCCTTGCCTTACAGACACAATGGAACCCAACATTTCTGTTGCTGAGTAAGATTGTTGTAAAGTGAACTTTGCCCTGTTTTATAAACTGTCTTGCCACCGTTGTTAAGCTAATCATTGCAGTTAAATTAGTAACCCATTAATCAATGGAAGGGCTTGCCTCCAGGAGGTGTGGATGCTCCATCACTGGAGGCTTTTAAGAAAAGACTGGACAGCCATTTGTCTGGAATAGTATAGGATCTCCTACATGAGCAGGGTTTGGACTAGACAACCTCCAGGGTCCCTTCCAACTTCGTTATTCTGCTAGATTCTTACAGGCTAGGCAGAAGTTGGTTCCTCATCTTCTCCAGGGAAAAATAAGTTAGGGAGAGATAAGACTTCCTTCAGGATCCACTTTGTTTTTCAACTAAGCCTTTTTAAAGCAATTTAAGGAATGGTCCTCTGCTCAGTGTAAGTGGAACTGAGGTCAGCTAAGGAGAAGAGGTTTAAGAGAGACAATTTCACCATGCTTTCACACATACCTCTAACTGTGCCTTTCCTTTGTCTTATCCAGTTCTGATGTGGAACTTTATTAACAAGGGGCGTCTCACACGGAATTGTTTCTCATCTTTCGCCCGTCCTCTCTTCCACTCTTGCAGGTTCCATCTGAACTGCCGTGTCAAATCTGCCCATTTCGATACAGACTGGGGAGTGGAAGAGGACTCTTGCTTGTTGCGGGGAATTTACGAGCACGGATGTGGGAACTGGGATCTCATCAAATCAGACCCAGAACTGAACCTGACTGACAAGGTACAAGGAACCTCACACGTGGGTGAAGCTTTATAGATGCAACACCAAACTATGATGCTTGAAAAAGAGACTTCTGCAGGATGTGGGGATGTGGGGAGAAGTGGCTCTGCAGCTTGACAACAATGGGTTTTTTTGCATTGATTTTATGCATAAAACAGAGAGCCAGTGTGGTTTAGTCATTTAAGGCACCAGGCTAGAAATCAGGAGACTGTGAATTCTAGTCCTGCCTTGGGCACAAAGTTAGATGGGTAACTTTAAACCTCTCTTTTATGTTTATTCCTTCTCCACCCACCCCCAGATTTTACCAGTGGAGACCGATAAAAAGCCACAGGGGAAGCAGCTCCAGACACGAGTAGATTATCTGCTGAAACTTATCAAAAGAGACCAGAAAAGGAAGGAAAGTGTGACAAACACAGAGGAGGTCAGTTCCGACAAAAAGCAAGCTCAGTTGGCCCCTTTGGTTTATTCTATGCATTGTTTGGGAAGCTAGTATGTGCAAAACTCAAGCTTCCAGTCCTTGTGGTGGAAAATTAGCACATAGTTTGAATCCATGCAAAGGCCCTAACTGTCACAGCTGCCATCTGCTCCTGGGCAGAAGCAAACATTCCAGGAGGCCCAATTGGTGCACCATCTCTGCCCTTGATAAAGCTTCCCCATTGAGATTTAAAGCTGGTCACTCTCCAGAGCCCCAGAAATATCCAGTGAGATGGGAGACGCTTTACAGGGAAGGGTTGATAGAAATGAAGAGAAGGTCCACCAAATTGGCCAGCAAAGAGGGTTTTCTGATCATCTATGCCCTTGTGGGCTGTTCTTTTGATCTAGGCTGAAGCCAAAGTGGTGAAGCCCCAAATCCGGAAGGACAACAAGCCCCCCAACATCAAGGAGGAGACAGGAAGCGAGGTCTCTTCTGCACAGCCTGCAGACAACCTGTCAGTAGAAGAACAGAAGAAGGTAAGCATGAGCTACTGAGCATCTGGGACTTTCTGGTGGAGAAAATGGCGGACTAAAATTTAGGATCTAAAATTTCCTCCCTCTAAGCTGGATTTGCTTATCAGTTGCATGCTTCCCTTAACAAGTGCAGTGATTTTGCTTAACTGCCTGGCCAGAAAAGGCCATTAAATCAGGTGCAACTGTCTTGCTTTCCAACAGAAATGTCTGGTCCCAATTATAGTTGTAAGTCAAGGACTGCTTATTTATTTTTACTATTATTATTTTGAGCATACAGATGTCAGTTGTCTTAAGAAAAAGATACCTTGCCCCCCTCCCTCCATCAAGAGCAAGGTGAATGTTCTGTCCTCTGTGCGCATTCACATGTTTTGCCCCAAAGGAGGACGGGGTGAATAAGAATTCCCTGAAAAAGAAGTTGAAGAAAGAGAACAAGGATAAGCAGCCAGCCAAAAGCCAAGAAAAGGAAGGGGAAAAGGAAAGGAAGAAAGAAAAGGATAAAAAGCAACAGGATAAAAAAGAACAGGTAGCTACTGGTGTTAACCTCTCTTGGTGGCCATGCCATTGCTGATTTTAAACAAGGTTCACATACATGTGCTGGTAACCTGGCTGTGTGTTTGTGTGAATAAGCCATGACCAACTTCATGTTATGGGTAGAACATCCCTATTCTCCATTTCTCAGACATTTGGGCAGGGGGAATGCTTTGGCTTTGTCCTTGTTAGACCTGGGAAGCTAAGAAGGATTGGGTTGGGTTAATAGGGTGGGAGAACATCAGGACCTCCCCAGATTGTGATCTAGGCTGAGAAGTCTAAGAAACAGAAGAAGACAACTCATAGATTGATTGTGAGGTCACTAAAAGAGACTTTGCAACTATCTTGCTTGTACACAATTTGCAACTGGCTATCCTTGAGCTTGTATTGAATGATGCTTTCATATCTGGCTATATAGGCTCTTAAAATTACTCAGTTCTCCCCAGCAGCTTAAAGTCTTAAAAATAGCATATACTTCAGCTCCTGCCCACCTAGCAGATCAAAGGCATGAAAATGCAAGTAGATAAATAGGTTCCCCTCAAGTGGGAAGGTAACAGTGTTCCGTGCGCCTTTGGGCATATAGCCATGCTGGCCACATTGCCACAGAAATTGTCTTTTGGCAACATTGGCTCCCTTGGCCGTGAAACGGAAATGAATACCACCCCCTAGAACAGGGGTTCTCAACTTTGGCAGCTTTAAGACTTGTGGACTTCAACTCCCAGAATCTTAAAGTTGCCAAGGGTTGAGAACCCCTGCCCTAGAGTAAGATATGACTGGACAGAGGAAACCTTTACCTTTAGTTTATTACCACAGAGATGGAGAACCCTGTTTTAAGGGGCAAAGAAATCGCCTGGAAAATCCAGGCAGCAGAATCCAGTTTCTCAACCCCCTTGATATTTTTCCCCTTCCATTTCCTTCTTGGCACCTCTGTGATTTTCCTTCCTGTGCTGCTGCTTAGAGGGATGCGATCTCCTCTTGTCCTTTCACAGCCCAAAGGCAGCGAGGCCAAATCTGGCCACAAAGGGAAGAAGACGCTGGCTCAGGGTCCCGTCCACATCACGGCAGGAAGTGAGCCTGTCCCCATTGAAGAAGAGGAAGAGGATGACTTAGACCATGCAACCTTCACCATTGTGAGTCTTCTCTAGGAATGGGGTGGAACTCTGGGGAAAAGTCAAAAGAGGGCCAGTCATTGACCTTAGAAAGCTTCCAGCGGAAGATTTTGTGATGAAATCAGCTTACCTCTTCTTTATTAAATCAACTTTATTAAGCTTCAATGAAAGGTAACATTAAAAACTTAACCAACCCCAAAAGATTTAAACATCAGAAATGGGGGTGAAAGGGGGGAAGGTTGAAAAATGAGGAGAAGAAGAAGTGTGGAGAAAAGGATACAAAAAAGGCCTTCAGACGGTTGTAAGTCAAGGGCTGCCTCTATAATAAAATCTTCTGTTAGTCTAGATCAAAACAAAAAATGTTTTTCCT
The DNA here is from genome assembly GCA_034064705.1 of Bothrops alternatus. Taxonomy (NCBI): domain Eukaryota; kingdom Metazoa; phylum Chordata; class Lepidosauria; order Squamata; family Viperidae; genus Bothrops; species Bothrops alternatus. Next base: position 67,324 of record JARGCV010000275.1, on the reverse strand, counting down.
TCACTTTAAGGAATTCACCTAAAGAAGGATGGGAAATCTCTTCTATGGTCTCCAAGATTTTATGACTACCCCAGATGAGCCTTAAAGACCCCAAACTGAAATCTGGGTAGCTTTCGATGCCTTGATCTTGCCCAGCTCTCTGGGGCTTGAAACCCTGTGGGTGCAGATGTGCTTGATATACCTCAAGTTCCTTCAATTTTCCTTCCTTCCTTCCTTCCTTCCTTCCTTCCTTGCTTCCTTCCTTCCTTCCTTCCTTCCTTCCTTCCTTCCTTCCTTCCTTCCTTCCTTCCTTTCTTCTTTCCCTTCTGAGTTAAGATAGCTGACATGCTGCAAAGCCAAACCCCGATCATCAGCAGAAAATTACTTTCCTCCCAGCCAGTTCATCTCTAAAACAGGAGAATTGCAGATTTGCTGAGAGTGTGATCAAAAAGCAAGATTCTGCTTTGCAAGATGGATGCCCCATCAACTCAAAAATTATCCTCCCTACAGCTTGGTGACTTGTGAATGAGGAAGACTCCTATGGCTGCCATTTTGAGAGGGTGCTCACAGCAGACCCCCTCGCCCATCAAAATGGGAACCTTGCCTCAAAAGGTTGCCTAGATCTGGGGCTCCCTCTCCTCTTCCTCTTTTCTGCTGCCAGACTAACGTGGACTTCTGTTTTTTCTGTCTCCCAAGTGCAAAAAGCAGCTGAGGCCAGTCAAGAAGGCCCTGAAGCAGTTGGATAAGCCAGAAAATGGACTTACAGAACAAGAGCAGCTGGAGCAAATTCGGAGTTGCCTGCTCAAGATAGGAGACCACATTGCTCAGTGTTTGAAACCCCACACTGAACAGGAAGTTCTTAATGTATGGAGAAGGTAATCTGTCTGCCCACCAAACCTTCAATCTCAATCTCTCTCTCTCTCTTCCTGATGTTCCAGTCAGACCAGCACGTCAGGTGTCTTTTTAAGTTTGGAGGTGTAGGGAAGGAGAGGCAGAACCTGGGGGATGGAGTTAAAAGAGGAAGCAGCCTAGAAGCTCTACATAGCCACAAACAAAACTAAATCTAACTCCCCTTGAATTCCCATGACCGCTTGCAATCTTACGGTTGTCCTAAAGTCCTTGAGGGATTTGACACTTAAAGGTGTGACAATGCTGCCAATGAGATGGAGTCTCCAGTTGTTGGATTGTGTTGAATTCCTCTACGTGGAAATACATTGAAGGGTTAAAAAGAAAATACACATTTTAGTCCAAACTCCTAGAAAACTCATGATACAGGCATTTGCAGTAGTTAAAGGGAGGTAGTGGATTGGGTCATGTCATGCTTAGATCAAAATCTGCTGAATTTATCGCAGGATTCTTCATGACTCAAGTTTGCAACAAGATATTTTTGGAAGCAGAGGGGGATGTAAGAAGGGATTTGGGCCCCCCAGAATAAAACACCTCTCCGTTACTGCTTCCAGGGCTTTTGGAGGGAATCTCTTTCCTCTGGTATGAAAAGTCCAGGCTTCTGGCCCAGCTTGTAAAAAGAGAAAATTAAAATATCCCTTTCATTTCTTTCCAGCAATCTCTGGATGTTTGCATCCAAGTTCACTGACTTTAACGCCAAGAAATTACATAAGGTATACAAGATGGCTAGTAAAAAAAGAGCTCAGGAACTGGCGGTAAGGACAGGGTTGTGCTGTGCATATGTTTATGTTGTGCGATAAAATGGAAGAGGTACAAATATAAATAAAGAGAGGGAAGGAAAGGGAGTATCTCGTGCAAAAGAAAACCTCAGGAACTGGAGGAAGAGTGATTGAGACTTGTAGGTGGGACTCTGCATTTTTTTTTTCCTATTCCTTTTTCCGTTTTTTGCTCCTGGCTGGGTCATTGCTCTCTTAAGAGCCAGAAGTTGGGTTGTAGAAGAGAGGAGAAGAAATTCTATTTTTAGGGTAGCTTGGCCTTTCAATGTTCAGGATACATAGGTTGGGGGTCAAACTCCTGGTTAATAAAACTTTTGAGTTTCCCATTGATGTTGTCGGTAGGAACAGAAGAAGAAAGAAGAGGTGGCAAGCTGCAAGCGGCCCCTTCGTCCAGAAGCTCCTGGGCCGAGTCGAGATGCTCAGATGACTCCTGTCCCCCATAGCCCTCATGCTCAAAGGCTGCAGCAGCCACCACCTCACCCTCCCCAGATGCATGGACATCCACGGGAGAACTACAGGCAGCCAAGTAGAAGGCATTTCTGCAACACAGGTGAGAGGTTGTCAGGCCTGTCGCAGCTTGAGCTATTAGGAAAGAAAAACTCTTGACTCCATTTGTAGTGAAAGGTGTAATTTTACTAAAGGTAAGTGGTGACAGCGTAAGCAAAGCTAGATCTGAGGATTCCACCATAAACTCAGTAATTTCCCCTTTCTCCCAAGTCCTTCCCCCTGGTCACCTTGTTAGTGTCCAATGTGGGTCAAATTAGGTGTTTTGGTAACAATTCCCAAAGTTTGGCACTTCTTTGGTGGGCATTCATATTCCTTTCCCATGCTTGTGTCCTTGGATCATTCAACTGTTGCCTCTGATTGGCATTTCCGGTTCCTGTCATCCCCCCTTCCTGCATCCCGTCATCTTCCCTCCCCATATTTTAGGGCAGGCTGCCGTCAAAACGAAGCAGGGCTGAAGCAGTGTGATGGCAAATCTGACAGAGATCTTCTGGTACACCAGAGAGGCTCTTCCCTTCTCCCTGAGGTCCCATCTTGCTTCCTGAGATGGGAGAGGTGGCAATGCATGACCATTCTTGATCCCCTTGCTGGAACTACATGGGCCACCTGGTTCAAGGGCCTCCCAGTTTAACTCTGGATGGGCTGTTCCTTCTATTGATGCTATTATTATTATTATTATTATTATTATTATTATTATTATTATTGTGTTCCCTATTGTTTCTCCCCCTCCTCCTCCTTTTTCTGATTCTCTTAAAAAGAGATAATAAAAATCAAATGAAAGGTAGACAAAGGTGGAGTATAGATGATGAAGTCCAAGTGGATAAAATCCTTAGGCTTCTTGTGAAAAGAGTGATACCTTCTTCCCCCTCCTTGTCATGCAGAACGGAGCGAATGGCAGAGGGACCACAGATTTAATTATACTGGCAATGCTGTTCAAAGTTGGGGCAGACACTATTACCACCCATATGAGCAGCCCTGGTACAAGGAGCGCCAGTATACGGAGCGCCAGGTGCGCCCAGAACAATACCGGAGCTCAGCAAACTACTGGCCAAGCTGCATGTCTTATAAACGCCCGTATGAGCAGTACAACAGTGAACGAGATTACCGGGAGCAGCGTGAATACAGGTGAGGTGATATGCAGGCCACTGGGCTGCACCGTTGGGCTTCTGCAGGAGTCAGCATGCCAAAAGCGGTGGTGTTTGTCAGCCAGCTCACAGAGCAGAGATGGCAAAGATTAGTGGAACTGTACTGTTGTAGGATATAAAAACAGAATATTGAAAGCCTGATCTCCCTGCCCATCTTATGCCAACAAAACCCAGATACGTTTATTTTGAGTCTCCCGAGTATTACGAATGGGTTGAGGGAGATAGGTATGTCTACTCTATGGAAGGGATGGTAATGAGTAAAAGTTCATTAAAAAAAAGATCCAACCGACAGATTTCCTGACAGTGAGAACAGTTAAATCAACGACCTTGTCTACTGGGGTTCTGGGTGCTCCACCAGTGGAGGTTTTCAAAAATAGACTGGACAACCATTTGATTGGGATGGTATGAGTCTTCTGCCTTGAGCAGGGGGTTGGACTAGAAGACCTCCAAAGTCCCTTCCAACCCTATGACTCTATGATTTCTGACAATCTTTTGCAAGCGTTTGTGATATCATGACCCAGAGTTATCCCAAAGATGCTTTTTCACCAGGCCACCAGACTTTCCAGTTGCCCCGTGAAAAAGCATCCTTGGGATAACTATGAGCTGGATGACTGAGAATCTCCATGGACACATAACCCAGAGTGCAAAGCAGTTGGCCTTTTGTCACGCTTCTTCTTTTGTCAATCTTCTTTCCTTCTAGTCTTTCCCCTGGGGGATACTGCTGAACTGGGCTGGCAAAGTCTTTCCTGTTCTCTTCCAGACTCTTGGCACCAGAGGGAGTTAAGCTTCCCAAGATATGGTCATTTTGCCTCTTCTTTTGAGTTGAATGTTTGATTACTTCTTTCCCCTCCAGATACTACCATGATGCCAGGAGACGAAGAATCAATAAATTCCAGTCCTGGACTTAAAGGACTAAATGCAGTAATTAGTATTAATTTATATTTGAGAAAGGAATTTGCCACTGTTTAATATCCTATGTAAATATGTTGTTTTTAAAGAATTATTAAGGTTTTTCTATTATTAAGCTCCTGTTCTTTAGATTCTTGTACATTAAAAGATCAGTGAGTTTGCCATAAATTGGAATTTCCACCTGTTTTTTTTTTATAGTTGCTCCCTGCGATTGTTTAACTGATGGTTTTCCCAAATTGTGCCTTGTTTTGAGTTGTGTTGAGAGTATTGAGGGCTTTGTTACTTCAGCTTAAAGCCAGGTTCCAGATGGTGATGATAAAATCTTCCTCAGTCCTTCTTTCTTCCTCTTCTTCACCTCCTTTTTTCATATTGCTTGACATTTTCTGGATTTCCCCCCCCCCCTTTTTGCTTCTCTGAAGAAAAGAATCCAGTACTTTAGAAAAGGTCTCAGTGCAGGGATTTGAAATTAGGCCCAAAGTTATATGTGACCTAAGATATCTTCCCCAACACAATCTATTCTAACCAAAAGCTAATGACACATCATTTTAATTTTTATGGATCTTTGGTTTTCTGAAGTTGGTAATTATTTTGGCAGCAAGGTGAGCTTGTTTTAACAGTGAACTAGCTCACTCAACAAACACACACGTGATCCGGTTCATGCCTTTTTTTTCTCTCTTCGTCCTAAAGATTGCATCAACAGAAATTCATGGCTGCGTTATTGGGAAGAAAAAGAAATTTATTTGTGTGTTTTTTTAAACCAATAAATAATTTACAGTATTTACATCACAACACCCCATACAATTTCCACACACATGCAATAAACTGGAAAGGGAGGCAGTGTGTTTGTTATGCGCTTTCCCCGTTGCTATTCAGATTGTCATTTTGAGCCTGTTGGGTCACATTGGCTGACTTCACTCAGAAGCCAAAATTTGGCTGAAGGTAATAAAAAAAATAAAGTGCTTTGTTAATAATTAGAGACTTAAGAAACAATATTGCAATACCTGGGAAATGGTTTTAGAGCTCACCATAGAGAAATAAATTGAAGGGAATGAGGAAAAAATTGGTTAAGAAAAACCTCCCAATTTATAAAATTTTACTGTTTTCAAGAATTTTGATTTAGGAAATGCTAAAAGAAAAAACCCTATCATTTTGATAGTGGCCAGTTAATTTGGATTAAAATCCCCCTCCTCTTGTAGTGACATCATTGGTTGGGGATTATAGGAGTTGTAGTTAGCATGGCTAGAAGCATCTGGGTTGAGGGAAGGCTATGAGGTAAACTACTTTTGAGAAAAACTTCACGTGAGGGGCAAGTTCTCACCTTCACTGCAAACATAAGTCTCATAAATCTCGAGTTTCCTTTGCTGAAGTGTATAAAGTCGTCCAAAGATTTCCATATATGGTTTATCCAGTTGCCTAAATGCTACTTGGGCAAAACATTAAAAAAAAATTGCACTGCATTTCTTCTGTCACAGCTCGGGAGAAGCTGCAAGAAATAATGATGGAAATTTGGAGAAAAGTCTTGGAAAAACTGGACAACTAGTGTGCTAATGGATTGTGTTTCAGAACTGAATGGGAACGGGTGCCATGGGTTTATCCAAGCATGCATGAATTATGAAGGCAAGCGGATCTTCAGTCCCCACAGTCATTCATCCCTGTGATCTACCATCTATGACTTGCCTAAAATTCTATCTAAAAAAGGGTCAATGGTGATAAAGCTTGGCAACCAGGTGCTGTGTGGACAGCCTGCCCCCTCCCCCCACAGTACCACCAAGCCCTGAAATTAAATGAAAATTATGGCAGCCAACCCGGGACATCCGTTGAACTACCTAGTACCGCGACAGATTTCCTATCTATCTTCTCCAAATCTATCGGGATGTCCAATCTACAGTCAAAAAGGCCACGGTGGAAAACACCTCTTTGCACAGGCATTTGTTAGAAGTCCCAATAATGCCAGAATGTCACCTGTGTTTTGATTTCATTACAGATGCAATTATATGGTGATGGATATGTGTCATTCTGGCTTCTTTTGAACACCTACAGCAAGTTGGAGAAGGTCTGTTTAGATTACAAGTTTGCAATTACTCAGAGCAATTAGAATTACAACTTTAGAAGGTGGAGGATGTAAGCATCCTGGTAGAGACAATACTGTGGGATGAACCATTAACACGACTTGATAGACATTCTAACCTACCATTTTACAAAACCCTAGCACTGTTTGCTCAAGGTACTTTTTAGCTAAATGTAGGCACACAGAGACATCCATCTTGACTTGACTTTCTAGACATCTGAAAATGTGGGAAGACGGCACCCTGTCTTCCTTACGACCCTCTCTGAGTGAACCAAATTTGGTTTTATCCAACTAATATAAACCAAAGGGAGAAGACAACCACGTCCACTTATGAACCAATCATGAAGAGAAGTAACAAAATTGTTCCTTTAAATATTTTAGGAAGGAAGCCGGAGAATCCCATTTCTTTGCTCACTCACGCTAGGCCAACACAACACCCTATATATCACAACAAGCAAATATCTGCATCCAGTGGCTACACCGTTGTGTCTCTTTGTTGAATGAGTATTACCCACGGTGAAACTGGAATGAAAAGGACTCAGCTCGACAATGAAAATTTGGCAAATGGACTTGGATTGTTCTTGGTACAAATAAGTGTTTGATTCCTCCATGAAGTTCAAAAACAGAAGGGCTTAGCATGGCAAAATGACCATATGTGAGATTTAGTATGCATTCAACTTACTGTATGTACAAAAAAAGATAAAATATGAGCGGGCAGATGATCAGACAGATGCTCATGCTTGAAGTATAGAAAAACAAGGCTTTGTATATATCTGGATATCCTGGTGTTGTGGTGGTCAGATAGGGCTCACAATTTAGGAGCAGGTTGAGCTCACTTTCAAAAGTGTTGTCAGTGTATACAGCAAACCAACCCACACAATACATCCCCTTCCCAAGGATGGGAAAACACCCACCATGGTATATATTCAAAATAGAAAGGGATCAGGATAAGTTTTAGAATGGGAGACTTCTCATCTGGCACCTTGACCTCAACCCAACAGAACATTTCAAAGATTCCTTAGCTCAGGTTTTGTACAATGAAAAATACGGGGAGTCAAACGTAAAGTGGGTCCATCTTGTAAACTGGTGTTTCCAAAATAGTGAGACAGACCTTCCATCTCCGCCTTCATCCCTCCCTCAAATAAAAGTGGCGGCGTTTATGAGGCCTATCCGTCTTCTGGGAAACGCACAGCCCAATTTTTTGGGCTTAAATTGGCTGGTCAATTTGGAGTGAGCTTCCTGAAGATAACACAAGACCCGAATGGTACACTAATACCACCAACTCAGCTGGCACCCTTTGCAGCAGGGGGAGTGACCAGAACAGCTCATGATGCCCACTGCAGAAGCAGGAAGGAAGAAGTCACTGGGGAAGAAGGTGCAACTGTGATCCTAAAACTGACCCGGCTGAAAACGTCCCAGCTCTCCTATGGATTGACCTGGTTTGTTTTCCAAAATGAAAGATTGAGCATGATGTAAACCAGAAACTTTGCGCCTAGAGGTGGCACGGACTGGTGTAATACTGGCCTAGTTCACTAGCTTATTTTCCTAAGTACCAGAACAGGAGTGGACAACGGGTCTGAAAACAGGGCAAGCACTGTGGTTCTCGAACCATGCCCAATAGTTGGAATACAATCTGCTCACGTTGCCCATGAAACCAGGGCAACTCCACCCACGTTCATTCTCTGCTAAAACAAAAAGAAGCTTTTTCTATGAAGGAGACCAAAATGGAGCAGGCAGGAAGGAAATGAGTTTGTAGGGGTGGTGTCTGCCCAGAGGATGGACAAGAGGACAATCACAACTTTGCAGACCGGTTCCCAGACACCATCCCTCTGGAAGCAGAGGGAAATACCACCGATACACCCCCACCCACCCAACAGCAGCTGCCAGCAGCTGCCCAAGTCAGACTGGAGAGAGGTGTGCACCAGCGGGCTCCCATGCACAAGGATGCAACCACACAAACTCATTTTCCATGAGGAGGATGCCGTGGGACTCTGCCCCTCCCTGCCCACTTAAGGACTCTTTGAACAATCTTCTGTTGTCTCCAAGCCACAATTTGCACAGTCCAGAAGCAACAGTTCTACTTGCCTCTCCAAACACTATTATACAAATGCCATTGTCAGGGAAAGGGGTGTTCAAGGAAAAAAGAGAAGCAAGATCTCTCCATCATCCGTAGCAACTGGAGGAAGAAGAAAGGGGGCTGATGTGACCTCTAGTCCCCTGGCAACCCTTCCACATGGGGGAAGCCTTTGTTGACAGCAAGATGCAAAGTCATTCAATGCCTTGTTTTCCAGACATAGCTGGGTCAACACAACACAATCACTGGTTGCTTCAGTTTCACACTTGCCCCAACTCAACCAGGTGTGTCTATGGCCAGTCTACAAGAAAAGGGATGGACTTTGATTCAAGTACAGGAATGCCAAGAGCGAAAGAAGCAGAGCCATGGAAAACTCGGAGGTGGCCGTATCCCCCGACTCCAAGTCTCGTGTCCTTTCAAACAGATGAAGCTTGTCTTTGTTCGAGTGGAGCATCTTGACATCTTCAAAAGCATAATAAGCAGCCAGGGTAAAGTTGACGTCACCTGTGGTCAAGAGGTCAAAGACACAGGACTGGAAATATAAGTCCTCAACTGGAAGTTTCTCTTTGCATTTGGCTGTGGCTGATTCGTACGTGAAGACCTCTGGTGAAGAAGATGGGTTTGAACCTTTCCAGCGAGGGCGGTTTTCAGTAGCCTTTGGGGTGGAAGGGAAGGCATGGAAGTCCAGCTGTTGGTTAAGTGGACAACCCCGGAGGCAGAGATAAAGGCCCTGGTTGTCTCCGTCCTCCACAGCTTTCACGACCTCCTCTGGCATCCGGGCGGCAAAGGTGAGGTAGCGACCAACTTGCCTCACTACGATGGTGGTGCCAATGTATTTGGCCTGGATCTCAATGTGTTGGCCGGAGACTTTCTCGGTGATCTTCAGGCTATTGGCACCATGTTTGTCACCGCCATTCTTGGAGCCATCAGCAAAGGCTGCTGGGAGTTCATCCATCTCTGCCTGGTACACCTTTTGATCCACACACTCCTGGAAGCTCTTGAAAATGATAGTGAGCTGAAGGGATTGGAAGGCAAAAGGTTATTGACTTTGGCAAGATGGTTTAGATCTGTTCACAACTCATCCATGTCTGTGGCATCAGACCTGGACGCTCAATTTCTCTCTTCTGCTAGTTGTCCTAAAATATTTTTAGTGCTTAGCTTAGGGGCTTGATTAATAATTTGATGATGTCATTGAACTGGGGGAGGCCAACTTTTCAGTTGACTGGAAATTTTGGATACCCTTTAAAGGGCAGTATATTTGACTCTTCATTCTACTTTATTCTTACTTATGTTTTCAGTTATAAAAATATCCCTACGTAAGAAAGGCAGACCAAACGCAAGGTGAGTTCCAGCTAAGAATCTCCCCCTAAAATTCCTCTTTTCCAAGCAGCACTTAGAACCCTCTTAATTCACAAAATCTGAACAAATATATTGCTAACTTCAGTAGCTACTGGAACAGCTCTAAGGCTGCACTGGTCCCCAAATAGCTCTGGACAATAGTTATCTTTCAAACTGACTTCGGTGAGAAGTGAAGCAAAGCAGCTTTCCCAAAACGCCCATCTGGGGGCAGATTCCCCAAGCCAGGCTACGCTCCAGGGACATTCCTACCTTGGTGGTGGCCGTTGCCAGAGAGCCAGGCAAGACAGGAGTGTTGGTGACCTGCACATTCAGGTAGTTGTTGTCGATGAGTGGCCAGGCCCCTTGGATTTTGCATGTCTGGAAGCTGTCCGAAAACGTCCGCAGGTGGGGGTCTCCAAACAACCCGCAGTGGGTGTAGTTGGGGCGCAAGGAGTGTTTGTGGAAGCTACGCTCATAATGGCAGCTCTCGGGGCTGTCCGAGCGCTCCTGGCTGTCACCCCGGGGCAGCGGGGGGAGGCGAGGCTGGGAGGTGGGCCCATCTTTGGAGCAGTTGTGTTGGGTCATGAGATCGTCGATGCCATGGACTGCAGAGTGGTAGAAGAGGTCTCCCCGGCAGGTGCGCGCCGTGTGGTGGGTGCAGAGGGCATAGGCACGCAGGGCAGAGCAGAACTCAGGAGCGTCCTCCGGGGCCGGGGGCTGCGTCCCGGAGGTTGCGGCCAAAAATTCCGAGTTGCACTTCATGATCTTGCAGGGAGACATTGCTAAGAGAGAGAAAGAGAGAGAGAAAGAAGAACACACCTTTTGGAAGTGTCGAGTGAGGCTTCCTATTCTACCACCCACCAAATGTATGATGGTTTAAGGAACCCCCCAGACTATGGCTATTTTACAAAGGATTATTGGTCCTGTGACCCATTTCAGGAGAATTACTGCAAAGTGTGAAAGTTAAGAAAACATGGCGATGGTTATAGTTCGTGGCACAGTCAGCCAGATGTTCAGACTGGATTTGGCATTTTAATTCACCTATCGCAGTGATGGCGAACCTTTTAGAGACCGAGTGCCCAAACTTCAACCCAAAACCCACTTATGTATTGCTGGGTGCCAGGTGGGCGTAGCTACAGTGGTCATGGCAGATGGGTGGGAGTGGCCAGGGTAGGCATGGCCCGGCAGGGTTGGGAAAGATCCAGGGGTCTCTGGCAGGGTGGGGCGGTGGGCAGGAGGCTGGGGTGAGGCGAGGCGAGGCAGGGCAGGGCAGGGGTACCATGTTGCAGGGCAAGGCGAGGCAGGGGCCGGGGTGGCTGCTGCCTGACACCATCGCCCCCTGCACACAGAGGCCAGCAAGCGCATGGGTGCTGTGATGCATCCGGCTAGGTGGGACCTCAGCGAGTTAGCGGGCGGCTGGTTGAAGAGGATGGTTGCCACCTCTGGGGCATGGCATGCGTGCCCACAGAGAGGGCTCTGAGTGCTGCCTCTGGCACGCATGCCATCGGTTCGCCACCACTGACCTATCGAGTCCTTCCCAAAGACTTGGGATAAACCAGGAGAATGTCGTTGTTATGGTTATTATTATTTAAGATTTCATCTTCAATTCGACTCACGGTTTGGGGCTGGTAAAAACTTAACAGTTCAAGTCCTAACCAAGGTGGTAAAATGGAGCAAGATTCACTTCACAAATGTCTCTCATTTAGCAAAATAAATTTTGGGCTCAGTTGTGGTCTTGAGGACTATCTGCGTTTCCCAAATTTTGATCCACCCAGAATCTAGATCATGTGAGCTGGTCTCCACTTCTGCCCCAAAAGGGATGCTCGTTAGGGTCACCAATCATTTTAGCTTCTTTGAAAGCTACTTTATTTTGGGAAAGGATGAAATGCAGCAGCTGATCACATGCATTTTGCAACCTGGGTCTCCTTCCAGATATGCAACTCAGAATTCCCAGAATTCTTCAACCAGCGGCCACTCCTGAGAACTCAGGAACAACAACAACAACAACAATAGTTGGAAGGGACCTTGGAGGTCATCTAGTCCAACCCCCTGCTCAGGCAGGAAACCCTATACCATTTCAGACAAATGGTTGTCCAGTCTTTTCTTAAAAACTTCCAGTGTTGGAGCATTCACAACTTCTGGAGGCAAGTCGTTCCACTAATTAATTGTTTAACTGTTAGGAAATTTCTCCTTAGTTCCAGGTTGCTTCTCCCCTTGATGAGTTTCCATCCTTTTCCTGCTCTCTGGTGGTTTGGGGAATAGCTTCACTCCCTCCTCTTTGGGGCAGCCTCTGTCACAAGTTGAAGTTGAAGACCAACGCATCATGAATGGAAAGACAGTCCTTCTCTCTGTAAGAAGGTACCTATAGACTGTGTTCATACAGTATATTTAGTCAGTTACCTGGAATAACCAAGTTATTGAGTTCATGCACAGCCCTAAGCAGTCAACACACCAATTTTCTTGGTGAAATGCGTACCATTGCAGCCCTAAATGCTAGACCAAGCTCCAAGAAGAAAAATGGAAAGTCACTAAAATGGTTGGATTTGCAAGTGAACGCTGTGAAAGACTTTATCACAGAATTCCTGACTCGGCTGTTCTTTCTTTAATGAGCTTGCAGGTTTGATGGGGGGGGGGAGAGGAAATAAATCTCTGCTCAAACTAAGTAGGGGAGGTGGTGGGAATGAGTAGGGAAGAGTCAGAGACTGCACAAGGCCCATAGGGGGAGATATTGCTCTATGGATTGTACAGATTTCAGCTGAAGGAATGAACATATAATAGGCTTTGCCATTTCACTCATCTCTCCATATAAGGCCAAATTTCCAAAGGCAGGTGTCATGCATAAACTCCGCAAACATACAAGGGAGTGTGACAGAACGAAAATCAAGTCCTTTTCTCAAGGTTGCAGACAATGAAACCCTTAGGAGCCCAGGGTTGCATTCAGACTCTAGGCAGGCAATTGTGTTGGGTCCACAATTCTTAGGATCCCCAGCTTAGGAAATCTGGTTTGGTCCTGCCAGACCATACCTAGAAGCCTTTTCATGTTGCCACAAGAGATGATTCTTGGAAGCCAAGAAGTTTTCGCTATTGTTTTTCTGCAACAAGTAATCATTTAGTCATCTAGACAGTTAGTCAGGAGGACCCAGATTGTTGGAGGCAAAATGCTGACTCTGCAAACTACTTTAGAGAAGGCTGTGAAGCACTTTGAAGCGGTACATTGTCTAAGTGCTATTGCTACTATCTGGAGCTGTGTTACTATTCTTTAACAAGCTTAATAATTCCTGATAAACTTGTTGTTTTGAAAAGTCAAATCTCCACGTGATTTAAGACAGTTAAATAAGAGGTTAGATTGAATAAAAATTAATTAAAGGTTTGAATTTAATAATAAGTTGTTTTGTCTATGTATTTATATGTTTTGGATATAGTAATTTTGGGAGGATGTTAAAGAAACCTGATACAGATATCGAGGGATTGATTGTTAATTATAAAGAATAATAGAAATAGAAAGGTATTTTCTCTCTCTTTTTTTTTGCTTTCTTTTTTTTTTCTTTGTTCTTTTTTTTCCTTTCTGATTTGAACTAATATTTTCTTTTCTTATTAGAACTGATAGTCATTTTGTAATGGAAGAGGAAGAGGAAAAAAGAAGAAATGATATTAATAAATGTTTATTGAACATGCTAAGGGAAAAGGTTATGGGGAGATTCCCGAAGTGTTAACTAGGTATTTAGATTAGAAATATGGAACATAGCAAGTGAAATTAGTCAAACTTAACACAGGATCTGGATTTGTGGATTTATTTAGATGAAAGATTATTGAGGATTGTTATGATTGATTTAGTTGTATTGAAATATATCAATTTGAATATGATATATCATTAGAGGGAAAAGAGAGGAGGTTTTTAATGACTTAATCTGAACTTTAAGAGTATGACTTTGTTCTGTGGACAACTGATTGCCCAGCCACCACGTTGTTTCTTAAGCACTTGTTTGTAAAATGGAAAAAACAATAAAACTTGTTTAAAAAAAAATAATAATAATTTCTGATAAAAACTTTCTCTCTGCACCGGCTGATCTTCTGCTGAAGCAACCCAACTTGGGGGCAGCATAATTTAACAGAATAACAGAGCTGGAGGGGACCTTGGAGGTCATCTAGTCCAACCCCTTGCTAAGGCAGGAAACCCTATACCATCTCAGACAAATGGCTGTCCAGTCTCTTCTTAAAAACTTCCAGTGTTGGAGCATTCACCGCTTCTGGAGGCAGGTTGTTCCACTGGTGAATTGTTCTCACTGTCCTGAAATTTCTCTTTAGTTCTAGATTGGTTCTCTCCTTGATTACTTTCCATTCATTGCTTCTTTTCTTGCCTTCCGGTGCTTTGGAAAATAGGTTGACCCCATCTTTCTTGGGTCATCCCCTTATATATTGGTAGACTGCTGTCATGGCACCCCTAGTCCTTCTTCTTATCAGATTAGACAAACCCAGTTCCTATAAACTGTTCTTCATAAGCTCTAGCCTTCGGTCCCCTAATCTTCTTTGTTGGTTTTCTCTGCACTCTTTCTAGAGTATCAACATTTTATATATATATATATATTGTGGCAATCAAAACTGGATACAATATTCACTAACTTCTTGGATTCCGGGGATATCATCAACTACAAATAATCTTACGGTGTTGCAGGTTTATTCTCCTGGAAACCCCACAGAAAGATTTCAGCTAGGCTAGCTCAAAATAGTTCAAGGCATTAAAGCAAATATGTCCAATAATTCACACTCATGGAACCAAATGCAGCTTATTTCACACAACACGTTTAACCAGGTCAGTTACAAGACCAAGCAGTTCCGTTTGTATCCACCTCCTGCTAAGCTGCGTTTCCAGCTTTGGGGGGTTTTTTTTGGGTGGTGTGAATCCAGCCCACTCAGTTTTGTGACTCAATGGGCTGGATGAACTCAGGGAATGCGCTGATGAGATAAGCATGTTGAGCACGTTGTGGGATTCTATCCTTAGAAACCATAATTGGACAAGGGCTCACGTTGAGAGCCAGGATCATCTCCCTTCCTTTCCTAACTTCCTGCCCGCGCCCCAACCCCGTTCAGTAGAGATTTGGACACAGAGCAACGCTGAGCTTTTTCTGGCTGACGGCCTGTGCAGCTGTCGGATCACGTTCTATATCTTTTCCTAGCACAAACTGCTCCTCTGACTCAGGCATTTTGGCCGGGAGAGCAGGAAGCAAAGATCACATTGCTTGCAGGAAAAATTGGGACAAGGATTCGGGAGGAAAGGAGCATGAAAGCCAAAAAGCCACGCAAGGAAATCTCTGATGACAGCTGGCTTGTCCAAATTCGACAAGACGAATCTTAGGCCACAGAAATTAAGGCAAGCTGGGGAGCAGTTTAGAATTACCGCTGCAAGGAAGAGCATCTATAGCGGTCCTTGGCCAAGCTTGAAAAATACACCAAGCAGGATCAGACCTGTTTATGTGTGTGTATGTGTGTGTATATGTGTGTGTGTGTGTGTGTGTGTGTATATATATATATATATATATATATATATATATATATATATACACACACACATATATATATACATACATACATATATATGTATATATATATATATATGATGTTTTATCAATGGGAATAAAATACAAAACAGAAAAAAAACCCAGAAAAAAAACCATACATCTGACAGTAACAGCAATAGCAAAAGGAAAAAATGTGTACATTAAAAAAAGGGGAAAAAATGACCCAAACTTCCAACATTATATAAAAATCCACCCTGGCTGGATGCTGAATCCTCCCTTTACCTAAAGGGTCTGCAAATAGTTATACATTTTCTCATTCTTATTTAACAAGAAAAATATACTATATAAACAAATGTTTCAGATGAGGAGGTCTCTATCTAATAAATGGACGCAGCTTACAATATATATAAAAAGTAAAAGAAAAGGGAAGGTCAAGTTGGGTCTGATGGCATTGGGCAAAGAGATAGATAAGCTGGGTTTGAACCCAGTGATATCCGCAAAAAAAAAAATAATAATGGGGGGAGGGGAAGAAGTGGAAGAGTGCAGCCTCCAATTTATTTGTTAAATTTATTTTCTCCACTGCAGCTTCCGACTGGAATCTTATCCCCGAAACATCCAATCGTCTGTCCCTCAACAGAGTGTGACTCTCTAAGGCTAGCTTTGTGAGGGTTCAAGGGGTGCAAATGAGAGACATGGTGCCTCCTTGGAAGGACAGATCTCTTGCATCATCAGCTAGAGCGATTTTCCACTTTTGAAGTATCCCCCTTTTTAATGGAGAGGCCAAAAAAAATTGCTTTGGCATTTGTTCAACCCTTTGGGGGTTTTTAATAAATCCAAAAGCTTTATCTGGAGCATCCCGTCTTGAGATCTTGATGGAAAAAGCACCCTGCACTTCCCTCCCTAGCAACTGAGCCCCCCTGCACCACCCCCCAAAAATAATCCTAGCCAAAAATATTTCTGACAACAGGCAGCCCTGGCAGAGCTCTGGAGGAACTCATTTGAACAGTAGCCAAGAAAACTCTGTTCAATTCTGCATAATCCATTTTCCATCGACTCAGAAATGCATTGGGTCCCAGCCACGGATGACTTAGCATAGGAGCAAGCTGCTTTGTGTCTGCTGGTTGGAAAATTAACACAAAAATGGGGGGAAAGAAACTTCAGGAGGTGGGGGGAGGCAAAGCCTGCCCTGGGCCTAGACTTCCCCCAAATAACTGCCTCTTATTTGCAAGCAAAACAGACGTGTTTATATACAGGATGCAATTTTGCACACACACGCCAATTAAAAACAACACTGATACAGAACACGATGTAGGGAAGGGGAAAAAAAACCCCAAACCTTGAGCGTTGCAGTTCTTGTTCATTTCATTCTTTTAAAAGCAGCCAGATTCTAGTCCCTTGGGTTGATCCCACAATCTGCTCACATTGGCACCCAAATGCTAGTATTTCAAATAGCTAATTGAAGGAGTAGCTGCATCCCCACTCACAGGCAAAGGAGTCCGTTTAGTAAGGCTCTGAGTTCACAAGACACCTTACACTCACAGCAGGGGGTGGGGGCACATATTGCACCTTTGTGGATTTTTTTTTTTTTTTTTTGGCATCAGTCTCAGTCAGCCTACATTGGATGGACGATCTTTGCTGAGATCTGCAAGCTGGCTAAGCACATTTGTCTGGGGTGGCCAGGGGATAACCCGTCAGCAAAACCAGACTAAATGTTGCCGCCAAAAATGAGAGGAAGCCAAGAAACATTACACAAACATCCTCTGTGCACAATGCACAGGCAAGTCACAGAATTTATGTTCTCTCAGTGCAAAATATTCCTTGGGCCCCAGAGTATCCATAACCTGCCTTTTACAAAGCTAAGACATCCTGGACCTGTGCCACCACAGGTAGATGGGTGTCGTTGTGCAATCAATATTTATAGAGGGCAGGGCCTCAACCACACAATTGCTGCTGCCATCTTGTTTTGTTTTGGGTTTTTTTTGACGCACCCATACCCAGACATTTCTGCATTCCATTAGCTCCATTTCTGTTCTATTTTCAGGCGGGAAATTGTTGACACGCGGCATGCATACCCCCAAGTCTTTGACTATACCCCCCAGTCTACACAGCAAGGGAGGGCAAGAGTGAAGGAGGCTGGAAACAATTAGGTGCACCACTGGAGTTTGTGTGTTAGGTGTTCAATGCCCAAACAGCACAACTGCACCCAAACTGTGGTTTTCCTTTGCCCCCACCAAGCGTCATGGCCACCACCAGCCTTCAGAGGTGGCTGAGTTCACCCCACTGGTTAAGTCTAGACAGAGAGGTGATCCTTTCTCTTATAACCAGCCCATCTCTTCAAGGCAGAAGTTGTTTTGCAGTACATTATGGCAACAGAGCAAATTAGTTTTGCAACACATTGTACCAACCTTGACTTTGGCTTATTATTATTAATTATTATTATTTAATTCGATTTCTATGCTGCCCTATTCCAAAAAACTCAGGGCGGCTTACAATATAGATAATAACATATAGAAATCTGACATTAAATACATGTATAAAACCCCTAGATTAAAAACCAATCATCCGAAAACAAACTAACAACAAACACCCATTCTGGCCATTCTGAAGAGTCTCTGCTTTTTAGGAGCCATTCAGACCTTTGACCTGGGAACAGCAGAAGAAGAAGAATTGAGCATCCCACCCCTCTGGCAGCACAAAAGAGTGGGGGGTGGGTGGGTGGGTGGGAGGACAGAGGTCCTGTAAATCCAGAAAACTAAGGGAGAATTGCAAACAGAGGCAAAGACCCCTGAAACAGCAGCTCTGAAAAACTGGAGACAATGGAAGCTGACCAGCTGGGGTCTCTAGCAAGGAGAAAAGGGAAGAAGAGGAAAGAAACAAATAGATCCATAAATTTCTCCATCCTGTGCAAAGGAATCAGATCAAGTTTCAATGGTGAGACTAGGAGAAGAGGTGTGAATGGAGGAGAAAAGAGCCAGCATTCCTAAAATGGAGGCTTTGTGCGTATGACAACTTGGGCCACCAAATGAGAAGAGACTCTGATGTTGGAAAAGATGGAAAGCAAAAGGAGAAGGGGATGGCAGAAGATGAGATGGTGAGATGGTGTCATCAATGCCCTGAATATAAGTTTGGGCAGATTCTGGCAGATAGTAAAAAATGCAGAGAGAGAGAGGACTGATGTGTTGTGTTCCATGGGGTTATGGAGGGTTGGGCATGACTTGGCAACTGAACCACAACAAATAACAGCAACAAAAATCATGGAGGTGGTAAGATGCCAGGTTGAGTTGGGATTCTGGGCTGGAAGAGATGAAGTGACTGGACCAAGCAATCTCTCACAACTTCTTCTGGTATGGACAGGGCATCTAGCCGACTCCCACAACCGGATCCAAATTGCAGAGAGAATGCAAAGACACCCTTCACGTGTTCAGGGGCAATGCATTAACAGTGTGACCCATCCAAATCTCCACAACGGTGTTCAGAAACAAAAGGTCAAGTTCACACACTGTGCAAAACACGGGTCAGTAAAGCACAACTTTTATATTTACGTACATGGAGACACCCAAATTTGCTGTTTTATAGCTTAACACCATGCCTGGCTCACCCAATGAACTAAGACAAGGGTGGGCACAATAGGTTGAATCACAAATGATCCAAACTGATGGCAGCCTAGCCTAGGACATTGTGTGAATCCAGTCAAGCTCTATGAATATATCTAGAAGTGTTTGTTTGTTCATTTGGGATTGGTTTAATTTAAAAGTGAAATGGAAAGAGTTCAACTTTCCAGGAAATCAGCCATGTCTTCCCAGTGAATTGCAGCATTTTGATATTCAAAGACACTTGGCCATTTCTGCATCACAACTAATCCCCTGGGAGGTGTCTTTCCTTGAGGGGGGGTGACTCTCTTAAATCCAATTAAAGCCACTTAAATTTATGGCAGCCACCTCCAATCCCTTGACAGGGAATCTGCACTTTGTTTTAAGGTTGGATGAAGAAAACAATCAACTGTGTTGATTTGAGCAAGACACCCCGCTCCTGGTGTGACAAACAAAGCACAGACCCCAAAGCACAGCAGGAGAGGAACCATGAAGAAATGTGAATTACACCAGTTAAGTTTTGCAGGCGTGGAATACAAACAGGATTCTGTATTAATAAACCGATGACACAAGGCAAGGGGGTGTGTGAAACTGCATACACGGGTCCAAGCACCAGAGGGACACCTCAATTCTCCATCCAATTTTCAGGCCTAGAAATTGGATTGGACCACTTTTTCAAATTTCTCCAGGAGAAAGGAAAAAAAAAAAATCCTTCAACCACTTCTCGATGACCTTCAGTGTTAGGAGTTTCCTCCTGAGGACCCCCCCCTGCCATCCAGGACACAACTTGACAATCCACACAGCAGAACTGGGCAGAAAGGAATTTCCCGGAGAAATGGGAGGAGTGGGCATTTGCAAGAAGGCAAGCCACCGCCATCTTTGGAGAAGGACTGCAAAACAAGCAACAGGATAAATGCGGCCCTCTCTACAGTAGACCCAGACAAGGCTCTCCCTCAGGGACCCACACCTAAGTCATTTCTCTCCCCCCCCCAAGGCTCTACTCACCCCACACCAATGCCCAAGGGCTACAAGAAGAACGGAAAGCAGCTGAAATTGGAAGACAAGACATTCATTCCGGAAAGTTTAAGAAAGGTTCTAAATGCCTGGCGAATCATTCTTTTTCTGAGGGAACAAACAAACAAACCCAGATGGATTTGGACTGTTCCGACTTCGTGGGTTTTTTTTTTCTGAGCAGCTTTTGACACACACACACCCCAGCCCCCATAAGGAAGCGTCGTGCAGTCCCAGACATTCAGCAGGACCAAATTCATAAACCTGGTTCAGTTTTTGCCCTAGACTTTGGCCAATCCCTCCATTTCCGTCATTCGTGCATTTTGTTTATTTATTTATTTATTTATTTAGATTTTTATGCCGCTCCTTTCCAAGGACTCGGAGCGGCTAACAACATAAACAAAAACAACATCTCAACATTTCAAAAAAACTAAAACCAAATCTACAAAGCATTTAAAAAGACCCCCCCAAACACATTCATCATTCACACACAATCACAGTCATCCCCAGGCCTGCCGGCATAGATGAGTTTTTAGATTCTTCCGGAAGGCCGGGAGAGTGGGGGAAACGCGGACTTCAGGGGGCAGTTGGTTCCAGAGGGCGGGTGCCACAACAGAGAAGGCCCTCCCCCTAGGGCCCGCCAGACGGCATTGTTTCGCTGACGGGACCCGGAGGAGGCCGACCCTGTGCGCTCTCACCGGTCGAAGGGAAGTATGTGGCAGAAGGCGGTCCCGTAAGTATCCTGGTCCAAACCATGTCATTCCTGGGTGGTCGCAAAAACAAGGGAGGGCCTGAGGACCCACCAGCTGCGCACGCCCATGCAGGTAGTCCTCGACTTATGACATTTACTGACCTCTCAAACTTACAACGGCACTGAAAAAAGGGATTTTTTTTCCTTTCGCACTTACAACCGTTGCAACATTCCCCCCTCCCCGTGGTCACGTGATCAAAATTCAGAAGTTTGGCGACTGGATCATCTTTATGACGGTAGTAGTGTCTGGGGAGGGGGGAGTCGTGTGATCTCCCTTTTGCGGCCAGCAAATTTGAAGGGGAAGCCAGATTCACTTAGCAACTTTGCTACTAATTTAACCACTGCGATGATTCCCTTAAGAAAAAAACGTGACAAAAAAGGACGTTAAGTGCAAAGCTCACTTAACAAACATCTCGCTTAACAACAGAAACTTTGGGCTCAATTCAGGTTGTAAATCGAGGACTACCTGTCTTTGGAAAATCACGCCCTCCTAAATATATATATTTAGAATTGTTAACAAAGAAATAAGGGATTTCTGATATAGCTATTTCGAGTTCCTTAACTCTCTTCAGTCAGAACTCACCCTTCTGGGATTCGAACCTGGGCAGTCTGCATGCTAGGCAGATGCTTTAACCTCTAAGCCACAGGCTCTCTCCCGCTTTGTCAGTAGTCAGGGAGGGAAGATGTGTATCAAGTATTTCTTTTTATATATAGGTCTTTGGTTCTTCGGGTTTTCTCCCACATAGAATTTGAAGTGTCTTGGCGACGTTTCGACGAAGTCCCATTCGTCATCTTCAGGCTGGTGCTTTCGGCTTCTGCTTCTATCACATCTCCTTGTTCGTGAATCATCATCCCCAAATCTTTAAATATTTCATTTATGTCAAGAATATCTGACTCCAGCTGCCTGATGGCTGATTCTCTTTCTTCAATGAGCCGAAGATCATCTTCTGTGATTTCTTCATCTAGTACTTGGGTCTGAGGTTGGCTATCCCAAGATACAAGGGTTCCTTCTTTGTAACTTTCTTCTGGGGCACCACCTGATACTCTAGAACTGGCTCGAACTCTTGCTACAAATTCTCTCTCCTTCTCAGCAGTTTGTCTTTGGACCCGCTGGAAATTACAAATTATATATATATATATTTCGATGAAGTCCCATTCGTCATCTTCAGGCTGGTGCTTTTGGCTTCGTGCTTCATCGTGAACACGATGATTTTCCTTTGAAAGGCTCCCAGCAAGCCGTTTATTGGCACAGGCAAACTCAAAACAGGTAACTCTTTTTTTTTTAATCTGGGGGGGGCTGCATACGATTTATTAAAATGAACTTTCAAAGACTTTGGGCTCTTTTTTGGGGGGAGGGGAATTAAAATCCCTCTCCCAAGGTGACCGTTTTGCAGCACAATCTGAGGGGAGCACAGGGAAGGGGGGGCTGGAAAACAGAGACTGCCTATGCCCCCCCTCGCTCCCCCAAGCTGCATGCTATTCCCTTCGGGGCTAAACAAAACTTTATTTCTCACACAGGTGTGCACAGGCTCCACCAAGCACTTGCATATCAATCAGGACGCCCAGGTGAGCCAGCCCTGTTCCAGGTATTCTCACAGGACTCTGCATGCTGCAATTTCTATTTATTTATTTATTTTTTAAATTACTGGCACGGAAAGTTTCCTGGTTGGAACTCAAGCGTTGCTCGGATCGTGCAACACTACAACTTCTTGCTTGCTGGGCCTCTCGCATACGCAAGCCCAAAGGCCTACAGCGAAGAGCCCTGGGCGCATATCTCTAAATACAACTTGAACACACGACGGGGTGCCTGCCAAAATCTCCTTGCATCTCAGGCACTGGTGTCAATTCCAGAAAAGGGTGTGGAAATCAACAGCCGAAAACAGGCCACTTCAATCCATGGGTTTCATAAACAGTGGAACGCACGTTTTGAGAAACGGGAGAGAGAAAGGATGGATGGTTATATTTATTTATTTACAGACAGGTGGATCCATTTTGGATTTCTCCAGCTACTTCCAAGGAGCTGTGAACATGGAGATCCCCTCTCCCCTTGGCTGTGGTCCCATAGCCGTCTTTGTTTCATGTCAGTGCAAGGACAGCTATTCTTCTTAATCAGCTGTGCCAACCACCTTCGTTGCATGACTACAGCCTCTGAAAACATCCTTCACACAATGACTAACCTTCTTGCTCGACTTTCAGAGCATCCACAGTCTGGTTCCTGCATCAGCTTGTTTTGGGGCATTTGCACAATTGAATAAACCACAAAGTTAAGTTGCCAAGTTCCCCATCGTCACCACTTTGGGGGGGGGGAGGAGGGGGAAAGCTAATCCAGGTTAAAAAAAAAAACCCCTACAAATTGCACCTTCTTCAAATGCAACCATTAGCTCTTTAACAGGCTAATTAAGCCTGCCCACAGAAGTCTTACAAAAGTGACTATGAGTTTCTTCTAAATTGTTTCTCTGCTCCTAGCGTCACACATTTGGTAGGAAGCACTTAGTTCAGGGGTCTTCAAGCTTGGCCCTTTTATGACTTGTGGACTTCAACTCCTCAGCCAGGCACGCTGGCTGAGGAATTCTGGGAGTTGAAATCCACAAGTCATAGAAGGGCCAAGTTTGAAGACCCCTGACTTAGTTGCTCAGTCACCCCTTTGGCCGGTAAAGGAATCCATATTAAAGGCTTCTGACAGAGGGGTGTCCAACTTCTATTTGAAAACATGCATTAAAGAGAGTCCAGTGACTCTCCAAATTGTGGACTGTTCCTCCTCAATCAGGAAGGGTTTTCTTCTTCTAATCTTCAGTTGGAATTGATCTGCCTGCAAATTAAATCCATTATTCCATATCCCATATTGTAAAATGGAACTGATGGATCTTAACTGAATTGCTACCATGATGCTAGCTCCAAATTTTATATTTCTGAGGCCTAAATATGCCCAGTCCTTTCCATCTCCCCTGACAAACCAGGTTTAAAATTAAGACCTTTCCCCTGTCCTTCTCTGAATCCATTCCTATTGATCGGAATAATTCTTCAAAAATCAAAGAAACTACAGGAGAGTCCTTGACTTACAACCATTCATGGAACAATCATTGGAGGTTACAACAGCACTGAAAACAGTGACCTGTGAATGGTCCTCACACTTACAACCATGGACACATCATCAAAATTGGGATGATGTGATTTTGCAACAGGCATTTATTTACAACAGGTAGATTTTCCCAGCCAACTTCTGATAAGTAGAATCAACTTGAGAAGACAGATTCATTTAATGACCATGAGATCCACTTAACTACAGTCATTCGTTCATGGCAAAAAATATTGTAAAATTGGGCAAAACTGAAATAACAATTGACTTACTTAGAAATGGAGATTTCTATGTCATTTGAGACGAGTGGCGGTCCAGTCTCATCCTTAAACAGAACATCCACAAGTTCTGAAAGCCAGCCATTCCACTGATTGTTTTAACTGTCAGGAAATTTCTCCTTAGTTCTAGATTGGTTCTCTCCATGATTAGTTTCCATCCACTGCTTCTTGTCCTCCCCCCCCTTTGGAGAATAGGCTGACCCCCCTCTTCTTTGTGGCAGCCCCTCAAATATTGGAACACTGATATTATGTCCCCCCTAGTCCTTTTCTATAGACCAGATAGCTTTCCCGTTCACTGCCAGCCCAACAAACTTGGATCTCATTCTGAATTTGCTATCTCCTTGAAACTGGTCTGGAACTTACCTACTTCTGTGGTAAAACACACACACACACACACACACACACACACACACCACCCTTGTAATATGTGTGAGTGACTAAGAACCACTCAGGTATCCAGGATGATTATGCCAGGTGATTAAAAGAGAAACAAAGGCAGGAGAGCTGTGTTGTGGGATTGCCCTCCTAATTACAAAATTTGACAATTGCAGGTTGCAGAGCCTTTGAAAAACATTTTACAAGCAATTTCCAACCATCCTAAAAGGAAAAGGAACCGCTGCATTTATTACAGAAATGGGCACGATAAATTTGGTTGCTGGGCAACTAACCCCAACGGAGTGGTCAATTTCCCTTCCCAACCCTAATTTTGCAATCCTTCCAATTACTCTGGTTTCTAAAACTTCTCCTCCCAAAAACCTGCCCACGCACATCAGATCTGCCAGGCTGATTCTCTTCCAGGTCTCGAAAGCCACTTGGTCTTTCTAGCCAGTAATACCAGTCTGGATCACTCCAGTCCGCCCAGCAACTCACTTGCGTTCCGCAAACTCTGGAGCATCCACCGTTCTTCCCAGCTCAACCATCCTGAATCTGCAGCTCTCCCCAAACCTTGACTCTGCATGTTGGTTATGAAAAATAGGGCACTCCTGATAATTATCTCAACTCTGAAGGGAGTTGTTTTGCTTTCTTCGGAGAAAAAAGATCTCCGATAAACAACAACTGTACTTCAAAAGCAGGATAGCAGAAGATTAGGGGTGTTGACTTACAGAGAAAAGGGGCGGGGCTCTGAGGATATACCCATGCTGCCACCTTGACTATAGGTAGCACTTGACTTATGGACAGGAACATGGGCCTTCGTCCAACACTAAGCGATGATGAGGCTATTAAGCGACTTGGGTCCATATTTTGCAATCTGTTTTTGCTGTGCTCATGAAAAGAATCCATTTTGGGTGCTTGGCAGATTAGCTGGATTCATTCAACCACCGTGTGTCACCAACTTAACAACTGCAGTGATTGACTCAAAAACTGGGGCAAGAAAGGTTGTCAAATGGTTGTCACAACTCATTTAACCACTGCCTTGCTCAGCTGTGGCCACTAAGTCGAGGACTGGCTGTATTTTGAGCTTCTTTTTCCGCAGTTTCTATTTATTTTCTCAGAAAGAGCATAGAATGTTTTTGAAATTTTAAGGTGTCCCTCGTTCCTCCCCATTCCCAAAGGCCAGGTCTACAGCCTTTCACAGCATCAGACTAGGAAGGGCTTAAGTTAACACTCCTCTGCTCCCAGCTGTTGACATCTCCCCTTCCGCAGCATTTACTCAGAAGATAACTGGAGTTAAAACAGCTCCCCAATCCTTTGTCTGCCAAGTATTGGTACAGCGGGACCATCGTAAAGCCACTTCAGAAAGCGTAGGGCTAAAAGCCTGTTATCTGCTCCTCCAAGGGTGGCTTGGTTCTTGAAGCTGTCTCAAAGCTGCTTTTTCAGAAGGAAACTGGACTGCTTTTCCCTCCAGGAAGAAGATGTTTTGCTTCTCATCCAAGAAGCTTCATCGGTTCTGGCAGGATGGTGAGGGCGATGTGATAAGGGATGGTGGGATCGCCCCCCACCATTTGGCTGGAACCGATGAAGCTTCTTGGATGACAAGCAAAATGTCTTTTTCTTCTCCTTCTTCTTCCTCAAGGACAAAACGATCCAGTTGCCTTTGGGAAAACACCTTTGAGAAAACTCTGGCCTGGATGACTGAGAATCTCCACAGATTCTTAAAGCTGTATCTTTTTATCAATTTATCCGATAATCTCCTTTGTTGCCCACCAGCAGACATGGATTAACCTCACATTTGGGCATATTAGTACAGATGGCTAACTTGGAGTTGCAGGCAGAGACTCTCTAAGTAACTTTCTGATACATTATTATTATTATATAATAATGTATTTATTTATTTTTTACTGGAGAACAATCCATGGAAAAACCTGACAGTCAGACAGAAAGCTCTGAACTTTCCTGACACAAAAATTCAGACTTTCAAGGCCATATTTTGAAGTTTCTCCACAGCTCCTTTATGGGGACCCCACTTTATAAGATCTCCTTACCTCAGAACAATTGCAATAGCAATTCTACACACAATACGTATGTCTGAGCTCAGGAGGAAATGTGACAATTTGTAGTTGGGAACCCAATATAGGCTGTTCTTTCCAAAAAGGCATGCTAAATATTTAAGCCTAATGGGGGCATAATATTGACAGTCAAACAAAATATGAGAAATATTTTCAACACCTGGGTGGTACCCCATAGGCAGGTTCTCTCAAAATACGGCAAGTGATGGAAGCACCCATATTTGACCAATAATAAATCCCATATTTGACCAATAATTCATACCCTGTTCTAGCCTTGAAACCAACCTGGAAAACATGAGAAAGAAGCTTGCTAACCCCGTCAAAAGTAGCATTCTGCTCCTGGCCCCCAGATCTTTTTTGTTGTTGTTTTTTTTTGCAGATTTCCTGTGGACTCTGTAGGCTAGAACCTGCATCACCTGAAACCCCCAGTTACCCAAATGTTTGAGGGCAGTCCTCAAAGCCTTCATACCCCCAAGATCACTCTAGTTCCCACCCAAGGTGACTGAAGGGGGAAGCATGATTAAAATACATGGGGAATAAACTGCATTTACAGGATGCTTATGGAGATTGTCCATCATCCAGGTCATGGTTATCCCAAAGGTGCTTTTCTGAAAGGCAACTGGACCTCCTTGGGTTTTTTTCCCCTCGAAAATGTTTTGCTTCTCATCCAAGAAGCTTCTTTCCTGTAAGAAATCATTCTTACTGGAATTATTTCAACTGAATGTCAACTAGAAGTCATATCTTCACCATTAATTTCTCTGTCCTGGCTTGAACCTTTGTAGATTACTCAAAGAAACGTTTGGATAGGAAAAAAAACTCTCTCTCTCTCTCTCTCTCTCTCTCTCTCTCTCTCTCTCTCTCTCTCTCTCTCTCTCTCTCTCTCTCTCTCTCTCTCTCTCTCTCTCTCTCTCTCTCTCTCTCTCTCTCTCTCTCTCTCTCTCTCTCTCTCCCTCCCCCCCCCATACCAATCAAGAATTTGCATAAAATCAAGGAACAATGGTGCAATGCAATCTAAAGCCTATTTATTTGTAAATCACTACCATTATAGTCCTAACAAAGGAAACACAATGTGGCGGGGTTTTGTTTTTGGTTTTAAAGAGAGAGAGAGAAAAAAGCAATGCTTACAGCAGTGTTGCTAAGAGACCAGGGAGCTCAATTAGTATAGGGTGACTTCAGCCCTGCAGCTCCTTAGAGACCCACTGATTTATCAGACCATAAGCCTTTGCAAATTCTCATATCTTTCTCGCACAAGGCAGAGGGTTAGTTGCCACAAGATGTGTTGAAGGCTGCAAACTTCCCGAGACTTTAAAAAGAGATGAAATAACTTTATAAAAAGTAAAGAAGAGCTCTAGGAACACAAGAGTAGTTAGAAAAAGAATCTTCAGAGGTCCTAATTATCTGAAGCTAATGAGGAGGGTCATTAACCCCAGGGAAAATACTATACCAGGAAGGGTAGACTGGCCTTAAGAAGGAAACAAAGGCACAAATTTATCCCTTGCCAGAAAGATCCTTTTAGTTAACTCTCTCCAAAAGAGATTACAACCAAGATGAATTCAGGAGAATTTGAGCCCAACAAAGGAAGGTTTACATAATGTCAGCTTCAGTAGGCCTTAGTCGATTCCCTCCCTCCTTTCCCCATAAAAAAAAAACCTGTCACGCCAAAAGAATACTTTGTAAGTTCTCCACCCCCACCCTACCTCTTTTATTATTCATATTTGGGCTGCTGAGGCTGAGAATAAGGAAATGGGTGCACAAACACACTCCAGATCAAAAATCAAGTTCCTTCTTGCAAGGTGATTTGGAGCATGACGTGTTTCACCAGAAAAGAATTTTGTACCAATAAAGGAGAGAGGTCCTTGCTGCTCTCCCAGCTGGTGGGTTTCTTGCAGATGTTTCATTACCCCAAACTAGGTAACATCATTTGGTCTTTAGAAGGCTAGATCCTGAAGTTGAGACTCAGGTACTTTGGCCACCTCATGAGAAGGAAGGACTCACTGGAGAAGAGCCCGATGCTGGGAAAGATGGAGGGCAAGAGAAGACGGGGAGGCTCAACTTCAATTTGCAAATCACAATATGTCCTTATTTTTTTTTCCCCCTAGGCATTTTGTGCATCATCTGGTGTTGCAATATCAATGAACCAGACTTTTTTTTTCCTCTTTTCCACAATAGTGATGCCAGGTGTGTCGTGGACCAGATACCTGTCTGTTTGGATCCAAAAGTCCCACAGGATCTTGACTTGTTCCTTTTCAAAAACTTTTGTCAACTTGGTGCTCCCAGGGATGATGATTACCATTATGATTTTGTCTGCACACTCGGGCAAGACATACACAGGTGTTAATAAGGTGGATGGTCTTTGTTTCTAATAATAATAAAAAAAATGCTCCCCTTGGCAGCCATCAATTCACACCTCCGCAAAGGGGAGGGTTATTTTTTTTTAAAGTCACTCCGCAGCCTGTATCAACAGACAAATTACACCTCGTGCATTACCCCTTTCTCCTGCTCGTCCCCCATCCTCTCCACCGCCTGGGGTAAACGACAGGGAGGGGGGAAAGCCAGCCCAGCGGCCACGAAATTGGAGATTTTTGGAAGGAACAACTCCGCCAGTGTGAAGTTACGCTTCCCCTCCCCCAACGAAAACAAGCATGCAGGAATTTGCAAAGCAGGATCTGCCAGAAACGCTGTGAAAAAGCAGTGGGGGAATTCATTGGAAACAGATGGCGTTTCTCAGCTGCGATGCTGAAAAATTCACTCCTTTCCCGACTTCGCAAAAACAAACCGAGGGCCGGGGGTGGGCTGGGCTGGGGAAGAGGAGGAGGAGAAAGTGAAGAAGAAAGAAGAGAAGAAGAAAGAGAAGAAAAAGAAAAAGGAGAAGAAAAGGAAGAAGAGGAGGGAGGGAGGGATGGAGGGAGGGGTTTCCCCCCCCCGAAAATCAAGGATCCGTCTGCAACTCAGCAAAGGAAAACTCGCAAATAAACAAGAACGAGGCAACTGGGCAGGAGGGGAGAGAATGGGAGGAAGGGGGAATCAAGAAAGGAGATCAAAACCTTCTCAGCGCCTATATTTCCCCCCCCCAACAGCTGTCCTCCTCTCTTTGGGCTTGGAAATATTAAATAGATCAACATCTGGCGACGCAACCAAGCACGGAACAAGCGCTAAGAGCAGGTTACAGCCGGGAAATCCATCGGCCGGCATAGTCCTCCCCAACTTTTTTCCCCCTCTTTCCCCCCCTCCAAAAAAGGGGGTGCTCAAATGTTCATCCCTTTATTTCCCTCCCGTCCTCGCTCGCCTTCCCCCCCACCCCCCAAAAAACTGCGAAGAACAATAAGGCAGCATAAAACGAAGGAGGGAGCAAGTGAATTCTGCTGTCAGCAACTGGGCGCCATCTTCCTCCTCCACGCCCCCCCCCAGAATAAAACCGTAACTTCTTTCCAAGATGCAAGCCTGGATAAATTAAAAATGAGAGCGACGGGCGAGGCGCGTGCAGTGATTTCCAGAGCCTCCTGCTTCCTTTTGCAAACTCTTTAAGACCCATCTGGGAATGCTAAGCCGGGCATTCTCTGGAAAGAAACCGGCAGGCTGCAACTTCTGAAAAATGGGTCAAAAGGGGGTGCTGGTAAACCAGTCCCATCGCCACATTTTCAACGGTGAGCCCCCCCTCCTCCCCGATGGACCTTTTTCGGGGACGGGACCCCGGGGCCTTAAGGAAGAGATTCTGAACGCAGAAGCGGATTCCCAGACGATCTTTTCAAACAGAGATCCAACTCATGTTAGGGATTCAGAGGTCCAAAACTAGCACTCCGAATTAATCTCCTCCCCCCCCCGGGGCAGAGAAATCCTTAAACTCCGCATTCAAATGCTAAAGTGCAGTGAACGGTGCAAAAGCGATTTGAGCAGCCGCCGCACCCCCCCCCACTCCGAAATGGGTCCACCTCGGAGTAAGCTGGCGTTAGGACTTTCCCGCAGCGAAGGGAGAAGAGAGAGTGCCACAAAACCAGCCTCGTTGCTTTGCTTGCCCCCAAATTTGTGAAAGGCAGGACGTGGGGGCTGGAAAGAGAAACACACACACACACACACACACACACACACACACACACGCCGCCGCGCTCCGTTTGGTCCCAGTCTAGACTTCCAACTATCCAGAGCAATTTTGGCAACTCTGCTCTTCAAAAAAAACCCCACAAAAAGTCGACTTCTGCGGGTGCCTCTCTCTTGCAAGGGGCTCCGTCTTAGGCGAGAGACAAAGGCCGAGCGAAGAAATACTACACGGGAGGCATTTGTTGTTGTTGTTGTTGTTGTTTTAAGCAACCGGCCCGGGAAGAGGGAATCCGGCTGGGTTGAAACGCCCCGGCTCTCTCCCCAATGCTTTCCAAGGGCTGGAGGACCAGGCTGCGGGGCCAGCAGCCCATCGGAGCAGGGTTTGGGTTTCGTTGGGTTTGCAAAGACCCCCTTTCCCAAGGAAACGTTTTTAACACAGCCCCCCCTCCCAAAAAAACCCCAGACCAACAAAGGGGCCGGGTGGGGGGGGGCCCGGCGGGAGAGGCGCGCGGCTTGCTTACCTGCGGGGAAGATGGAGAGCCACCAGAGGAACTGGATCAGTCCAAGGGCTTTCGCGCTTGCCCCTTTCCCCATAACCATCCATCCAGCTTCAGCTCTAACCACTAGCCTCTCCCTGCAAGAAGAGCGGTTGCTGGGGAAAAGGAGAGACGGGGCGGAGAGGAGGGAGAACGGAGCAGGGACGGCGGGAGGAGGAGGAGGAGGAGGAGGAAGAGGCACGGAAGGAGAGAAGAAAAAAAAGGGGGGGGGAATCAGCAGAAGCGCACCGAGAGAAAACGGAGCAGCAGTCAAAACGACCAGGGGAACCAAAGGCGAACTCGACAGCCCGGAGGCGCAGCCAACTTCGACGGCAGCCGCAGCAGCCCAGCCTGCAGGAATGAACCTCCCCCTCCCCTCCCCTCCCCGTCTCTCTTCCCTGCAAACAGCCCCAGCCGTCAATCACCCCGCCGGCTGTCCAATGAGCTGCCGTGCTGGCTCGGCGTGACTACTCGCCAGCCTGGGGTCCCGCCTCGCCTGGCCAGGGCGGAGACCGGGTGGCAGCCAATCGCGCCGAAGGCAGGAAGCCAGGCTGCAGCTGGATGCCAGGCGCGCCAGCCCGGAGAGCCGCTCCGGAGGAGGGCGAGCGAAGGAGGGAGGCTGCCTGCGGCGCCGGAGCCAGAGCCTGGCCGCTCCTCCGCCTCTCCGGAGCGGCTTTCCAGCGGCCCTTTGCCAGCCAAACTGAATGCAAAGGGAGGGGAGGGGGACCTGGTGGGGCCGGGGTCCTGTCTCCCCCTCTGCCCTTGCAGGGGTTTCCGTCACCTTCTGCCCTGTATTATTCAGAAGCCCATTCCTGACCCTGGAGGTTCCATTCCTTCTTCCAACACAAGGAGCAGGAGAAGCTGGAGAGGGAATTTTGAGTTTTGGAAAAAGGGGACAAGGATCACAAAGCGGTGGGTGGCAGGACCTGGCCTTCCTTGCACCTGGGACTGTTTTTACATATGTATATGTATATACATATATGTAGGTCTTTGGTTCTTCGGGTTTTCTCCTGCGTAGAATTTGAAGTGTCTTGGCGACATTTGGACAAAGTCCCATTCGTCATCTTCAGGCTGGTGCTTTCGGCTTCGTGCTTCTAGGAGCTCCTAGAAGCATGAAGCCGAAAGCACCAGCCTGAAGATGACGAATGGGACTTCGTCGAAACGTCGCCAAGACACTTCAAATTCTACGTGGGAGAAAACCCGAAGAACCAAAGACCTACATACAAACACCCGCGAAAACCTCAGAAAACACACACACACACACACACATATTCCTGCCCACCCACTCACCCATCTCCTCTTCTGAAGTTCCAATTCTGTGCTCGCACAACGCATTTACCCAAGGCAGCTAGTCCTCAATTTATGACAGTTCATTTGGTGACCCTTCAAAGTTAAAATAGCACTGCGGGGGGGGGGGGAAGGACTGCTACCGGTAACTGTTTTTTCATACTTTTGTTCACATTGTGGAACCAATTTCCCCCGGAAATCCGTGTCGCCCCCATCCTCTCCGCCTTTCGTAAATTGCTTAAAACACACTTTTGCCGGCAGGCCTGGGGTAGCTAACACCTTGCCCCTAGCCAGTGTATGTTTGTGGAATGATTGGTTTCTTTTTTAATTAAGGGTTTTTATATTTATGTATATAATGTCATTTCTATCATGTTGTGAGCCGCCCTGAGTTCTCCGGAATAGGGAGGCATAGAAATTAAATTAATAATAATAATAATAATTGTTGCAAGCATTCCCCCCCCCGTGCAGGGTCACGTGGTCGAAATTCAGAGGCTTGGCAACTGACTGGTCGTTATGATGTTTGCCGTGTCCCAGAGATCATGCGATCCTCTTGTCAGACCTTCTGACAAGCAAAAGTCACTTAAGAACCACCTTACTGACTCAACAGAATGATGATTCCCTTAAGTGTTGTGGCGAGAAAAATGGTACCGTAAAATGGAGCAAAACTGACTGAACAAATGTCTCATTCAGCAACAGAAATTTTGGGCTCAAAACAGTACTCGTAAATCAAGTTGTACCTGCACCAAGTATGAAGTTTGCTGAGTTTTAACCTTGCTTAGGGGTTTTTGTCCTGCCCGGTGAGGATGGTACTGTGTGTGCTCTAGAAGTGTGACTTAGGATGCTGTGGAAATTCATCCCCTGTGGTTAGTTTATTGTGCAGCGCCAGAAAAGACGTGTGAACTCAGGGGGTTTAAGGGTGCAAACTTCTGTCTTGCGATAGAAATTCAGATAAAACAGGGAGAAAGTCTCAGGGGCGAAGCATTGTACTGTTGCTCTGTTTCCTAGTGAGGTGTGTGCGTGAATGGCCTTGTCTGGCGTCGGGCCATTCCCTCTCCTGACACCCCTCACCCCCACCCCCCACCCTCCTGCAGAACCTGCAGGAAAGTCTCAGGAGTGGAGTTGACGGCTCTTTCATCGGTGGGGGGGGGAACTGCCCTTGAAAAATCTTTGCAGCCTTTCTCCTTCGCTTGAAGAAGTTTAGGGAAAGTTGTTGTGCTGCAGTCTTGGGTTTCCCTGCTTTCTCTTTCATTTATGCTTGAGCGTTTTCCGGTTCTTCTTGTTAAGGTTTTGCAGGCTGCCCGAATTCATGGTAGGTGGAGGGGGTTGGGGGAAGGCTAGATAAAGCCGCTAAACAGACAAAACAAACGAATAAAACCGAACTGCAAAAGAAGCTTCTTGGACGAGAAACGAAATGTTTTCAAAGGAAACAGGACGAGAAAGTTGAGTTGCCTTTTGGAAAAGCACTGTTGGGAGAGACGGTGGCCTGGATGGTTGAGAATCTCCATAGACATTTAAATAAATAAAAGGGTCTAAGCAATCCCTGGCCTGGCTATCCCCACCCCTCTCCCCAAATCCAGTTCAGAGCAAAAATTGGCTGCTCTGCTCTGCTCTAGTTTCTCAAAGGGGTCCAGCTACAGGCAAAAGAATTTTTTTCCCCTTGCATCTCATTCTGCGAGATGTTCTCTTGAACCTGCCAGCAGTTTGGCTGGGGTGGGGGGGAATTGAGAAGGAGAGATGGGTGGGATTGATCTCCCCCAGCCAGGCAGTAGCCCATGCCAGAAGGCCCCCACATGTGCCGGGAAGAAGCAATGGCCCCGCGTCTCTACGGGGCTGAGCGAGACTTTGCAGCCGAACAAAGGCTGCCTTGTATGCACAACCCTTGTGTGCACAACTTGGCAGATGGTGCCTTTCGCTCTCGCCTCTCGCAGGAGACTGTTCGTCACAAGGCTGAGATGTAAACTTCACACTTGTGGGTTTCTTCCAAAAGCGGTCACAGGGAAGGGGAGGGGGGAGGACAGGGAACTGTCCACTGTCGATTTGGATCTCAGCGGGGAGCACTCCCATCTTTTACCCACCCCCCCAATTGCATACATTTCCACTGCATCCTCGATTTGCATGGGGGATCAAGAGGGTAGCCTCTGAAACTCTTTTGGGTGAACAGGTCAAGTCTGGGGGTCACCCTTAACCGTGGGGGGAAAATCATAATCAGAATAGAGCTAGAAGAGACCTTGGAGGTCTTATAGTCCAACCCCCTGCTCAAGGAGAAGATCCTATGCCATTTCAGACAAATGACTGTCCAGTATCTTCTCAACAACCTCCAGGGATGGAGCATCCATAAGTTCTGAAGGCAAGCCATTCCAGAAGTTGCCTCCAGAAGTGGCTAAGACAAGTAAGTTTGCTAATTCAGTCCCTTTACTAAAGAACTACAAACTACAAACTAGCAGTAGCACTTAGACTTCACAGTGCTTTACAGAGTCAGCCTATTGCCCCCAACAATCTGGGCCCTCCTTTTGCCGACCTCAGAAGAAAGGCTGAGTCAATCTTGAGCTGGTGGGAATCGAACTGCCAAACTGCTGGCAGCCAGCAGAAGTATCCTGCAGTACTGCATTCTAACCACTGCACTACCAGGGCTCACAGCTCAGAGATGCTGATTTAAGGGTGTGTCTCAAATGCAGCTTAACATTTGCACTGCTATTAACATCTGCCTAAAGAACTGTCATGAATGCTGGTTTCATTTATTAATTATCTGGCCTTTTTGGGCCCCTGACATAAACAGAACCAAACTCCAACTCTGGTTAACAAAACACGCTTCCTACGTTCTCTTAGTATGCAAGGCCTACATCATCAAACATCCGATGGTTTAGGGCAGGGGTCCCCAACCCCCCAGTCCATGAACCGGCACCGGGCCACAGCCTGCCAGAAACTGGGCTGTGCAAAAAAGGTAAGTGTAAGGTCCACCGCCGTTCTCAGCTGTCCTGTTCTTTTGATTCAACTCAATGGATTCAAGAGTCTTACTTTCCTGAGGAGCTGACCGGGGGGGGGGGCAGGTCTGACATCAAGCCCCATCTGTGGGATGCAGGTAGCATGAGAAACCATGCGCCCTCCGGTCTGTGGAAAAACCTTTCTCCACATAACTGGTCCCTGGTGCCCCAAAGGTTGGGAGCCGCTGCATTAGAGGGACAGACTTGAGTCACTCAGCATGCAAAAACGAGGAATGGATTCCTACAAACCACTCACCGTCCAGCTCCATTTAACTAACACCCAATGTTGAATGTATATGTTCTATAACTAATGCCTCTTAACATAACCTTATGACTAATGTTGTTTGCTTTAATACTGTTAAAGCGGACTGAATCTCTACCTCAGGATATGAAACTTTTACCTCAGGATCTCTGGTTAGGGACTATAAAAGATTGCACTAGTAATGGGATGAAGTCAATTCAGAAGCGCAAACGAACAATATGCAATAGACTAGATACAGTAGATAGACCATATATAAGAGAAACACCAACCAAACAAAAGGTACTCGGAGTATACTTGAAGAGGGAAGGGAGGAGGGAAGAACGTTTACTAAAACAGATGTTTACAAAGATTAATACCTAATGTTGTATGCTATGTTCTAGGATGATTGTTTAGCAATAGGATCTTTGGTTTAATGTTGATCACATTAATATGGAACCAGATAAGAGAAACACCAATCAAACAAAGTGTAACAGGAGTATAGTTGAGGCTAGACGCGAGGGGTGGGAAAAAGGCTTACTAATTCAGACGTTTTCAGTGACTAATACTTAGTATTGTATATCAGGTGCCATGATGATTGCTGCATAATATGTTTTTATGTTCATTGTTGATTGTTTTAATAAAAGAATTTTATATAAAAAAAAATCCTAGCCTAGCATGTTATAAGCTACAGTCTACTCAGCTAAAAAGGAGAGATTGATTGCCCCGTTGTCATCAGGATCTTGCAGACACCCCTGTCAGTCAAGAGGCTGTGTCCTTGCAAGGGAAGCTTAATTAGATGGAAAGACGATTGATCCAATGTGATTCAGTATGCGGTGCCTGAGATCCAAACTTTATCTGAACGTTCACCTGACTGCATTGTTTTTCTGGGGGAAAATAGAAGAAGGAAGGTGAGGCGGATATATCCGCCACCTTGAATTTATTTGTGAAAACAATAAAGGTGGGGAATAATTAAATAAATAAATATGAACAATGCGCCGCAGATGGCCAGATAGGAGATTTAAAGACCAGATCACTTAATAAGGCCTTCCAGATTACAGCAGGATGGTGGCCCCCAAAATCGCAGTTAATGTAGTTTTTGTGATCTCTCCCAGTTATGGCAGGACCTTACATAAAATCCCAGTGAGAATGCTATTTTCAAATGCTGGGGCTTTTAGTTTCAAGTCATCCACAGGGCGTGGTCTGGAGAACGGCTGCCGCAGGCAACCTTGCTTATTCCCGATCTTATTTTGTAATTTAAGAAAAAAAAAAAAAAAAAGCAAAATAGGTATTTTTTTAAAAAATTCCAAATAAGTTTTTTTAAAAAAAATAAAATAAAATAAGTTATTTTTTAAAAGTGGTGTCCATAAACCCTCTTCGAAGCATGATGCAGGATTTTCTTCAAAACTGCAAGCAAAGTGGGATCTCTCTACCTTCAATTTAAGTCCATAATGAACTGCATGGACCACAGTAGATGGCGCTGTTCTCCCTGGAGCAGGGGGGGGGGAAGAAGATGGAGGGGGGGTTGGCTGAATGGGGAGAACTAATATTTAGAATAAATATCTCCTTAAACCAGGGGTTCTCAACCTTGGCAACTTTAAGACTTGTGGACTTCAACTCCCAGAATTCCTCAGCCAGCAAAGCTGGCTGAGGAATTCTGGGAGTTGAAGTCCACAAGTCTTAAAGTTGCCAAGGTTGAGAACCCCTGCCTTAAACCATAAGGAATGGTTGCTGAAATTGGGTATGTCTAGTTTAAGGAAAAGAAGAAATAGGGGTGGCATGATTGTAGTGCTCCATTATTTGAGGGGCTGTCCCAAAGAAGAGGGAGTCAAGCTCTTCTCCAAAGCACCTGAAGGCAGGACAAGAAGCAACGGATGGAAACTCATCAAGGAGAGAAGCAACCTAGAACTAAGGAGAAACTTCCTGACAGTGAGAACAATCAACCAGTGGAACAACCTGCCTCCAGAAGCGGTGAATGCTCCAACACTGGAAGTTTTTAAGAAGAGACTGGACAGCCATTTGTCTGAGATGGTCTAGGGTTTCCTGCCTGAGCAGGGGGTTGGACTAGATGACCTCCAAGGTCCCTTCCAACTTTATCATCATCATCATTATTATTATTATTATTATTATTATTATTATTATTATTATTATTATTATTATTATTATTATTAAATCTCAATTTGGGGCAATGGGCGAAATGGCCACAGTCGAGAAGCAGAATCGAACAACAGCCAACATTCAGCTTGGAGCTGAGCATTGCAACCATTAAACTCACATGCACACCTATACACTCCTCTTTAACAATAAACCAATGAGCTTAGTTTAGACAGGGTTAAAAACTCTCCCCCGATGAAGACGCAAAATTACTCTGTGAATGAAATACAACATGCTAAAATATTCGAAGCTGGGACAATAATGTCTTCTGGTTCAATGAGTTGGGACAGCAACATGGAACCTGCATGGCTGGAACCGCTCTATCGCCTTACAGTCAGAACTGGAGCCAGAATTTCTGTTGCTAAGCAAGACAATTGTTAAGTGAATGGCTGCCAGGCATGAATGATCAGATCCACACAATGTCGAGTTCAAACGAGCTACTTTGTTGTTCTGTGCCCGTTTCACAAGGATCTCCCCAGATAGTCAGCTTTCAGCTGGAAAAGACCAGATAAGGCTCAAAGGCATTGGGGGGGGGGAATCAGACCTTGCCTTCTTGTGTTTCTGTAATGAGTCCATGCTAAGTCCCCATTTGATCCCTCCTCCTGACTGGGATGGTTCTCACCAGTAGCTGCGCCCATGTTTAGGACCTTTTCCCCTATGGTTCCTACAATTCCTATGGAATCATGCAATTGTTAAGCAAATCGGGCTCCCCCCCCCCCGTTGATTTTGCTTGGGAAAGTCACTAATGGCAATCACATGACCCCGGGACACTTGCAACATTTGTAAATATATGTAAATGCATGTCAATAGCTAAGTGCCCTAATTTGGATCATGTGGCCATCGGGATGCTGCAATCGTAAGTGTAAGGACCAGCTATAAGCGATAGTTTACAGTATAAATTATAGATCACAGTGATAATCGTTAAGTGCAAGGACCAGTTATAAATCACTTTTTTCCCCAGTGCCCTTATAATTTCAAACAGTTGCTAAGCGAGTGGTTATAATTCAAGGGCTACCTATATCAGGTACAAAGGAAGCTTCAGAGGGCTGTCATCACAATCCTGGTCAGCTCGGAGAAGGCATTATTATATACATCTGGACTCCACATTTTGGGTTTGCTCAGCTCGCTTTCTATTTCTTTTATAAAATGATTCTGTCTTCTTCCTAATCTTTCTTTTTCCAGAGGACATCCTGAACTCCTTACCTTGAGCAGCAGATTGGACTAGAAGGCCTCCAAAGTCCTAATGGTGAGAACAATTAACCAGGGGAACTGCTTGCCTCCAGAAGTTGTGGGTGCTCCATCACTGGAGATTTTTTAAGAAGAGACTAGACAGCCATTTGTCTGAGATGGTGTAGGGTCTCCTGCTTGAGCCCCAGGGGGTTAGACTAGAGCAGTGGCTCCCAACCTTTTCTGCACCAGGGACCAGTTCCGTGGAGAGACGGTTTTCCACAGACCGCAAGGGTGGTGGTTTTGCATGCTGCCTGCAGCCCACAGATGGGGCTTTGCTTGTTTGTGCAGCCTGGTTACTGTCAGGCTGCAGATCTGTGCTGGTCCACCAACCAGGGATTGGGGACCCCTGGACTAGAAGACCCACAAGGTCTTCTGTTATTCTGTTATTATTCTGTCCCTTCTAGTCCTATGAGTCTATGATTCCATCTTGCAAACTAATCTCCCCCCATTCGCTGAGAATTCTGGGAGTCCTAGTTCTAGCACATCTGGAAGGCACTTTTGCATTGCCTCTTGGGGTGCAAGATGGAGGAACAGGCAAAGCTGCCTTTTTCCCTCTCCTTTCTGACCCGTTGCCATCTTACTCCGGGATTGCTCACTGGGTTTGTCAGCTAACAATTCTCTGGAAAACTCTGCTCTCCCCATCTGTTTTCCATCCGTCTACGGTTTGAGCAGCTGGTTTGCTGCCCATCCTGTGATTTGAACTTTGCACTGCATTTTCTTTTTTTAACTCTTCCAATTTGTCAAAACACAGCAGGAATAAGGTTTCGGGCGATGCTTTTATTTCCCCTCTGCATGTGATTTGTTCTATACAATAGATATTACATAAAACAAATGAAATGCAGAGAGGGGGAAAAGCAAAGGAATTTCATTTTAATCTGTTCTTAATCTTGCATTTATTGGGGATGTGTTTTATTCAAAGCCACTCCTCGGTTCTGCGTTCCTGAAGGACAATATTTAGCTGGGTTGGTGAACTTAGTGGGTGAATTCACACAACAGCTAAACGTGGCTGGTGCTGAGTGTGATAACAGCTTTTGTGTGTGTTTACGTGCACTTTTGGGTGCAAAAGCAGATGAATCGAGGAACGAGGTTAAGAATGTCACATGAATAAACAATTAGAAAATAGTAGATAATAGAAAATAAATGAAAATTATGTGGTAAATGTAGAGTAAGAGCCAATGTACATTTATACTTGTATCCATTGTAAAAGAAAGTTGGAAGTCCTTTCTTTATATTTTTCTTTTTTGCACTTTTGGCTTGGCTGCCTCTTTCCTTCTGTCCATTTTGTTTCTACCATAAATGTTAGTTTTGGATAGTTTTATCACCCTATTTATTTATTTTTTTAAAAAAATCCAATAAAGGTTTCCGACCACCACTGACTCCAGCATTTCAGTTAAGTGAGACATTTGTTCAGTGGGTTTTGCCCCGTTTTACGACCTTCCAGGCAACAGTCGTTAAGTCAATCCCTGCACTTGTTCAATTAGTAGCATGGCTTCTCCACTAAGACAGGTCACAAAAGGGAATCACATGACCCCGGGACACTGCAACTGTCATAAATATGAGTCAGTTTCCGAGCATCTGAATTTTGATCAAATAACCATGGGAATGCTGAAACGGCCGTTAAGGGTGAAAAAAGTCATAACTCACTTTTTTTTTAGCGGTGTTGTAACTTTGATCACTAAGTGAACTGTTGTGAGTCAAGGGCCTTCTGTATCAAAGAGTGTTGCATGAACACACCCAGCATGTTGGTGCATCGGTGCATGCACATCTATGGAAGATATTCATAATTTCTTAGGCACACCAGTGGGCCACGTTCTTTGGCTCTGCTTACACAACACATTAAACTGTGATACGCAGGGTGCAAGTGTGTTGCACCAACAGCTTAATCTAAACGCTGGCTTGGAAATGGTTGCTTTCAGCCCCAGCCAGCAGCTTCTGGCACAAAGTAATGAGTGCATTAAAAAAGAAAGGAGCTAATTAGATTGATTAGTGGGTGTAAAGATGCCTGCCTGGTCTCTAAAGAAATTTTCCCCTTTTAGCAGCACTTTCCTTCAGTCTTACAATATAACCAAGCATGTGCAGAGTACTCACCTGCCCGCCTAAAAATAACTTTTATCCCCTGGTTTCCGGAGAATTTCTTTTGCAGCATAATTCTGAGATTTAGGGGGAAATAAGGATAAGAAGGGACCAAGGACGGGAACCTTAGAATTAAGAAACGGATCTTCCTTTCTGGCAAAGAGCTCGAGGCTCAGCCTCTTGCAAGCCTTCGCTTTGGAAAGCCGCTGGTTTCACACCCAGCACCAACCCGGAGTATAGTTTGTGTACGGAGAGCAACCCAGCCAATTTTGGCTTAATCAGCAGCAAAATGGTTAAAAACGTAAGGATGGGATGAGGGGATGTTTTGAGAATCTGCAAGAATATTTGAAAGCTATGATCATTTGTTGGTCAAGGAGGGGGAGGAGGAGGAGGAGGAGGAGGAGGAGGAGGAGG
Source organism: Bothrops alternatus (assembly GCA_034064705.1). Lineage (NCBI taxonomy): Eukaryota > Metazoa > Chordata > Lepidosauria > Squamata > Viperidae > Bothrops > Bothrops alternatus. Next base: position 26,008 of record JARGCV010000275.1, on the reverse strand, counting down.
ATTAGAGCAAATCTTACAATGCCCTTTATTTTTTTCTGGCATCTTCTGCCAAACTAACCAAAACTGATTCCCAGTTCATTTATAACAGCTCATTACTGGAGAAAAAATCTCTCTCTCTCTCTCCCTCTCTCCCTCTCCCTCCCGCCTCGTTCCCTCTCTCCTTCTCTCTCTCCTTCTCTTTCCCTCCCTCCCTCTCCCTCCCGCCTTGTTCCCTCTTTCCTTCTCTCTCTCCTTCTCTTTCCCTCCCTCCCTCCCTCTCTCTCCCTTTCTCTGCCTCCTTCTCTCCCTCCCTCTCCCTCCCCCTCTCTCTGCCTCCTTCCCTCTCCCTCTCCCCTCCCTCTCTCTCTTCTTCTCTCTCTCCTTCTCTCTCCCTCCCTCTCTCTCCCTCTCTCTCCTGCCTCTCTTTCCCTCCCTGTCTCTGTCTCTGCCTCTCCCCCCCTCTCTGTGTGTGAATCTATTTATCTAATCTCCCTCCATGCCTCTTTCTCAGTGGTAGAAATAATGGACTGCTATGAATTGGCTGGCTTGATAACACTAGGGTTGGTACAACATGCTGAACCCAGGTCAATAGCATGTTCTTGCTGGATTCACATGACAAACTATATCCGAACAGAGGTTTTGGCCTAATATCATGGGCTAGTTTACATGCTTCAAACAGCCCATGGCAGTCAGCCCATTTCAGTCTAGTCTAAGGTGTTGTGAGAAACCAGCCCTGGTGCCTGAAACTGTCATTTCCAAGGAGAGTGTGTCAGAGAGAGATTCCATACTAGATCCTTGGTAACAAGAATCCCAGACTGGCCATTGAGCGATTTATTTTCTCAGAGGAACCAAAGGAAGACCAACATTTGATCCAGGAAGGAGAGGACACCTTAATTTGGACCCACGTTGAAGCTAATTGCAACCTGTCACTTTTAGCTGCCTTCACACCTTCCTGGTGTGGTTTATACAGCTTTGACTTAATCCGAGTTAGGGCCAATCTCCTCACCCATCACGGCTAGGCTAGTGGCTTACAACCCTTGCAGATCTACTCAGAAGTAAACTAGGATTGATGGGGGGGGGAAGTGCCTTCCTTAAAGGCACTCAGAGTAGTAGCCTTACTGCTTGCTGTGTGCAAACCAACTTCCAAGTAACAGCATCCTGAATCCAGGAAAGAGGTTGGCCCCAGCATGCCTCAAGACACAAACGTCACTCACAAATAAGCTTCTGCAAACTTAGCTGGTGCAGTCAGGAATCCGGCTCTCCCCCCCACCCCCAATTACTCCATGGTAAATCTGCACAGGTTGGGGTTACAGCCGGCAGAATGAAACCCACACCCCTCACACACAGACAACACAGAGCCCTTGGCACACTTGGATAGCATCCCCTCTGGAAGAACCACACAGAGAGTTGGCTGCCACTTACTCTCGGGTAAAGATGCGGATCCAGATGTGCGTGGTTTTTTTTGTAAAAAAAAAAAAGCGGGGGGAGGGGGGGAGAGATCAAGCGCCCGAAAGGAGGAAAAAAATATGGCTTTATTTTAAGGGGTTTAAAAAAAAAAAGTTACCCGAATTTTAGTGGCACGCAAACCAGGGATGGGTAGCTGAGCGGGTGACAAATCCCCAACAGGTCCCTCGTCTAAATTGGGTTAGGAAAGAGATGCGGCGGGGGGGGGCGCGGTGTCAATGGCAGGATGGTTAACCCCCTCCCCTCCCTGCGGGGGGGGAAAGGGAAATTGAATTAAATAAAGTCTGCGAGTTCTACCCAATAAATGATGGGGAGGGGTCGCGCTTATTCACTAAGGCGTGGAGGCAAAGCTACCCTCCTCCCAGTCCTGCCTTTCTCCCCCCCCCTTGGCGCCCCGCTATTTCCCCGGCACCCCTTTGGGGGGGAGGGAGGGGGGCAAGCTTACCTTAGCGGCTTCATGAGCCTTTCCACCTGGCGGGGAGGGAAGGTGAGGCTAAGCGGGGCAGCCGCGGACCGTCCTTCGATGCAAAGACACGCGGGGGGGGCACGGAGGGAGGGAGGGAGGGGGGAAGAGAGGAGGAAGGGGGGCAGTGAGCAGAATTGTCCGCAAGGGAGTCACCCCCTCCCGGAAGAGTTAAGGACTGGCGCCCCCCCACACACACACACACACTCTTCAGCAGCTGGAGGACTCCGCGCCGACCCTGCTCTCCGCCTTCGGCTCCGGCTGCATCTCGACGAAAGAACCCGGAGGAAAGCCGCCTCGGGCACGATGGAGCGCTTTCCTCCCCAGGCAACGCCAGCCTTGCCTCCGCCTTTCGGGGGGGGGACGGGGTGGGCTGGAGAAGCAGCGCCTGGCGAAGAAGAGAAGGGGGGCTCGGAGGGAGGGAGAGCCCCAATAACTGCAGCTGGGGAGATGCCAGGGGGCAAGGAAGGGTGGGAATAGGTTTTTTCCCCCTCTGGGGGGGGCTAGTTTTCATTCTCACGTTTCAGGGATGAATAGCGATAGCATTTATACTTGTATACCGCTTCACAGTGCTCTGCAGCCCCCCTCTGAGCGGTCTGCAGTGTCAACCTGTTGCCCCCAACAATCTGGGTCCTCGTTTTGCCCACCTGGGAAGGGTGGAAGGCTGAGTCAGCCTTCGACCGGTCAGAATCGAACTGCCGGCAGTTAGGAGTGCAGAGTGAGCCTGTGATACTGCATTGTGTCACGCACGGCTCCTGAAGAAGCAGAAGCGTTTTTTTTTTTGGTTTTTTTTTTACTGAGGACTAGGAACGCATCCTTCCCTGCGACACCCAGTCATAGACCCGTGTGGCTTGGTGTCTTTATTGCCTCTGTAATCACTCTTGGGAGGTAATCAATCAATCCGAATAGATCTGGAAGGGACCTTGGAGGTCTTCCAGTCCAACCCCCTGCTCAGGCAGGAGACCCATTTCAGACAAGTGGTGGTCCAATATTCTTCTTAAAAACCTCCAGCGATGGGGCACCCAGAACTTCTGAAGGCAAGCGGTCCCACTGATTAATTATCCTTACTATTAGGAGCAGCTTGCCTCCAGAAATCGTGGGTGCTCCATCACTGGAGGTTTTTAAGAAGAGACTGGATAGTCACTTGTCTGAAAGGGTAGAGGTTCTCCTGCTTGAGTGGGGGGGGCTGGACTAGAAGATCTCGAAGATCCCTTCCATCTTCTATTCTATTCTATTCTATTCTATTCTATATTTATTCTATTCTATTCTATTCTATTCTATTCTATTCTATTCTATTCTATTCTATTCTATTCTATTCTATTCTATTCTATTCTATTCTATTCTATTCTATTCTATTCCATATTTTCTATTCTGTTCTGATCTATTTCTATTCTATTCTATTCTATTCTATTCTATTCTATTCTATTCTATTCTATTCTATCCCATTATTCTATTCTATTCTATTCCATTCCATTCCATTCCATTCCATTCCATTCCATTCCATTCCATTCCATTCTATTCTATTCTATTCTATTCTATTCTATTCTATTCTATTCTATTCTATCCTATCCCATTATTCTATTCTATTCTATTCTATTCTATTCTATTCTATTCTATTCTATTCTATTCTATTCTATTCTATTCTATCCCATTATTCTATTCTATTCTATTCTATTCTATTCTATTCTATTCTATTCTATTCTAATTTCTATTCTATTCTATTCTTTCTATTCTATTATTTTCTATTCTATTCTATTCTATTCTATTCTAATTTCTATTCTATTCTATTCTATTCTATTTTCTATTCTATTCTATTCTATTCTATTCTATTCTATTCTATTCTATATTTATTCTATTCTATTCTATTCTATTCTATTCTATTCCATTATTCTATTCTATTCTATTCTATTCTATTCTATTCTATTCTATTCTATTCTATTCTATTCTATTCTATTCTATTCTATATTTATTCTATTCTATTCTATTCTATTCTATTCTATTCTATTCTATTCTATTCTATTCTATTCTATTCTATATTTATTCTATTCTATTCTATTCTATTCTATTCTATTCTATTCTATTCTATTCTATTCTATATTTATTCTATTCTATTCTATTCTATTCTATTCTATTCTATTCTATTCTATTCTATTCTATTCTATTCTATTCTATATTTATTCTATTCTATTCTATTCTATTCTATTCTATTCTATTCTATTCTATTCTATTCTATTCTATTCTATTCTATTCTATTCTATTCTATACTCTATTCATTCTCCATTCCATTCATATTCTATTCTGTTCTGTTCTGTTCTATTCTATTCTATTCTATTCTATTCTATTCTATTCTATTCTATTCTATTCTATTCTATTCTATTCTATTCTATTCTATTGAACTATAAAACTATAGAATTCTATTCTATTCTACTCTACTCTATTTAATTCAAGGTTGCTTAATCTGTATCCATTTATTGCACAGCAAATAATGCTTTTTCAATGAAAGGTGCTTATGGGAGCTAAATTGTATCTATCATCTATCTATCAAGTATAATCTATCTTTATATCGGTCTGCCTGCCTGCCTGCCTGCCTGCCTGCCTGCCTGCCTGCCTGCCTGCCTGCCTGCCTGCCTGCCTATCTGTCTGTCTGTCTGTCTGTCTGTCTGTCTGTCTGTCTATCTATCTATCTATCTATCTATCTATCTATCTATCTATCTATCTATCTATCTATCTATCTATCTATCTATCTATCTATTATTTTTATGAATACCTCAAAGTAAAACAAAACACCAAACTTTTTTCCCTTTGCTGCCCTCCCTCTGTCTTCAGGATCTAAGAAGAACCAGCTTGGATCAGATCAAAGGCATTGCTGAAGCTTCCTCCTTCCACAATTGGTTGCCAGATGCCCGGGACGAGAGCAGAAGCAGAAGGAGTGTGATAGCATCCTTCCACAACCTTTACTTCACACTGGCAGAGGCCATTGCAGGTGGTCCTTGACCCACAACCGTTCATTTAGTGACCCTTCAAAATTACAATGGGGTTGAAAAAAGTGACTACCGGTCCTTGCCCTCAACCACTATCGCAGCATCCCCCCCCCCCGATCAAAATTTGGGGTTCTTGGCAACTGGCCCATCTTTACTTTGCAGTGTCCAGGGTCACGTGGTTTGCAATCTTCAGACAAGCAAAGTCAATGGAGGAAACTGGATTTGCTTAACCATTGCATGATTTGCTTAATGACTGCGGTGATTTTATTTATTTATTTTGTAAACTTTATTTTTGTAAACTTAACAGCCGTGGCAAAAAAAGGTTCTAAAATCGGGTGTGACTCACTTAAGAACCACCTTGCTTAACAACATGTATTCTGGTCCCAATTGTCGTAAGTCAAGGATTACCTGCACAGTGACCGGTAGCCATAAGCCTTTCCACCAGCCGAGAATTTGGAAGAGAGGGTGTGGAGAAAATCAGTGGAAAAACTGACAAAGCCTCATCTGAAGGAGCAGCGTTTCTCTTTTCTCAATCTTCTAATTTCAAATATTATTAGAGGAGAAGGTCCACCGATTAAAAACATGCCAGGATGAAATGGATTGACTAACACGCTGCTATATGTCACAGGAATGCAGTCCTGGCTTTGAACCACACTTGGCTTTGCGTTGGGCAATGGGTGAGCTGAGTCACAACAGTTTGCAAACCACAGTTTATGGCAGCACCGGCAACCATATTGTTAAACCAACAAAGATTAAAGGTGGGATGGATGGATTGATGGACTGAAGATTGAGGTGGCTTCTTCAATGAGAGACAAGCCGAGAGTTCTTGAGCTGTGCAGGAGTGCTTAGGGAAGTGGGAATGCTTAGGGAATGCAAAACAACCGTGGCATTTTGTATTTTGTGCACCCCGAATCGGGTTGGCTGCCAGAATCCCAGAGGAATAGCATGCGGATATGGGTGAATCCGGGACGGAGGAAGTAATTAATCTGGGCCATTGGCCTGATGAGGCCACGACACCATTTGCACAATGATGTAAGGACACATCTGACTCATATTGGCTTCTAGCAAATGCCTTCACGTGGAGCTGAAACAATGGGTTTAGCATGATCGGTGCTTCCAGGCCATGAGTTACGCCACCAGATGCTCTCATGCATCTAGTCTTGTTGCCTTGCCATTGTTTCATGTTTGAGAGCAGAGAATTGATCTGGGACTTTGAGCAAACTTGCACAGTCCCCTCTCATCTTGAAAGAAATAAACGAGCCATCCAGGATACCCCTGAGCATGGGCAAAGTGGCTTTCTCTTAACAAATAGAACTCTTTTGTGAACACAGTTAATTAAGGTGGAAACAGGTCACTCCAGACTTAGGGGTGAACATTGCTTGAAAATATGGATAGTTTGCCCCAGAGATCAGCCAGTGTCCCAGTTTGTTGGAATGACCCCTTCTGGTTTCTCCTGCACTGATCATTAAGGGGGGGAGGGGCACATCTGGGCTGGAATTTGTTGTTTGCAAAAGGTGTTTATCAAGGCTGTTGCTAATGGAGGAAGGACAAATTGGGAAGTAAAGGTGTGTGTGTCAATTGTAACAGGTTGCTTCCTTGCCAAAGCTGTTAACAACCAATTTCTTTCTAGCAACACATGATTTACTTTAAGCCTGTACTGATATTCTGAGTGCATATATGCAAACAAACATAAAAGCCTGCAATCTTATCTATAGGCACTTTAATATACACTTGGCAAACATCTGTACCATGAACCATCTGTGAACATCCTCTTTGTAGGGATGGGAAGGCAATACAAACAAATTCACAGACTATAGTCTGGGAGCTGAGACAGGCCTGGGCAAATGGGATTTTTCTTTCTTTCTTTCTTTCTTTCTTTCTTTCTTTCTTTCTTTCTTTCTTTCTTTCTTTCTTTCTTTCTTTCTTTCTTTCTTTCTTTCTTTTTCTTTCTTTGTTTTCTTTCTTTCCTTTCCTTCCTTCCTTCCTTCCTTCCTTCCTTCTTTCCTTCCTTCTTTCCTTCCTCTTCCTCTTCCTCTTCCTAAGAGTACTGATTTTTTTTTTTGAGGGGATTTGGTAAAACATCTGTGAGCTGAGCTAAAGAGAGAAAAATGGAGTGAGAGAGCAGTTACTTTTACATTGTCTTGGGCAAAAGGGAAGGTGTTTTGAAAAGGTTAATTTAACAGGAACAAGGAAGATAGATTGAAGATGCCCAGAGGGGGCTTCTGTCATTCTTTCTGTTCTCCTAGTGAGCAAATGTCTGAGATGTTTAATCAACTCAAAGACAGAAGGCAACAGGCAACAGCTCTTGAGAGGGAAACATTTGGTGGCATGAAAGTTCTGGAGTCCCAGATGTCCTTTAGCACAAGGGTCCCCAAACCCCGGTCTGTGGACCAGTGGCAGGCCAGCAACCGGTCCACACAAACAAGCAAAGCCCCATCCGCGGGATGCAGGCAGCACACAAAACCACGCCCCCTCCGGTCCATACACAAAACCACGCCCCCTCCGGTCCATGGAAAAACCTCTCTCCGTGGAACCGGTCCCTGGTGCCCAAAAGTTTTGGGGACCTCTGCTTTAGCCTCAAGGTCCCTTCTAAATATTGAACCAATTTAGTCTTAAGCCCTTCAGATATTCTCCTGGGCTTTCTTCATTCTACTAACAGTTCCAGATCCAGTTGACTCTGCTGGCTGGCACCCTCCTGGTGCTGGTCATTGCCCTGTGCCACCATTGAATGCTGGACTCCTGGGTTCTCTGCTGGTCAACAGTTGCCCTTTTTAATATTTGCATCATGGATTCAAAGGCGGTCCATTAGTCAATGACCTTCCCTTCACCTGAGAAGATCAGATTTCCTCCAAACTCTTGCATCCGCCAGTGGGCACCTTTTTGGCTTCTGTGTGTAGCATGCACTCTTTGCATTCCCACCCCTGCCCCAGGGCACAGGTAAGTCCTCGACTTAGGACCAGAACTGAGCCCAAAATATATGTTGCAAAGTCAGGGAACAGCTAAGTGAATTTTTTTTAATATAAAATTCTTTTATTAAAACAATCAACATTGAACATAAAAAAACATATTGTGCAGCAATCATCATGGCACCTGATATACAATACTAGGTATTAGTCACTGAAAACGTCTGAATTAGTAAGCCTTTTTCCCACCCCTCGCGTCTAGCTAAGTGAATTTTGTCCCGTTAACATTCCAGTTGTTAAGTTAGGGTTACACAAATGTTAGGCGAATCTGGCTTCCCCATTGACTGTGTTGGTCAGACAGTCGCAAAAGGGGATCACGTGACCCCCGGGAGGCTGCAAACCGTCATAAGGATGAGTCAGTTGCCAAGGGTCTTCATTTTGATCACGTGACCCTGGGGATGGCTGCGACGATCATAAGTGTGAAAAATGACGGATAAAAAAGTCTTTTTGGTGCCGTTTTAACTTTTTTTTTAATCACTTGTAAAATGTATTTATTGACTCAATATTTGGCATTGACATCTTTTAAAACATCCCCTTACATAGGCTTAGGGGGTGGTCTCGGTGCAGCACCTGCTGGCCTGAATCGTGGAGGAGGAGTGCGGTCCTTCCAGGCCTCACGGGATTGGTTCCTCACCACCTTGCTGTGGATAGCACAGCTAACACAATAGTGAAGCTTCACATAGAGTTTGGGTAGCACATAGGAATCAAAGACACTCGCTTCAGAAATATCTCGGACTGCAGCTGCTTCTACAATATTTCGAATGACAAACTTCTTAATAGCCTTATCCTTGGGGACACAACGGGCACAGTTGGTACAGCGTATAGGCTGGACATGTCCTCGGCCCTTCTTGGCGCAGCCATTGTTTCTTCTCTTCCTTGTCATTTTGATGGTGAGGAGGGCGAAAGAGCTGTGCCGTTTTAACTTTGAACGACCAGTAAGTGAACGGATGTAAATCGAGGACAACCTGTATTGAAAAGCTTCCTTTTCCTTTAAGAGGCAACACAGGATTGTTAACATTTTGCTTTCCTGATGCTCAGCTAGTGGTTCTTCCTTTTGTTTGTTTGCTGGCTTGTTCAAAAAATAAAATACAAATAAACCTGGTTTATTTACTTATTTATTTACTTATTTACTTATTTACTTATTTACTTATTTACTTATTTACTTATTTACTTATTTACTTATTTACTTATTTACTTATTTACTTATTTATTTATTTATTTATTTATTTATTTATTTATTTATTTATTTATTTATTTATTTATTTATTTATTTATTTATTTATTTATTTATTTGTTAAATTTCTATGCCGCCCTATTCCGGGAACTCAGGGCGGCTCACAGCATAAATAGAAATCCAATATAAAAAACTACATAATACATATATAAAAAATACATATATAAAAAAAGAGAACCCCTAAATTAAAAAACCAATCATCCAACAAACATACACACAAACATACACTGGCTAGGGGCAAGATGTCAACCGCCCCAGGCCTGTCGGCAGAGATGTGTCTTCAGTAATTTACGAAAGGCAGAGAGGGTGGGGGCGATACGGATCTCCGGGGGGAGTTGGTTCCAGAGGGCCGGGGCCGCAACAGAGAAGGCCCTTCCCCTAGGCCCTGCCAGGCGACACTGTCTGGCTGACGGGACCTGGAGAAGGCCGACTCTGTGGTCGCTGGGTTTCGTGAGGCAGCAGGTTGGTGTCAAGGCAAGTATTTGTGATCAGTGTGGTGTCCTGGATTCTAGCACTGCCTGTTGCATGGTTAAATGGGCCAAAAATTGCAATATAAAGCAGTTCTTCCTATCTTTCAGCTCTCCCAGTTCAATTCCCCCAGTTCCAGAGGTAGGCTAGCTATCGGTGAGAATTCAAAGAACATAGAATGATAGGGCTGGGGGGGGGGCCCTCGGAGATCTCCTAGTCCAACCCCCTGTTCAAATTCTGGGAATTGCAGCTTCTGGAAGTCTCTGAATTAAGATTGGGCGCCACAACCGTTAACTCTTTGGACTGGCACAATGGCTTCCTTTATGGCTAGTGCTTTTAGTCTTTTCCATCTTCCCCGACAGACTCACGTTGAAGTGTTTAGATGCTTTGGGAAACATTTACTTTGGGAAGCAGAACAGAACATTCCTGAGGATATCCAAGGTAAAATGAATGTCTGGTCTTTTGTGATAAAAGAGAGAACAAGGAGACACCCAGTGACGTCCCACTTCAACACCCATTTTACAAGCACATAAACAATTCTGTTTATTACCACTGTTTATTGCTTGACTCTCTCAGGCTTGCCAGGCCACAAGCAACATTTCAACCGTGTTTATATTTCACCCAGTTTTCTTCCAGCCTTCCGTGCTTCCTGACAGAGCACTGAGCACTTTCTTAGGGTGGAAATAAAACTCATCTTTTCTGTGACTTCTTTTTGCCATGAAGCCTCAGATCCCTCATTTCAGAAGTTCAAAATCTAAAAAGTGTTGCGAAGAAGAAGAAGAAAAAAAAATTAGGTCAAGCAAATAAAGATTTCCTGACCTCCAAGAAAATAAAAACCTGAAAAGCCAGCCCTTGGCTATTCCTTGGACAATTTATTTCTGGATTCCTTCTGCAAAAGAGAAGGGAATTTTGGTGGAATTTTAGAATATGGAGTTCTTTTCTTGCACTAGTGTGGCCCGCCACACTGAATCACAAAATAGTGAGGCTCATTTTAGCCTAGTGTTGTGCAAACTACATTCATTGCAGTTAATGAGTTGTTCGGTGTCTGATGGCTACACAATATCTCCATTTCTACCTTATTTGTGAGTTTCCCAACAAGCTGTGAACATAATTCAGGACTGGATAAGGGGTTTTTGACCCAACCCAGCTGAGTTCTTCTCAAAGCCACGATAGAAGTCACCTCCCCACCCTCCTCGCTTTCTCTCCTTGTGAAAGAAAATGTAAATTTCCTTTGGGGAGCAATGAAAAGATATCTTCCGTTTTGTAGCTGGCTTTTGCGAAATCTAAATTCACCTTGCTGCTTTGAAAATGCAAAATACGTCACGTAGACTCCACCTTACTTCCAAAATTATATTCCTCAAATGTAAAGATGTAATTTAATCAAGCAGCTGGTTGAATGTACTTTAGAATGCTTTCATTTCATCATATTGGAGATAAAAGCTGCAGTATCCTAAGAAATTTGCATCTCTACATTTTATCAGCTGGCAAGTTGCCAGAAAGTAAAAGAATTGAAAGCAAAAGAAACCAATTTTTTTTTAAAAAAAATATGATCATAAAGTAGAAAATGAGAACGTGGTCATAAAACAGAATGATGTATTCTGACTTTAGATTGCTGCACACGTTCTGAAAAATAGAACATTCATCAATTTCTCTCTCTTTCACAGGTCTGTCTCTTTTTTTAGGAACTGCTGAGCTCTGGTGCAAAGCTAAAAACCGTTCCTATTTTGTTATTTAGAAAACATTTGGGGTGGAAAAAAATAGAGCAATCTGTGAGTGCTTTTGATTTGCATTCATAATTCTAAAAGCAAATACCTAATTGGAGTTTATAAAAGAAATATTATTTCCAAAAATGTTGATTGCTTTCCTTTCTTTCTTAGATTTTTTTACCCTGTCTTTTCTCTAGGACTTCAAGAAGGCACTCACAGCATGTCCTCCTCCATTTTTCTTCAGAACAAGAACCCTGTGAGGTAGGCTGGAATGTAAAAATGTAAGAAGCATAGTGGCTGGTGGAAAAGAACCTGGAACCTCTTAGTTGTAGTCTAGCCTCTGAATCTCTATACCATGGTTTGGGGAGGTTTTTTGCCAAAAAAAAAAAAACCTATCTTAGAGCTATCTGCCATTTTTGGCAAAATCAAAGGATATTAGTTATCTTTTCTCTTTTCGGAAATTTTAGATGAGAAGAACCTTGGGAGTGGGACATGTTTTATTTGTTGGCTTGTTTTTCTGGTGACGGTGGAAGAAGAAAAAGAAAGAAAGAAAGAAAGAAAGAAAGAAAGAAAGAAAGAAAGAAAGAAAGAAAGAAAGAAAGAAAGAAAGAGAAGGAGGAAAAAGGAATCAGAATCATAGGGAAGCGAGGGAGAGAAGGAAGGAAGGAAGTCCACAGTACTGAAACTAATCTGAACAAAATAAATATGAATTCCACGGTAATTAGATTAAGATTCTATATTGATGTTTCTGCTCTTATACATTATGTAAATCAAATAGATTCAGATGACTTTCCCCTCGTTTTGCATCATTTATTCCACAATTTGTAATATACTGCATAATTCATACCGCTTCCCCATCCTCAGCTTAATCCAGATGAATATTCAGAGAGGCGATCCTGAGAGCTGCATCCTGTACAGAAGAGATAACCATGTTATCCCCACGAACAGAGCTGTAAAGTGTGACTGATTTTAGGGGCTGCCACAAAGAAGAGGGAGTCAAGCTATTTTCCAAAGCTCTTGAAGACAGGACAAGAAGCAACGGATGGAACTAATCAAGGAGAGAAGCAACCTAGAACTAAGGAGAAATTTCCTGACAGAACAATTAACCAGTGGAACAACCTGCCTCCAGAAGTTGTGAATGCTCCAACACTGGAAGTTTTTAAGAAGAGACTGGACAGCCATTTGTCTGAAATGGTATAGGGTTTCCTGCCTGAGCAGGGGGTTGGACTAGATGACCTCCAAGGTCCCTTCCAACTTTTTATTATTATTATCATTATCATCATAATAATAATAATAATAATAATTAAACGTCAGTGAAGCTTCAACAGTTCCTTACCCAGTTAGCCTTGCTTTTCCTCTAGATCGGCACGCTGGCTGAGGAATTCTGGGAGTTGAAGTCCACAAGTCATAAAAGGGCCAAGTTTGAAGACCCCTGGTCTATATCAATCAATCAAGTCCAATAAAGGAGAATTTTTGTAACTCAGGATTGAAATGACGCTCTCTGAGCTTGGCTGTATTCTTGCAGATGTTTCATTACCCAAACTATGTAAACAGTGCTGCCTAGCACTGAGGATGTTACCAAGTCTGGGTAATGAAAAGTCTGCAAGAAAACAGCCAAGCTCAGAGAGCACCAAGAACCCATCCATCCATCCATCCATCCATCCATCCATCCATCCATCCATCCATCCATCATGGCCAGAAATTTCATTAAAATACATTTAATAGATCAGTAGCCATTATTATGCCTGGGAACTGCACCCAAGGCTTTGTGGCCTTAGATAGGTTCTTAGAGGATTTGGCACACTATGTCCAGAAGATGCTACAATCAGATTGTCTCAATGAGGAGAGGTTAATAAACGGAATCAGAGAAGAAGTGACTGGCTCTAGGCCCCAGAGACAGCACGAAGATAAGCTGAGCATTGGATATTGCTTTTGCCAGTGTCTTTGGAATGACATGAAGGAGATGAGTTATGTACAGTTGTGGAATTCTGTGCACCCCAGGAACATTCTCCCAGGAAAATCTAAATGCTGTTGTAGCAAAATGATTCCAGGAGCTTTCTTTTTCTTCTTTCCTACTTTCTTTACTTAGTGCTCCTATAATTAAAGACATAAATCTATCGTTGTCAGCAAGGGGAGGAGTTCTCCATCCACTTTTAAACATTAATGAAACTTTTGGAAAAGTTACACTATTGTTTGGCTATCATTTGCACATGGCGTGGGATCCTATGGATGGAGAAAGAAGAATGATATTCTAAGCAATAGCATCCATCAGGGAAGGAGTTCGGATTCAGCTTTTTCTTCAAGAGTCCTTCAGAAGTTAGAAAAGAGTGGGATCGTTTAGGCCAGTAGTAAAACACTTTCATTTCTCTGTAACTCTTCCTTTTAGCTGCATTCCACGGGCATTGGGGCTCTGTAATTTAAGAAGATTATTGATGAACCAGAATGTGTCCAAAGAGAAGCAAAAAGGGATGAGAAGGCTGGGAAAGGACCTGTTAAGATCCCGGGGTTGCTCTAGGCAGGAGAAAATGGTAACTACCATACGAAGGGGGTCTTCAAAAACCGAAGAGGTTGTCATAATCTTGAGTTTTATTTTGCTGCTCCATGTTTAAAACTAATGGGTGGAAAAAACTAGGAAGGGACAACTTGGGACCTTCAGATGTTGTTGAATTACAACTTCCAGGAAACATTTGTTTAGCCTGAAGAGATAGTCAAAATGAAAAGAAGGAAATTTGTTCTCCCCTTGGTTCCTACTCCTAACCACTGGTTCTTGGTGTTTGGGATCCTTGCTCGTTCCATATTTATGGTAGATGCATAGGAGAACAGCAAGCAGAGCTGAGGGGAGGTGGAATTAAATGTGTCATCAGCTTAGAATCCTTACGCTGCCACAAACCATCCCAATCCAACTCCTCTTGATTTCTGTTGTCCCTTAACTGGCCCCAATTTAGTACTGAACTTTAGTTGACTAGATTCCTGCGTATTGGCTTCAGCAAAAAATCTTTTGAACTGCAACTTAATAGATGGTCCAAATCCTTTGCACCTGACAAGGTGTGAGGATTATAGACCTTCCCTATGTTGCGTAGGTTCTAAATCCCAGAATTCTCAACCAGCTGCCCCATTGCTGAATCTTCCAAAAGCTGAAAACCCAGACATCCAGAGGACACCCAGTTGGGCTGAATGTCTGTGACAAACTCCCTTGCAACCTGGAGATTCCATCATGCTGGTTCACTCGTTTCCATGCTCAGCGTTAAAGTAAGAAAGGCGTGTGATGCTACTCCAGTTATCTGCAAATGGCACAGCTACCATCTATTGCCTTCTGCTCCGCGCTCCTCACAGGAACAACAAATGGATTTTAATGTAGGAAATGACTGGAATCAAGCCAGGTTGGCTCGCTTTGTTAAGACCCTCCCCCCCCCCACCGACTTCTGCCAAATGGAGCGGCTGAAGTTGGCAAATGAAGCATGAAATGAAAATACCAGGCTGATGCCCAGAGAGAATTAGGGGAAATCACTCTGAATCAGCCCCATTGCCTAATCTACACTCAAACCTGCTGAGACTAAAATCCTGAACAATGGACCAAGGAACCATCATGAATTCCAGAGCTCTTGAACCTAACAAAAACCAGGGATTTAATCCTGCAGATCCCATCCTTTCCCCTCCCCTTGCTTTTTCTGTGTTCTCTTTTATTCGCTCAATTGCTTTCAGTCCAGAGCAAAAGCAGCTCCCTCCCTCCCTCCCTCTCTCTCCCCCCTCTCTCCCCCCCCCCAGGGCTTAGAAGCTGCATGCAGAAAAAGACTTCAATTTGTTGAAGAACCCAGCAATGAGGCTTTGAGCAAATTATGTCCTGGGGTGAAATTGCAGCAGTGGAAATGAAAAGGAGACCACAGGGCTAAAAGAGTTTATTTGGGACTTTTGCTTGCTTGTGTGGGAATATTCAGCACCGTCCCCAAAGTAATTGGGAGAGAGAATGAAATCCGGAAAGAGGGAGCCAATCCCTGTAAAGCAGGGATTCTCAACCTTGGCAACTTTAAGACTTGTGGACTTCAACTCCCAGAATTCCACAAGTCTTAAAGTTGCCAAGGTTGAGAACCCCTGCTGTAAAGGATGCTCAAAGGCTGCTTTTGAGCAGTTGCTCAAAAAAACTGGGGGAAGATAGCAAGCAGGGTGCCACGGGGACCAATCCTTGAAAAAGAAAGGGTACACTTCAACACGGTCAAACTGGAAACTGGAAATGCTTCCCCTTGGAAATAAAAGACTGAAATTGCACATCATGCTCCTTTTCATGGACCTGAATGGATGGTACGGTACCTAGTAGAAGATCAAGAACTGTCAGAGATGGCAAAAGCTACTATCTTCAGAGGATAATATTCTCTTGAACCCCATATTTAATACGTGGAACTTAACAACTGGACTAAGGAGATGGTTACAAGTCAAAGACCATATGTATTGCCTTCCCCAAGAGCTGATAGAGCACGATGATGAATATTCATGCTTCTCTGACTTGGTGATGGCAGGACTAACAGCAGTATAGCATCCTTATTTACTTGGTTTAACCTGGCTGGGGGCAGAGCTGACAAGATATGGAGACATCTCACCGATTAAAAACACCAGCCTTCTTTATGTTGCAGCCTTCCTGTCCCATGTTTGGAGCCTCCAGAAGATTCAAACCCCAAATTGGGTAGGCAAAATTTTGAGGGGAGGGGGGGGAATCACAGTTTTCAGAAGCTGTGGATTACCACTAAAATTACTTAGTAATGAAAGTTCCAATCCAGTTGTCTGTGGAGGTTCTCTGTCATGTAGGTCCTGGTTGTCCCAAAGTTGCTTTTTCAAGAGGCAACTGGACTTTCTTATTTTTCTTTGAAGATGTTTCATTTTTCATCCAAGAAGCTTCTTCAGCTCTTTCAACTATAAACCATGATTTCCAAATGCAGCAGCTGGATTTGCACCATGCATTATACCCAAACCTCAATGTGCCTTGGTGGGATGCATGTGAACCATGCAATGCATTTGGTTTTTAAGGTTTGATTTTAACATTCTTTGCTTTAACCAAGAGGTAACTGTAAGCCGTTAAGAGTTACTCTATGGTAAACAATCAATCAATCAATAAAGAAATAAACTCAGCCACCTATGGAGAGAAGACAACATCCTCAGCCACCCTGGGGTGGGAGTGGGTGATGGGAGAACATGTTTTGGCATGGCAAGGGGACCCCAGGGCATGTTTATGGAAGAGCTGTTTTTGCAGCCCAAATTAATTTCCAAGTGTTTGATTAGTGGCCAGACAGGACTCTTCCAACAAAACGGGAGAAGAACAAAAGCCAACCCCTTCTTTAGCTTTTGCAAAATGCCAGGGGTGCAGAAGTAGGGAACTCAGCTCCAGCAGCCTTTGTCTGCTCCTGAAAAGAAAGGCAGGGAGGGGAGGGGAGGGGAAGGGCTTCAAAATAAGGCTATCCAGAAGAAAGGATGAAGTGACAGGAAAAGAAGCAAAGAATGTGGGATGTGACAAATCACTGAGAAAAGACAACAGGTATTCTGATGGATTGGCTTTGGGAACACCCAAACCTTTTATAAGCTAAAGAGAGTTCGGGGTCTGGCTCCATTCAAGAGAAGAGCAGAATGTTTTTGAAGCTCTTTTAAAATACTCCTTTATTTTCACTTGAATAAACAGGGCCCTTCCAAGGCCATGGAAGGTTTGCAGAGAGCGGATCTCTGTCTCTCCACCCACCATACCTCCACCACGTGGATTTCCTTGCTGACTCCAGCAACATACGGAAGATTCATCATTATTCTTTGATGGTTTGTTAGAACGTTGGTTGAGAAGTGCAATTAAGAAACATCTTCTACTAAAGAAGACGCCTTTGATTAGCAAGCATTTCATCTTTCTGGGTTCTGAAGATTAGGCTCATGCTTGTTAAGGTTTCAGTGCAATTTGCGAGTCTAGCTTTTTAAAAAATCTCCAACATTCATATGTTAGAATAAGTACAAGAATAATATTAAAGATTGGTCTTTTTCTCGCTAGCATTTTTGTTTTCTTCTTCTTTTTTTTTAAACTAAACCCGTCTCCCACATCAAGCACTCCGAATAGCTTCTATGCATGGGTAAGCCTGATTTTAATCAATGCAATGGTTTGATCAATTGATCTACTAAAAGATAATCATTGTTAATAGTTAATTAAACCTGTTAATAGGTTGACCTGTGAAACCACCCCATGTTTTAATCAGAACAGACCTGGAGGGAGAGGCTGTTCGGGTTTTAGAATTGGGTTTTTAACAGGTTTTTAGTAACAGCCTTGTATTAATTTAATTTAATTTATTTTTAAATATTTATTGTTATTATATGTTTTTATTGGGTTGTAAACCGCCCCGAGTCCTACGGGAGAGGGGCGGTATAGAAATTTAATAAATAAAAATAAATAAAATAAATAAATTAGAGACATGTTCTAGTCCAACCCCCTGCTGAAGCAGGGGATCCTATGTCGTTTCAGACAAATGGCTGTCCAATCTCTTCTTAAAAACCTCCAGTGATGGAGCACCACAACATCTGAAGACAAGTTCGACTGGTTAATTGTCCTCACTGTTAGGAAATTTCTCCTTAATTCCAGGTTGCCTCTCTCCTCCATTAGTTTCCATAAAATTCAGACATTTGGCAACCGACTATTATTTATGACGGTGGTAGTGTGTGTGGGGGGGTTATGTGATCCTCTTTTGCAATCTTTGGACTAGTGAAGTTAATGGAGAAGCCAGATTCACTTATCTACTAGGCAATCCACTTAATAACTGCTGTGATTCACTTAACAAACGTGAAGGTCATTAAAATGGGGCAAAACTCACTCAACAAATGTCTCACTTAGCAATTGTGTTTGTAAGCCAGGGATGACTTGTCTCTCCTTCTTCTTCCTCCATCCTTCCATGTCCGCCCATTTGAATTTGTCAAATCAGGTCAAGGGCGTTGAAATCTCGGCTCCATGAGTCACCCCATTGTTGCCAACGGATGAATTTATTTTTCTATTTCTGGCCTCTAAAGATAATCACTTCATAGGAGGCCAATGAAATCAAATTGCGAGTAATTATTGCCTTTTCTGGCCGAAAGGAAGCCCTTCCACTTTCCACTCGTCAGGTGAATGACTCTGAGGCCCTGACATTACATTTGGAAATTGGACCTGGAATTTCACCGTTGTGCAGTCTGGTGGAAACTGAATTAGGGTTGAAAATGAGCAGATACAGCCTTGCCCGGAATGCAGTATGTCATGTAATTGTGCAATTACCTAACATGCTGTCCTACCAGCCATATCTCAGAAGGCATCAGCAGGAGAAAAGAAGCAGTCAGGAAATCTGGAGAATCCTCCTCCAGATCTATCTCTAAGGAAGAAGGTTTGCTGACATGACAGAAACCTGCACTAGAGAAGGGGGGGGCGTGTCTCCTCTAGTTGTTTACCTCTTTTGCTTTCTGGTGAGGAAATGTCTCCGCTGCCTCTGTTTCCAGCTAGGTTGTGGTAGGTAGCACTCCGTCATTGGGTTGGTCTTCTTGTCCAATCTTCTGCTCAAGCAGGAGAACCCTATACCACCCCAGTCAACTGGATGTCCAATCTTTTCTAGAAAACCTCCAGTGATGGAGCACCCACAACTTCTGGAGGCAAGCCGTTCCACTGGTTAACTCTTCTCACTGTCAGGAAAGTTCTCCGCAGTTCCAGGTTGGACCTCTCTTTAATGGGCTTTCACCTGTTAATCCTTGTCCTGTCCTCAGGTGCTTTGGAGAACAGGTCAACCCCCCCCCAGCCCTTTTTTCCCCTCTGTGACAGCCCATCCAAACTTGTTTTTCCACTTCCTGGGGTTTTCCAAGATTGCAGCAGCAAACAATGATATGGCAAAATATGGAATAATAAAAATAACAACAATTATAATAAAATCAGCCTTTCTGCTGATTTTTAGTGAGAAGGCCAGCCAGTAGCATCTGTCTGTCTGCTGCTCTGTCTTTCGGCTGGTCTGCCTGGCTATCTCTATCTATCTATCTATCTATCTATCTATCTATCTATCTATCTATCTATCTATCTATCTATCTATCTATCTATCTATCTATCATTCCTCCTCCTTTCCTTCCTTCCTTCCTTCCTTCCTTCCTTCCTTCCTTCCTTCCTTCCTTCCTTCCTTCCTTCCTTCCTTCCTTCTTCCTGTTTCCATATTTATTGGAATACAACTACTCATAATAATCTTTTAAAAAGTAAAATATTGGGATGAAGATCCAAGCCACATCCTTTCCACTCCTTATTCAAATGCCTTTGACATTGTACCACATGGTTTTCTTATGTGTTTCACGCTGCCCTTCCTTCAAGAGCTGATAGAGGCAATGTGTATCCAGTGGTTCTCCTCTCTTCCTACTTTACTAAGCAACACCTCATGCGAAGTAGGATGGAGGAAGAGAGGGCAGTTGGCCGCAAATCATCCAGGCAGCTTCCACGCTTGAAGGAGAACTAGAACCAGGGTGTCCCTGCTCCTAATCGAGCACCTTCACCACTACTCCACACTGCCTCTCCTGATTCCATCACTGCAGCCCATTTTGAATGTTCTGACTTCTCTGAATGACACTCTGTCTTCTGATGTAATAGTACGTGGGAATGGTCTTGGGGGAGCTTGGGATAGAGATGCTGCCTAGAGAATGATGAGATAAGAGGGGACATAGCCCACAGCTGCATAACAGGTGGAGAAAAAGACCCAGAAGGGACCTTCTCTAACATCTCAGAGATGGTAAGAGATTTGTACTTTCAGACTTGCATGATTCTGTAGCCTTACAATAAAGTATAATTAGCTCATCCAGTCTGTTTCCTGTCTGGACTACGAGGAAGGCTGACATCCAGATAATCTTGAGGTGTTCTGCCTTTTAGGACAGATTCATTTGCTTATGCATATCCTGTGTTTATACCTGTGCATAAACATGCACTCTTCACGCAGCACCAAAGGTCACTTAAAGTAAATTAGGGCAGTAGCAAGTAAATATCATTATGTGAAAAAACAAACCCATCATCACCTTAATTGTCATATGGAAATTCCATATTTAGGGATAGTCTACCTTGGAGCACCAGCTTGAGGAGGAACAACAAAAGAAAAACACAGTCTTCCTTTCCTGGAGCTGATTCATCTTTAGCAATGAGATGAGAGCATTGTTTGCTTTTCTCTCTGCAAAAAAAAAAAAAAAAAAGGTGGGCAATGATGACTTTTATTTGATTTTATTTATTCATGCAATTTGTAACGGCTGCCCATGCAGCCCTGGATGGGGTGATATGAGCAGTGAACCATTTTGTTTGCTAACAGTTTTATTACACTTTACAAAGCATACGTATTAAAAAACAACAATCAAGAGAAAAGATAAAGCATAAAAGAGAGAGAATAGGGTTAGAAGTGCAAATGGGTCCAAAAAAAAAGAAAGAAAAGAAAAGAAAAGAAAAGAAAAGAAAAGAAAAGAAAAGAAAGGGAAACAAAAATATATATCAAGAATTACTTCTGAGTTCTTCTTCCAAGGATATAAGGAACGCTTATACATATAAAGAATGGCTGCTGGAATTGGGTATGTCTAGTTTAAGGAAAAGAAGAAATAGGGGTGACATGATCGCAGTGCTCCATTATTTGAGGGGCTGCCCCAAAGAAGAGGGAGTCAAGCTATTCTCCAAAGCAGGACAAGAAGCAACAGACAGAAACTAATCAAGGAGAGAAGCAACCTAGGACTAAGGAGAAACTTCCTGACAGTGAGAACAATTAATTGGGGGGAGGGGGGGAACTTGCCTCCAGAAGTTGTGGGTGCTCCATCATTGAAGATTTATAAGAAGAGATTGGACAATCAGTCTCAAATGATATAGGGTTTCCTGCCTGAGCAGGGGGTTGGACTAGATGACCTCCAAGGTCCCTTCTAATTCCTTCTGTTATTCTGTTACTTACATTTGACTTTTAGTTTAAGACTTCGATATAATGTCCATTTTCCCCTAAAAAGGAAAAAAAAAAGGGGGGGGGGAATCTTGTTTTTTCCTATTTAACTTTTCACAGTCCTCAAATCCATATGTCAAAATTTAATTTTTCTCCATCTCCTTCAAAAAGTCCAGCTGTGACCCATTTTGTCATCATTGGGATAACATTTAAGGTCTCTTCCCTACTATGGCGCTTTATATTAATTACAACAATAGACCAGAGCCAAAGGTGCCTTCCTCTAAACCAATGGTTCTCAACCTGTGGGTCGCGACCCCATTTGGGGTTGAACGACCATTTCACGGGGGTCGCCAAACAATGCAGTCCGCCATTTTTTCCCCCTTTTCCCCTCAGCCGGCGCAGGGGGCAGCACCACGCATGCACGATGCGGGCCGTCGTGCCGCGCATGCGCGATGCGGGCCGTCGCAGGGCGCATGCACGATGCGGGCCGTCACGCCGCGCATGCACGATGCGGGTCATTGTGTGCGTGCATGCGCGCTGCAGGTCGGGGTCGCGCCGTGCATGCGTGGCGCAGGTTGGGGTCGCGGCCTGAAAAAGGTTGAGAACTGCTGCTCTAAACAGTTTTGCACTGATGACTTTGGAGCACCATAATCTTTTTTAAAAAAAAATTCAAAAGCAAACAAATGGTTAAAATGAGGGTGGCATATGGACCTGGCCGTTCCACAGGTAGTCTTCTTCTTTTTTATTATTATTAAAAAGGTTTTACTACACAGCATCAAACTACAATTGCTCTCTGAAAGGGAGTCTTCCATTGTTGGAGAAATAGTATCTCAATATGGCAGGAAAAAATCTCTTAATATGAAGGAATAAGATAAGCAGAGATGCTGAACCCCTAGTAAGAAAGCAAGCTTTGTTTTAGTTGGGTGTTTAACCACAAAGCTTGCCCATTTTTAAAATCTGATTGTATCTTGTCTTTTCTTACTTAAGGATTTCCAGCCAGGTTATAGAGGCACGGAAAGGCAAATAACGTGCACAAGATGTCCTCACACTCATATGCAACTTACAGGTTAGCCTTGGATATCTTGATGCAAGGACAGAACTGTGCGCGATGTGGGCCGTCGCAGGGCGCATGCACGATGCGGGCCGTCACGCTGCGCATGCGCGATGCGGGTCGTCGCATGCGCGGTGCAGGTCGGGGTCGCGGCCTGAAAAAGGTTGAGAACTGCTGCTCTAAACAGTTTTGCACTGATGACTTTGGAGCACCATAATCTTTTTTTAAAAAAAAAAATTCAAAAGCAAACAAATGGTTAGAATGAGGGTGGCATATGGACCTGGCCGTTCCACAGGTAGTCTTCTTAAGGGTGACTCCCAAGTTTTTAATTCTTTTTTTCCCCTCTCTCTCTGATTTTGTGACAACACATGCAGCCAAAACTTATTGCGAACTGAAAGGCAGTCCAAATAACTCTTGATTAAATGAAAATTGCATTGGGCGTGTGCAGAAATGACAAGCTTGTCAGACCATTCCTGGAACTGTCATTTGTGTGTTAGCCCGAAGTGAAAGCTACAGTTTGTTCACATATATGGACTGGCTGCCCTTTGATATCAGAGCTTGTCTTAGTAACATCTACAGCAAATTAATATGATTGTGCTGATGGTCGCTTGATATTGGGGACTCCTGAGATTAAAGGGAATAGTTTATGGTCGAAAGTTAAGAAGATCCCCAAAACCTGACATACAAATGATATAAGTGGCTGTGTTTGTTAAGTAAGCAGAAGATTCTGGATTGGACCACTCTAAATGAGTCATATTCTGTGGTTTTAGGGTTAGGGTTTTGCCTAACCAAATACATAGCTAGTTATGACTCTCAGAATATCAAACCAGCATGAATGGAATAGCAAAATAAATTATTAAACTAGAGTGAAGAATTACAACATTTGTTTGTATTTGTTGTGATGAAGATTGAATATCCTTTCGTTTCCTTTCGTTTCCTTTCTTTTTTCTTTCTTTCTTTCTCTTTTTCCCTTTCCTTTTTCTGTATTAAAAAAATAAAGAAAAAGCAGACGCAATGGTTAAACTATTTTGAAAAAAGAGATCCAAAGAAATTAAGGTAAATCCAAACCAGTTTGCTTATAGTTTGAAGGGCATCTGCAGATGTGGTTTAAAAGATGGCAGCTGTGACACTCCTAAAAAATAATCTCTGGGTTGTCCCCATCCCTCTTGTTTTTTATGACCACACCCTGGGGACATTCATCAACGCAGTGTCTTGTGGCTTCTTGTGCACATCCTCAAAGATTTCTGGATTTAAGAACTTCTCCAGTTTGTCCCTGAATTAATAATAATAATAAAAGACAGAACTTGCTGTGCTTAGAATGCTGCCTAGGCCTTGATGTAATTGCAGCGAAAGCTTCTCAGCCATACAATATAACTATTATCTGGCTTTGCTTCTTCCCCTCCCTTTCATAATTCACCTTCCTTTTGATTGTTCTGTCATTGGAAGACTTTAGATTATGGACCATTCATTCTCCGAATATTGCTATTATAGTTTATTAATAGGTTTGTGGGAAAAATTTATAGCTGCATACTCAGAGAGATTAGCAACTGGAGTGCAGTCGTCCTGCTGATGGGCAATTAATTGTGCAGCTGACAAGTGGGAAATATTCTGAGTCCTGTCTCCCTCCCTCAATTTTTCAGAGACTTCTTGACTCAAATAATATTCTGTTGTCAGTCAGGCAGTAGTGGGTCTCCAGAGGATGCTCCTAATGGAGTGGATTCTTGTGAAAAAGAGTCAGAGTGGCTGAGAAGGTCAGCTTAGACATCGCTTATGTCCACTTTGGAAATTGCCCTGAAGGTACATTTGGCTTAGCAAAGCACATAAAGGTTGCATTTGCATATCACATGGAACTACCAACTAGCCAACTCTACTGCAGCGTATAGTACGTGATGTGAAACCCCAATCTGTGTGGTTAGCTAATGGTGTAGTCTGTAGGCATTGCTGGAGAACTGAACTGATTGATGTGTGGTTCTTGAGCTGAAGAAAGTCTGCACCTCTGGGCACAGAAGCAAAAACAGAAGCGACCCTGTTCAGCATGGCATGGCCAATTGCATGCATAATCGGTCCCCACAGATAACATTCAAGGGATTGAACAATGTCACAAATTGGGTCCATTCAATGCCCAGTTTAAGCCTAGGGGGTGAATGCAGTTGTTGCACGGAACTAGGTGTGGTTAGGATTTGAGAGAAGAGGATATTTGTAGTTCCAGGTTGAATTGTGGGGTCCTTGGTGCTCCCTTGGAGCTTGCTGGTTTTCTTGCAGATGTTTCATTACCAAACTAAGGAATATCATTAGTGCTGTTCACCAAGCTCAGAGACCACCAAGGACCCCACATGGTCAGCATTGGATTATTCATAACCCCAGGAGAATAGGAACTCCGAAGTTGATCCCTCTGAAGTTAAATCACTTTATCCAAGGATAACAATGATCTGGGGTATAAGTAGGATCTCATAATTCTGAAGACCAGTAGATTGGGGAAGACAATAGAGCATGTGCCTAAACTATCAACTTCTCTAGTGGAGTTCAGCTTCATGCACCTTGGAAATGATTTTTAAGAAAGGATGGAAAATGCCCTTCCAGACACATCGTCGGGTCAGTTCATGTCAGTGATATGTGCACTGTTGCATTCAGCTGCCAAGGTAATTGATTAAACCCCCACCAGCACCTTCCTCCTGGTTCCAGAAAGGTTGCTTATGCCTCTTGAGTGTAACTGCGGAGGAGTGCTACTGTCTTGCTAGTAAACACAGGTGCAATAGCACACAGCTTTGGTGTTGACAGGACTAGCTTAACTTGTTCTGCACCCATGTCACACCCTGTTTGCTTCCTTGGGTGTTGGGTGGTGGCCATGGAGATCGTTGTCTCTCATGCAGCCTCCCCAACCAGGTGCCCTCTGGATGGGCATTCTCCATTGGACCCTCAGGCAGGTTGGGAAGAATTGCCTGCGTGGGTTGAGTTCTAGGCAGCCTTCCTTATTGCACCGGAAATTGTGGGTGTTTTCTTTCCCCAACAAGCTGAGCCAAGGCAAAGATGCAGGGCGTGGCGGGGATATTTCGACCCGAGATGCATGGTGCAACCTGTCAACACAGCTCATTGTTTTACCTGCCACCACCTGGATTGGAAGAGCTTCCATGGTTCATCAACTTGCCCAGAGGGAGGGTGGGAGCCAGCAGAAGAATGGAAGAGGTGAAGAGGAGGAAAAACGTTCTCTTGAAGTCTCTTTGTCACTGCCGATGAGTGCCCAGTAGCATCACTTGACTTCTGCGTTACAGGCAGCCCTGACTTTCGACCACATGGATAGATTTTCTCCATGATCAAAATACTATATCTGATAATAATATTATAAAACAATTTAAAAAAAACAAACAAAAAGGTTTTGAATCCAGATTGCCCAGAGGGTCTCTCTCTCTCTCTCTCTCTCTCTCTCTCTCTCTCTCTCTCTCTCTCTCTCTCTCTCTCTCTCTCTCTCTCTCTCCTCTCTCTCTCTCTCTCTCCTCTCTCTCTCTCTTTCTCTCTCTCTCTCTCTCTCTCTCTTTCTCTCTCTCTCTCTCTCTTTTCTCTCTCTCTCTCTCTCTCTTTTCTCTCTCTCTCTCTTTCTCTCTCTCTCTCTCTCTCTCTTTTCTCTCTCTCTCTCTCTCTCTTCTCTCTCTCTCTCTCTCTCTCTTTTCTCTCTCTCTCTCTCTCTCTCTCTCTCTCTTTTCTCTCTCTCTCTCTCTTTTCTCTCTCTCTCTCTCTCTCTCTTCTCTCTCTCTCTCTCTCTCTCTCTCTTTTCTCTCTCTCTCTCTCTCTCTCTTTTC